>SNVD02012453.1:0-535000 GCA_013180625.2 Boswellia sacra | reverse complement strand
GCTCGTATTTTGTATTTATTTTATGTTTGTAGGGCTAAACGAAGTATTATTTGGTTGATTTTTTGGTTTGATGTGCCTAAAAATGGTAAAAACCGTCGCGTTTCGTTGTGACGAAGAGGACACTCGACATGTCGAGTCATGTCAGATGTTTCAACCGACACTCGACATCATCGTCGGTGTTCACTCGACACTAGACATTACGTGCGGTCCGTGCATCCGACAAGACTCGACACGTTATGTCTAGTGTCAAGTGAACACCGACGATGATGTCGAGTGTTGGTTGAAGCATCCGACAGGACTCGACATGTCGAGTGTCTTCTTCATCACGACGAAACGCGTCGATTTTCACCATTTTTACATATATCAAACCAAAAAATCAACCAAATAACACTTCCTTTTGCCCCACAAACACAGAAAAAATACAAAATACAAACCCAAACTCATATCCTCAAATTCAAAATCCCTAAAATCTAATCCCCAAACACAGAATAAGTTTCTCGTTCCTCTTGCTAAGTTTCTCGTTCCTCTTGCTGCGTTTCGGACTGCGTTTTCGACGATGTTGAGGGGTATTGAAAGTTGGACAACAACAGACGGTTATGAAAATAGGACACGGTTATGGAAATAGGAAGAGATAAGTGAAGGAAAGAGGGAAATAAAGAGTTTAGAAATAAATTGAATTTCAAAGGGTGTTTGAGTCTTTTTATCAAGAAAGTGTCTATGGCACGAAAATTTTTCAGGATGTGTCCAAATTTCATTAAGGGCCTGTAATTGTGTCCATTTTTTTCGATTTTCCCTTATAATAAACTCATAAATGTTTGTGATAGATGTTGCCACTGCGAATTGTTCTAATAGAAGTCAAGACAAACCCATTTGAGAAGGAATACGGGAGCAAAATTTGATAGTAAGTTGTTAAGTTGCTCTTGATTGTTGGCTAGAAGAAGCATGAAGTCTAGCACAGTTTCAATTTCCTTTTCTTCCAAGTTTAAAACGATTGGCGGCTGATAAATGCATAAAAGGAAACAAATCTAGCCATAAGATATGCTTTGGATTCTCCAAAAATCATGAAAACAACCCTAAAGTATTTTTGAGTTGAGAAAGTTATGAAAAGAGTTTCATAAGTGCCTTGTCGTGAAAATTGAAAGGTGTTCTAAAAGAGAAAATTGAATATTTGACTCTAAATCAATTATCTAAAGAAATAGCTCATAAAACCATGAAATAATTTGTAAAATCAGAGTAAAAGGAAGGTGTTTTAGCTATAAAGGAAAATAATAAGTGGTTATTATAAACTATTTTAAACAATGAAATGCTGAGGAAGCGCACTATTACACTTACTTGTCAAGCATTTTATACAAAATGTGCTAGCAGATAAAGAAGAAAAAAATCAGTGACAAAATCAACATTAATTAGAAAGAAATTATGCAAAAATTATGCTACCTGATTCCCGAAGTAATGGCATAATTCTCTATTGTGATTGTTGTCACGCCCTGCGTGACACGCACATGGTTTTGGGCCAAGCTTGCACCGAAGCACGCCAAGGATTGGGATTTTGGGGCAAGTGTTATGGTGATTTGGGATCCTTGTGTCGAGGAGGATTCAATGGCGCAAAGAATGGGCGTGACGTTCCAGAAGTTTCTAGAAGGTTCCAAGATGTTCTAGAATGTTCCGGACACTTCTAGAATACTCCGGAAGGCTTTAGAAGCATGTGGAAGACTCTAGAAGGCCCTAGAAGATTCTGGAAGGTTATAGAAGGATGTGGAATCCTACGGAAGGTTCCAGAAGCAAGTAGAAATATCTGGTATCTAGGGTTCTCTAGAGATGTCTAGATTAGTATAGAGTGGTCTAGTGTGATCTAGGCATGTATGGATGTCTCTAGAGTTACTTGGCCAACAAGTAAGCTTGTAAATATCTGGGAAGGGTCTAGAATAAGAATGTTCTAGGTACTTGGTTGGCCAATAAGGTTGTGAAATGTGGCGCAATGTTAGCCACACGTTGAGGAGGTGCTTGCCTATAAATAGGGGTGAGCACTCATTTGCAAAGCAAGTCACGGGATTCATGCTAGACTCAAGTGTTCAAGAGTCTTGCGAGCCTTGTAAACTACCTTGTGTATAGTGAATATTTCGTCACCCAAATCTCTCGTGTCCTTGTTCTCTTTCGCTTGAACCTCTCTTAAAGCGGAATAAAGCTTACTTAGGTACACTTTGGAGTGTGTTAGCGCCTAAGGCCGCACGGTCTCCGCTTGTGAAACAATAAGGCCGTGACATTGTGCTGTATTATTCCCGAAGTAATGGCATAATTATGCTACATGATTCTCGAAGTAATGGCATAATTCTCTGTTGTGATTATGCTGATTGAACATAATGTATGCTATTGTAATGACTTGATATCTATTGAGTAATGACTTGATTTTTTTTTTCCTTTACATGCCTCTTCAAGTTGGAAGGGAATGACAATGAACTCCTAGCTTGATAAGAAGAAGACAAAATGAATCCTTGAAGAGCGGCTTAGTAAAGATATCCATAAGCTGAGATGCTGAAGAAATGTAATGAGTAATGAGATGCCCCATTGCAACCTTTTTCATGAACAAAATGATAATCCAGCTCAATGTGCTTTGACCGTGTATGGAACATGGGATTGACATATGAAGGGCACTAGCATTATCATAGAATAGTTAAGATGGATTAGGCAATGAAACATCAATATCCCATAAAAGAAAAGTGACCCAAGTAATTTTAGTTGTAGTAGAAGCCGTAGAGCGATATTCAGCCTCTGAATTAGAGCGAGCCATAGGAGGTTGCTTCTTTGAGCTCCAAGAAGTACAATTTGCCCCAAGAAAAATGCAAAAACCAGAGGTGCTATATCTTTTTAATAGATATAGAGCCCAATCTGAGTCACAAAAACCATCAAGAAAAAGAGGACTCTGAGCAAGAAAGCGGATGCCATAATTTTCAGTACCCTTCAAAGATCGCAAAATACGTTTTACAGCCTTGAGATGAACTATGATTAGATTATTAAAATGTTGACAGACACGACTAACAGTATGTATAATATCTAGCCAAGTGAAAATCCAATAGTACAAGGCACTAATGATACTCTGAAAACTTATAATCTGAAGGCGTAGATTTCTCCTTTAATATAATAAGAGTATTATTAGAAGAGCTATCAAGCATCTGTGTTCGCTTAAGGAGATCCAGAATTTATTTGGTTTACAAAGAAAGAGCCCATCAGAGAAAGGTTTTATTTCTACACCAAGGAAGTAGCATAAGTTGCCAAGATCGTTGATGGCGAATTCATATCCAAGATGAATGATAAGATTATCAATAAACCTGTCATTATTTCGAGCAACAAGAATATCATCCACATAGATAAGAAGAAGAACAAGAGTGTTTTGGGCACGATAGATAAAAAGGGAAAAATTCAGCCTTGTTGCAAAAGAATTTAAGTTGAATTAAAAATATAGGTAGGCAATCAAACAAGGCAGGTGGGGCTTGCTTTAAGCCATATAATGACCTTTGAAGTAGGCAAACATATCCCAAAAACTAAGGATGAGCAAAACTTGGGGCTGTCCCATATAAACCGTTTTCTTGAGTATACCATACAGAAAAGTGTTTTTTCACTTCAAGTTGGCGTGTTTTCTAATTGAGAGAAAAAACTGAAGCAATCACAAGGCGAATGGTTGTTGGCTTGATGACAAGACTAAAAGTTTCGTCATAGTCAATGCGGACACTTGAGTAAAACCCCTTGCGACTAGTCGAGCTTTAAAACGATCAACTAAACCATCCTCTCGGTGTTTGATATGATATAGCCATTTAGACCTAATGACATTATCAATAGCTAGATGTGGAACCAGTTGCCACGTTTTATTAACATAAAGAGCATGTAACTCCTTTTTCATGGCGTTTATCCACTGTGAATCTTGAAGAGCAGATCGCAAAGTTTTAGGTTCTTTGGGCAACTCCTTTTTATCAACAAGAAAGAGCATTTTGGAGATAAGCGAAGGATCATCCTTAAGTTTATGAGGAGTGATCATCCAATGTGTGTTATAGGTACTTGTTAAGATGAAACATCATGGTGAAAATGAACTAGTTCAAGATTTCACATAGAAGTGGACTCAGTAGAGGCTGGTGTAACCGAAACATTATAGGGTGTCTCTATATTTTTCAATTGCAATTCATCATCAGAAAATTCAAGAGACAAACTCAGTGAGATGTCATGTTGAGTTGTGAAATCAAGTTGATGTTCATCAATATTTGGAAATGGATATTTTGTAATGTATGTGAATAATGCCCATTATTCACATTGGATTCAACTCGCTGCAAATCGGTTGATGAACCATCTGGATATATGTTTATATTTTGTGGCTGAAAGTTTGGCAATTGATTAAAATAATCGCTGCATCATAACAATTAATATTGTCAGATTTTTTAATGGAAACAAAGTTATTATTGGAAAAAATTGGCTTAGATAATGAAGGAAAATCTATTATTGCTTGATATATTTCCTTTGATTGCAGAAGAATCCTTTCATATGTGGAAGGAAATTTTATGAGATCAAGACCTGGAGAGGAAATGTTTGACTTCAATTTATCCTTGTAAGGAAAATAGTCCTCATCAAGGATTACATGTTGAGAGATAAAAAACCTTTTTGTTTTTGGTTCCAAGCATCGATAAGCCTTATGAATAGGACTATATCCAATGAGAACACACAGATATTTTCTTTTAACAAGCTTGAAATTGTTTTGATGTCTTAAAAAGGGAAAACACTGACGACCAAGAACTCGCAAGTTGTTATAATCTGGAGATCGATTGTATAACCTCTAATAAGGACATTCATTTGCAAGAACAGAGGAAGGCAGCCGATTAATAAGGTAAACAATTGTAAGGAAAGCATTAACCTATAAGTGCAAAGGTAAATTCCCATGAAAAATCATTGTTAGTCCCATTTCAACAATAGACGATGTTTCCACTCAGCTATACCGTTTTGTTCTCGAGTTCCTGGATAAGAGATGCTCATTTGAATTCCACATCTGACAATATGATTATGGAAGGAATTAGAATTGAACTCACCACCACTATCACACTGGAAAATTTTTATATGTCCATCAAATTTATTTTCAACTAACTTTTGGAATATCTTAGAGCATTCAAAGAAATCAGATTTCCTCTTTAAAAATATAGCCAAGTAAATCGGGAATGATTATCAATAAATATTGCATAAAACCAAAATTTCTTATTTGAATTTATAGGAGCGGGACCCCAAAGATCACATTGAATTTTAGCTAGAGGAAACTTTGAAATTTTATTTGTGGAAGTGAATAGTTGCTTACAACTCTTCCCCATTTGACAACTAACACAAATTGTAGGTTTAGCAATCCAATGAGTGACATCAATGAATCTTCTTTCTTTTAAGAAGGAAAGTATCTTGGAATTAGGATGTCTAAACTATTGATGCTAGATTTGAGAAGAAGCACCTTCTTTCCTTATTGCATTAAAAATTGTTTGAAAGCCTCCATCTAAAGCATAGAGTGGACATCTTTTATGCCTTCTGGCTATCACCCTTTAGCTTTGATCCTTAATCACAAAATCAGAAGCAGTGAATTCAAAAGAGCAAGAATTATCTTTAGCGAACTTTCCAACAGATAATAAATTCTTTTCAATTCAAGGACCACTAAGATATCTTTTAAATGTAATGTTCCATCTTTAGTTTTCAAATAAGCGTCTCTAGTATGAGATATGGATAATGCATTTCCATCTCCAACAAAAATCATATCAATTCCATGATATTTTTGTAGCTGAGATAAATTACTTGCATCATTTGTCATGTGAGAGGTGGCTCCTAAGTCAACGTAGAAGGATGAATAATGATCGTCCAAAGATAATGCAGCTGAGCTTGAGGAATGTCTTCGGACTGATAAGAATGATCAAACCTATGCCAACAATCTATTGCAAGATAAGTAGCTCTTCAACAAATTTGACAAGAAATTTTACTTTCAATTTTAGCTGTGTTATTGTTGTTGTCCAGAAATATTTCCTCCTTTGCCTTGTCCGAAATTGTTTGATTGGAGCATGTTATTTTTATCCTACCCATGCTTATTGCTGGTATTAAAGCATCCTACAGGAGTAAAACCTGTGCCTCTTGAATTAAATCATCCACCACGATTTACTCAGTCATGACCACGTTGTCCGAAGAAGGCGTGTGCATGTTCCAGAACATATTTCTCTCCATCCTTTTGAGCCTTTAATGATTGCTTATGTGCCTGTAAAGCAAGAATAAACTGATTAAAAGATGGATATGGAGGCTTAGCCAGCATTACCAATTTGAAATCATTATATTATGGCCCTAAGCCCCGTGACAATTTGAAGACTTTGTCAGCATCAGAGATTGGTTTTTGAATAATGGTAAGACTATCACACACGAATTTGAAGTCTTTTAGATATTCATTTATAGAACGTGATCCCTTCTTAAGAGTTACTAGCATATCATTAAGTTGAGCCTCCTTTTCAAGTGTTATAGGAAGCAAATTCTCTTGAAGTGTTATCCAGGTTTCATAGGTTGTTTCTCCTCCAACAACTATGCTTAAAGCCTCTTCAGTCATGGTGCCAAGAAGCTAAGGGATTAAAAGACCATCATTGTTCAGCCATGTTTTGAAGATTGGATTGTTTCTCCAGTTTTTGTCTTTTATTTCCTTAGTAGGTTGATCATCATCTCATAGATGATGAAGGACTCTAAGGCTGCGAACAAGAGAAAGGACTTGAGAACACCACAATAAATAATTATCTGAATTGAGTTTGACAGAAAGTAGGCTAGAACATTGGTGAAAAGACTGAATGTTTAGCGTAGGTTCTTGTCTTAGTTTTTCAGATGAGGAGGATGATTTGGTAGTTGATGACATGGTTATACGGCTTACGATTTCAGGCTCTGATACCATGTAAAATATTTTGAATAATGAATTGCTAAGGAAGCGCACTATTTCATTTATTTGTCAAGCATTTTATACAAAATGTGCAAGTAGATAAGCAAGAGAAAAATCAGTAACAGAATCAACATTGATTAGGAAGAAATTATGCAGAATGTGCTCTATGATTCCTGAAGTAATGGCATAATTCTCTGTTGTGATTATGCTGATTGAACATAATATTTGCTGCAGTAATAACTTGATTCTGTTTCCTTCATAGTTATGTTATATTTGATGAAACTTTCCATTTATATTTGATGAAACTTTGGATGATAAAGAACATAAAATGGTACATTGTCAGATGATCGATTTTTGCTGGATGTTTCAATAAAAGTAGGAGCTTGGTTTCTTAGTTGTTTTTTGGACGAAAAATCAAGTTAATCCTTGAATTTGTCTCTATCAAGCTCTTTATAGAGTTTTTGATAAGGGATAAGTCTAAAAGGATTAGGATTTCCATTAAGATTGGAGTCTTATCCTCTTTAAGAATTATTTTAGATAAATAATAATATAATTAACATAAGATAAATCAAATATATTAAATAAAAGAGATAAATAATGAGATAAAAGACCTTTAGGATAAAGAATTAGAGGGCAGTTTTTTTTTTTTTTTTTTGGTTTGAAATATGAATAGATCTCAATTAAACTGAAATTTGAATTATATGTTTTTTTATTTCAATATCTGAATTGAAATATTTGAAAACTAATAGTTTTACACATATATCCCTATTTATATATATTATTTTTAGTTGTGATTTTGTTTCACATTTGCAAACCAAATTTATTTAAATGTATATAACTGGACAAAAAAAGTTATTTTTTCTAAAAGAATTTGATATATAAATAAACTAAATGACCGTAAAATAATTTTAAAAATATATAAGAAATCATAATATAAATTAGAAATAAATAATAATGTTTCAAAATTAAAATATTAGGTTATATACAAATTGGTCATAAATGAACTTTTAGCTTTTTTTATTCAGATGAAAATGTATTGTATTAAGTCTTAAGTCAAAAAAATAAATATCATAAAAATACGTAAAAATAAGTTAAATTCAGACTTCAAACCAAAAAACAATCAAGTAGAATAAGATAAAAACCTTTTGTAAACAAATAATTTGATAATCAATTGAGTATTGATTAATCATCATTTATTTGAACAAACGATGACATCTACAGTATTTGTGAACCATTCACATGAACAATATCGGTGATCAATGCACATGGGTAGTAATATATGACCAGTACCTTTGGAAAGTAATCCGTAGACAATGTTCTAAAATAGTAAAAATGGTGAGTAAAATAAAATAGAAATTAAGATTAAAGTAAATAATAGAGTTAGTTTTGTTTGCGCTTTTTAACAACTCCATATGTCATTAGGTCTTGAATTTTTGTGGTTAAAATCCCACAAATGAGTCACAATCTTAAAGACACCTTAAACCCAATAAACTTTACATACCTCATATGTAGGTATTTGAGCAGTAACTGGGATCCACTTGGTTTCATAAGAGAATACTTGGGCTTGGGCCTCAAACATACTTTAATGAATCGTTAAAAAATTCATAGTATTTGAGTTTCTAAATACTATTAAACGATTGAATCTTTTAAAAGAATCAATTAAAATACTATTGAACTAGTCACTTGACCGTTATTATTATTATTATTTTTTTAAAAGTAAGGGGGTGGGCCAAGACCCAAATTATAATTTTTTAACCCCCTACCTACCCCCAATACTTGAAACTGGCGCCAACTATGCATGGGGAGGTAATAGTTGAACCATCAAGCTAAACCTTTAGGGGCTAAATCATTTAATTGATTCAATTAAAATACCATGGTATAAATACCATTGAATAACACTATCATGAAGTACTTGCTAGCTTTTGGTTTATGGGTGAGAGTTACTCCAAGCCTTGGATCCATGGCGTAATTGCAAGATTAAAGATGGCCATATCCATGGTGTCAATGCATGATTGCATGTGTTCGGGCTTGTTTTGACCCTGGGGCTTGGCCAGCTTCAAAATAGGCATAAACAGCCATAAATGCCACATGGCAACCAAGTGTGATTCCTATATTGCAATCCCTGAAAGAAGGGGAAGTGGAGAATGACAAGTTATGATCTTATTTGGATGCAACACTTACACCTTGATTATCTTCATAAATCATGGTTAAGTGGATATTAATGGTCAAAGTCATCATAAAAATTAGCTAACATCCCACCACCCCATGATTTGGGGTTCCAACAAACCCAACACCTATAAATATTATCTCCGCTGGCAAGCTAAAGGTGATAACAAACAGGGTGGACCGTGATAAAGGCCCAGGGGGCCTTAGGTCCCACCAAGCTAAAAAGAATATTAAATTTCCTTATAAATATTATATGAAATAAATAATATATTAAGTTTTACAATTTTAACCTCCCCAAAACTTTTATATAACTAAATTATATAAAAATATAATTGATATTTTAAATTGATGGAACCACAATTTTTTTTTTGTTTTCATTATATTCAATTAATTGAATATTCTTTAAATTGAAAAATAATATTTTTTAATTAAATAAGAATTTTTTATATAAATAAGTTTCCTATTAAAGTAATAATAACTATCTTATATATTAAATAAATAGGAAAGCAGTTTAAATAGATTTCTTAACAAAGGATTCGCAATAAGTTTTCAACTAAAGTACTCATGAGTAGCCTATATCCAATTTCGATATAATTATCAAAAAATTTTTGTATGTTATTAATATTCGTAATTTTATTTTTTATATTATATGATTCTTTATTGGTATATTTTTTTGGATTAATTTATTATTAATAAATTTTTTACATAACTCGCTAGCTTGACCCCCTTAAAAGTTTAATCATGCATCCGCCACTAAATGATAAGGCTCAAGTAAACTTGTATTTATTACTCATTTCAATTTATTTTAACTTATATTTAGTAACTTAATATATTTTTTTGATACTGACTTAAGCGTCGGAGTAACCATGCCGACGACTTAACGATAACTAGTTTCTTTTAGTTCCAAGATACCAAGATACTCGAGAAAATAAGTTCTATCGATTGTAGGGAGAAAGGCTTGTACCAACATTCTTCATCAATTTTGTGAAATATTTGTGTTTACAAATTTTTGCACAAGTAGTGTGACACTAGAGGAGGGGTCTCCTAGCGGTCGTTCTTCATATTTCTTATATATACCACAATTTGCAACAATTTCCTTGGCTGAAAAGAAAGTTGGTCAACCGTTACAATGATTGGGGGATTCTATCTAATCCGACTTCAAATCCACAACTAAATGGTGATGTTCCAGGAACCTGACGCCCTGTGCATATAAGATCATCACCCTCCATACCGATATCCAGAAGTCCACCAAAGATGAAAGAAGATTCAAAACCCAAGCTCATAAGCCGCACAAAGAGCTTGAAGAAGTACTTGGTATCCTAAGACAAGGGAAGCCAAAAAATAAAAAAATTGATTACATTTGGTGATGTGGCAATTATGACTAGCAAAATAAAGGAACATTAAAATAAAGACCATAATAATGAGATTAATCTGGTTAAAATCAGTCAATATTATATAAATTAGCCTTATTTTGAGCATTATTATAGGGTAGTTATTATATACATTGAATATTAATAAATATAAATCAAGAGTATGAGATCAATAAACTAATGGGATAAATGAGTCGGTTAGGAGAGGCTACATGCCTCTGTTTATGAGTTCGTTCTGACAACGCTTTAAAAACATATGTTAAAAGCTACTGTAATTTAATGTTATGCTCACCGAAGGTTGTGAATGGAAAAAGGAGTGGTGGGCCAGTGTAGTGGCGGACTCAGGATTTTATCTTAGATGGGGCACCATTATTATTTTAAAATTAATATTTTTAAACTTCAATAGTACATAAGAAGTTATTAAAAAAATATATATAAATAGGAGACATAGTGAATCTTATATTTCAAAATTGAATAAAACTAATACAATAATTAAAGTATAAAATACTAATACTTAATAATTTATTCTATAAAGCATAACAATTATTGTCATTGACGAGTATTTATATTTAAAAAAGGTAGCAGAATTATCCTATTGTCATGTACAAAAAAATATTTTTATTTATATTTGTAGATTAGCATTATAATCCAAAATTCGGCTTCTATGTTTGAAATTTGCAAAGAAACCTTTTACATTAATTTCAAGATAACTGTATGTTGAATTATCAACATTTTTCTTAGATATGATTATGTCAACTTAAAAATAATTTTTCTTTTAAAATATCTCTCTATATTTTTTTAAAAAATTATTAATTTACAATAACTATTACACTTTACTCGAAAAGGCTATAAATTGATAAAAAGATTAAGAAGGCTCAAACAAAATTTTTTAAATATAAAGTTTACTAATTTTATGCTATTTGATACATATAAATTATAAAGAGAAAGACATAATACAAATATTATATATAATATAGTTATAAAAATATAAGTTTGATGGGCTATTAATTTAAAAATAAAATAGAGAAAGAGAGAAAGACAATAAAAAAATTAGTTTTATTTTTTTTAGAAGGGTGGAATTGTGAACGATTAGAAGTAAGGGAGTAAAAGAAAATTTTTAAAATTTCAGAAGGGGCCCGGGACCCCCCAGGTCCCTTCTTAGGTCCGCCACTACTGGATGAGAAGTAAAGAATTGGAGAAAGTATGGCGAGAGGAGCAAGAGATGAGATATTGAGAGTGAAGAGATGTGGGCCTAGATTAAAAATGGCTTCTTTTACGTCTCATTGGTGCGTCATTTTACAAAGGGAGGGGCCTTTATTAAGTGGTTGCCACCCTTACATCCAATTGGAAAATTTCTTCATGGCTAGGTTTAGTGTTTGCTGACAAAGTCCTAAAAAACAAATGAATAGCCCTCATCTATTGGGGTGAAAATATTTAACTGCCACAACAGATGCAACATTGTTTTATTTACCAATTTTGTATGAAACCTTGCATCAGCTAGGCACATATTCCATCAGGCTACAAAAGTGTTACTAATTGACATCTATGAGACCTATAAATTTTTCAGACTCTTATACTACGATTAACAATCGTAAACATATTTTTTTATTATTACTTCGACAAATATTCCAACCCACGTAACATGCCATTGTTACAATTGAGCAAACATCGTCGGAGCAATTTAGATAACCAATGACCATTCATGCTATGAAGAGTTAAAAATGAGCACTCACTGAGAGCTTGTTAATTGTAACCAACTGTGGGAAAAAATGGAAACTGAACTTGCCATAAAAAAAAAATTACATCCATGAAAAGGAATTTGATTTAATTTATATACATTTTTAGTAACAATTTCTCATTTTTCGAAATTGTACAGTTGAAGGATAGAAACAAAACAACTCCACCCCTACAGGAGTCATCCATGCTTTCCAACAACAATAACCTGGAAAACAATTTGATGAATCCATGTCTATCTAATCTACACCGAAAAAAAAAAAAGAAAAAAGAATGAAGATATGGAACCGTTTATGGAACATTTGACAAGGTAACATGAACAAAAGACTTTAATCATCACTCTTCGAACAGCAAACCAGTTTACTTCATTTCTTGCATATCTTCCTCAGTTTTCCACACCACATCCTCCAGACAGGTCGAAAGATTTTTATAGAACTGTAGAGACATTTAAAATTAGACAAAATAATAAATTATTAATTGTCACAAACAACTTCGATAATCAATAGAACGTACGTAAGTAAATGAAACTAAATTGTAAGAATAAAAACACAACTTAAACAACTTTTACACCAAATTTTTTTTAACCCCCTGACATTTACAGCACTCTCCTCGAGGAAAAGTCAAGTCACCACCCACCATTTTGACATATTGAACCCAGACCCACAACCCACATGAAATGAAAGTGTGGAAACTGTCCTATACTTCTAGTCTATCATTATTTTGTTCAGTAAGTTCCATTAAAAATTGGACTGTGTTCATTGGATCAAGGAACTTGCATTTTATAACTGGATGACAACCCTTATCAAAATAATAACAATAACTAGAAGACAATCAATTTAAAAATGAAGGTAACTGACATGCAATATCTTCAAGACTGCTTCAATATGAAATTTCGTGCTATCTTATCTTTGTTAAAATTTAATGTCCTATGACACATCCAATTCAATTCTAATAACCTTCAAGTTTATGCACAGGAGATTACTTTCTTAAATAAAATTCCAGTTTGTTCTAACCAAGCAAAGGCCATTGTGGATTCACAACTTGTGATAAAATATGACAAGTATATCAAGGTTGCAACAAAAGAGTGAAATAGAACTAAATGTGACAATATAATGATACCTTATGAAACTCCAAAGTGTCCCCTTTTGCTTTTCGCACCTCAACCATATGAAGAGAAGGTGCTACTTGAAATATCTGCTTGACAAAAAGAAATAGTAAAACAACCATACAAAATGTATGCTGTGGTCATATCATGAATATGTGATAGGGTTTTTCTTTAAAAAAAAAAATTTATATTTACCTCTGTGGCTACATTAAGGTTTCCCTTTCTCCCAGCTTTCATATTTTCAAGCCTCATCTGAGTTCAATAATAGAAACCCCTTAAATTCATAAAGGTTCATAGAGTCTTCCAACTTGTTGAGCACCAACTTTATCATGTTAAATTTCCTTACCTTGTAATTTTTCTTGTGGACATCGAAGCCAAGAGGCTTAGCTGCTTCTTCAATTTTATTAATTATCTCATTTGCAGGACGTTTAGAGGTGAACCTTGTTTCTCTCTTAAAACCCTGCAGCCATAGACTCGATGAAAAAAAATCTTAAACAAAGAAAACCCAAAACTAAGACATCATATGTTCAATAAAATCTAGATATTTGTCAGTGCAAACCCATTATATGATATACCTGCCAATGAAAAATGTTATAGTCACAACTCACAACCTATAAATGGTTTCAATATGCCTAAACCTCTTTCTGAATATCTGAAAGTAATCAACAGCACGAAAGAAGACAAACTATAGTAGAAAAGGACATCTTATCTGTAAATATTAAAAAAATAAAAATAAAAAAGCACCAAAACTTTATTGCCCTCCCAACAGATTTAGCTAAAATACAGATAAAACACCACCGATTTTGAAACTCAATAGTAACATGAGATTCTCGTATTAAAGTAAGCCTTTCCAAAATTTATCAAAAAACCTTGAAAACTTATAAAATTTATCAAATACTTTCTTCAAAGGAAGGCATCAATGAAAAAGTCAACCAAAATCCAATTCCATTTCAGCCAAATCCTAAGAGAGGCAAATATCTCACACTAAAATTATTGTAACTTCACTATCAAAATTTTCAAAGCTGCATATGTTTGCCTATTATCAGAGCTTATCATAATTGTTCGAGCCAATGTTTTCAAAATTACCAGTATGACTACAGTAAAGTCATAGAAGATTAACCTAAACTTGATGAATAACAGTAATTTTCATATAGAAAGGCATTTAACCTTTTGAATAATTACTAGTGGGAAAATGTAGATATGCGTGTATCATCATATCCAGCCTGTCATTCTGGTTTAGTTATAAGTATCCTTAGATTTTGTATTTTAGATGCAGTTACCATTTCTTCTTCCAGTTAATATAATAAACACCATAGATATAATAATTATAGTAATAATTAGAAAAGAAAAGTTTACAAATCTACAAAGTACCATACTTCTCACAAAAAGAATGGCTTTAAATTTCAAACCTGTTCTACATCAAACAAATTCCCAAGGTTTAGCCCTTTTGATAAAGATATCAACTCAAATGCATTCATTGCTACTGGTTGTTCTTCTTTCTTCTCTGTCACATGGTGCTCCTGTAAAAAAACCAGCATATACTTCCTGAGAGCATTCATCAACTAGCGAACATCACAGCACTTTCTTCAATATGTCAACATTTAGTTATTCTCTATTTTTAGTAAACCTCATCCAACTTACTTCTGAATCCTTAAAAACAGCTTCTACATCGTCCAAATTTGTATCTTCCTTCTCCTCGAACACTGGAGGCTTATAATCTTTTTTAAACCATTCATCTTCTAAAATTTCTGGTATGGTTATACGCTGCCACAGAAAATAACAAATCCAGAGATGCTCAAAAATTTGTGACAGTTGAGACTTCTAATTATTATAAAGCAAGGATATGACATAAGATATAAGAACATGCAAATTTGAGATCTTGCTGGCTAGCATTGGTTTCTTAACACCCACAAAGCGGCACATGGCATAAAAAAATCACATTACATAATCAAAGCAGTCAAAATATCAGCTTAAGCAAACACAAATTATGCAGTGGAGAAAATCTTTGGCCTTGGCAACAATTTGGATAGTGCCTCAGCAACAATATCACCGAATTGACCTCTAGACATCATATTAATACTAACTATTTGATGTTTATTAGGGTGGGATTTAAAAGAAATTGAAAGATGGATGCACCTACATTATCCATTTCAATGTTTAGATGTGGATCTCTTGGATTGTACCTATCTCCCACTCTTGCATCCAATAAAAGGAAAAGTGAGGTGTACGCAGATGGACAAATATAAAAGGAGATAGTGAACAGACAAAAATAGTGAAGCAATGACTAATAGCTGCGATTTTAACCTAAGGTAAAATGACTAAGGGCAAAAAGTTTCAGGATTGTATGCGTTACTTCTTGTTTATAATCTCTTTAGGTAAATAAAAAATTATTATATTTAGAGTCAGAGGATATAAAGACCTTCTAAGCACAAATCTTTAACTAAAATTCATCATGTGTAGATATCTCAAAGCATTTAACTCCTGAATTATAATAAAGATAAAATTGTAAAAGATCAGTATTAATTAGAGATCTAAAATGGGGCCATCAAGTAATGCTCTATCTACAACTCACCTAAAATTATTTTCTTTTTAACCAAAATTGACAAGATATCACTAGATGAGTAAAAAATGAAAATAAATAAATAAATTAAATTAAATTAAATAACATGATAATTACTTATCTGATGATATATTGCCAACTCAGGTTGTATAAAATGTTGGATGTAAATGAATTATAGGAGTAGCATTATTCATAATTTGATCATGTACTGAAGCCTACAAAAGTTTCAGAGGGTTGTCTTCTTGTAAGACCCACAGCATCACTGGACCTCTTAAAAATGTACAAGGGTTTCAAACATCGTGCCCTTTGTCATAATTACTAACATAAAGTCTACGTCCTTTATACCGGGGTGGGGGGTGTGGGGGGTTGAGAACATCGTAAAAATACGAACACAGAAATTGTTTTTCTCTGTTCTTTTGCTACAAGACAATGTAAAAATCAGTATTAAAACCAGAATACGATCTACTGATTGTCAATAAAGCATAATTGCTTACAGTCATAGGGTTGGGATCCAAGATTCGTGTTATCAATTTCATGGCAGCGAAAGAGAGCCAAGGCGGGCAAGTGAATTCAGCAGCAGAGATCTATACACAAGGCAAGTGAGTATCGCCAAATGGTTGAAAAAACTAGATAACTATTTAATTGAATTCACGAAATGCTCACTTTTTTATATAGGTTCATAAGATTAGAATCATCAAAAGGCAAGTAACCTGCAAGCAATACAAAGAGTATCACTCCACAAGACCATAGGTCTGCAGTTGCCCCATCGTAGCCTCTATCATTAAGAACCTAAGCATGAAAATAGTAGATTAATTAAGCCTGAAGCAACAGAGGCTTCAAAAACATGATTGAGAAATATAGCTTCATTGAACACTCTTCCAAACCTCAGGAGCAACATAGTTCGGAGTTCCACAAGTAGTGTGAAGGAGGCCATCATCCTGCCACATTGACCAGGAGGCTAAGAAACATAACCTAATACTTTAAGAGGCATACAAGCATCTAAAGGCAGTGCAATGTCTTCCATATGACAAGACAACCAAGTTCAGGGGATCTTTTTTTTTTTTTTTCCCCTTTTTAAAATATTTATTATAGTTAATTTTGGGTCGCTAGGATAGACAAGTCTATACAAGATTTAAAATACTGAGTAAACAAATAGATTTTTTAAGGTTTTAAATCTTAAGTTTTCATGGATCCTCAAGAAGCAATAATATAATAGCTACCCTGACTTGTTGGGACAAAGCACTCAATCCAAAGTCAGAAACTTTAAGGTTGCCATAAGCATCCAACAACAAATTTTCTGGCTGCAACAGAAACCAACAGAAGAAAAGAAATTAAAGGAGAATTTTCTAATGAGCATAAGAGATACATCCAAAAATTAAATCAAAGATAAAAGTGGTACCCATCTTTACAATTCCTAAATACCTTAAGGTCTCTGTGGTAGACACCCCTGCTATGACAATAATCAACAGCATTAATAAGCTGCTGGAAGTATCTTCGTGCCTCATCCTCTCTCATTCGTCCATGATTTACCTTCAAATCCAATCATTAAATCATTTATCAAGTGTAAAATACATGAATGAAAAAAGAAATTGTCAAACAGTTCATTTGGTGGTTCAAATTTAGGTAGACTTAAGTTTCTGAAAGCAACCACGAAACGTACAAATTGTATTTGCAGGAATGAGTAAGCAACATAACATGGCAGTTAACAACTAACTGAAAGCTGCATGGAAATGGTCTAACTCCACTCAGCATATGCAATACCATAATTCTAAAAATGATGTTGAAAGTCTTAGAATTGGTAGTGAATTTGAAACTAGTAGAGAAATACCACTCCAAAAGAATTGAACAACTCACAATTTTGTCAAACAGCTCTCCTCCAGTTACAAACTCCAGGACAATAAATATCTTTGTCTTGCTTCCCATCACCTGAAAAAAATAACAGCATAAACCAAATATTGCTCTAACGCAACCCTTGATGTGCACTTGCATGTTGTGCCAAACACAACTTACCATTACTATTTAATTGACAGAATAGAGGGATTCAAATACAAACACAGCTTATCAGTATCATCATTGTTATTTTAAATTAACACAATAAGAGGATTCAAACACAACACCACTTGATCAACTTAGCTCTGATACTATGGTAAAAATCCACTTAACCTAAAAGCTGAAGCTTATAGTCAACGACCCAGCGATAGTATTTTATGTTCTAACAAATTCAATATCTTAATTCATTTTATTTAAAGTTCTAATTTTGGCATAACCAAATTCCATTTCCTGTTCTATATTTGTGACTTCAATCTTACAGCAAATACTTATTAATCTATCTTCTACAACTTAGAAATCTTCAAAGAAAAAGATGGACACATCCAGTAATATAGACATTGTTAAACAAACAAATATTTTACTGAAAGTTACAGACAGAAAGGGAAGAGGGGGGATAGATACCTCATATAATCGAACAACATTTGGATGCTTTATCAACTTCATTGTTGCAATCTCTCGCTTGATCTGTAAAATATGCATAAAGCATCTGAGTAACTTGATAAAGTTCAGAAATAAATTCCTTTCATGAAAATTAAAGCAGTATGCCCCATAGAGACTAATCCCACAAGTGAAATCAGTACAGCTGCACCGTTAATGGTCATAAAGACAGGTCTACAGGCTACTATAAAATAGTATTGAAAAGTTAATTCATTGAATAATTATAACCGATTCATAAAGGTTCATTACTTGTCAAGAAAAAGAAGAGACTCATTTATGAAAAGGGAAAAAGAAGCAGAGAGACCTGTTCAGCCATCTTGTGCTTGAGAACCTTCTCTTTATCAAGGATCTTAAGAGCCACTGGTTCCCCCGTCTCAGAATTCCTTGCAAACTTCACTTTTGCAAATGTACCCTCACCGATTGTTCTTCCCACCTCATATTTACCAACTCGACGTTTAATTTTAGGCTGACTCATGCTTAATTCACAGGTTGAGACTTGGTTCTGCAGGCTTCGAACTTGTCCTTAAGGGCTTATACAAACAAATGAAGTCCAGCCAAATTACTGCAGTGAAATTTAGGACATACGAAATCATTAAGCAAAAATAAATAAATAAGAGTATAAGAGATCTGATAAATGTGATGACTAGTAGGAAAAGGTTTCCACAGGTAAGAAGACACTATCTGTTAAACAAAGACTCTGCAAACATCAAGGTGATGACCAAAAAGTCTCACACAAAAGACAACGAAAAGACTAAGAAATTCAAATGTTCATATTCGAAATCATGAATACATATAAAAAGAAGGCTATGGGCAGACAATTTTCTATTTTAAAAAGTTAAAACTGAGAGCCTCTATGGAAGCCCAATTGCCAGAAGTGAAATAAAAAGTGATGAAAATTGGACTTATTCAAATTTCCAAGTGGGTAGCAAAGTAATTCCAGAAATATACATAGAGAAGACATAAGCAACTGAATACACATTTAAGTTGTGAACATGCAAAACCTGTGGAAGATCTACCTTACTAACTCAATGAGGAAGATAAAATAGCCCCTTTGGAAAGCTAAAACTAAGAAATAGAATCAGATCAAAGCTAGAGTGAAAGAGCCAAAGAGATTATTTGAAGAAGAGAACTAGCCTAACCTCAAATCTCAAAAGAATTGAGTGACCAGTTTGCTGGAACAACTCCAATTCAGATCGAATTCAAACCAAATAAAACCCCTTTCCTTCCCACCAACTTTAAAATAATTAATAAATAAATATGTAAAATTCTAGTTTTTATGTTTAAAACAGTGCTAGCATAAAGTAGACTGATCACACACTTCACAAGCAGCTTAAAAAATTGTAAAAAAAAAAAACAAAAAAACAAAAACAAAAACAAATAGAAATCTTAAAATTTAATCAAGTGCAAAGATCCAGATGGAAATTTTACTTGAATAATCTCAAGAAATAAGATACACACACATATTTAAGAATAAACATTTGTAACCCAACCGGGGAAAAAGGAAGATGGAGCTTAATTTGACAGAGTTTGAAAGCAAATTGAACAAAGAGGCTCACGTGTTTATAAATTAAATATAAATATATATATATATATATATATATATAGAGAGAGAGAGAGAGAGAGAGAGAGAGAGAGAGAGAGGAACAAGAGTGAATGAATGAATGTTGTTAACAGATTAGATTAAATTTATTAGAGAAATAAATAAATAATTAGAGACAAAGAGGATATACTTGAAGTTGAAGTTGTATGAAGAGAGAGGAGATAAGAAGAAAAGCTTGCTCCTGCTCTGGCTCTTGCTGTTGCTGTTGCTGTGGCTTTTCGATCGTTCTAGAAGCCAAAACCAAAACTGGTTTGGCTTCATCAACTTCGTCAAATTCATATCATCCTCTCTACTGCTTCCGGACAAGGACAAAACTTGCCCACAACAACAACACCAATTTTTTACTTTACTTTGCTTTACCCCTGTTTCTTTCTATTTAATTATTTTTTTTTGTTTTATTTTCCCTCCCTCTAATCATTGCCAGCTGCAGTTCGGTTTACCCTTCACTTTACCGCACTCTTCTAATTACATTCCACAATTACATTAACAGCTTTTTAACATATTATTACTCACTTTTCTTTCAAAAACATAACATCATCTCTTTACATTGAAAACTTAATAAAATACATCAAATAAATAAATAAAATTTCCACAAACTACGGGACACATTCACATGAACAAATTTATTAATATTTTTGCCACAAACTTTTTAAAATAATTATATCTTTTTCTTAAATTAAAGATTTCTATATTAAATTTTATTGATGAATCGATTTTATTTATAACCAAATTCATATAAATTTAACCATTGGGATCTAAAATAAAAATTGTGTGAAAATGTCCCAATAATTTAAAGGTAACGTGTTTGTTAAGACTCAAAATATAATAACAATAACATCTAATTCTTACCATACAGAGAAATAACTATTATCAATAAGGATAATGATATTTTTCTTAAATTTTATATTTTAAATGTTGTATATGCATTTAATTATTGATATGTGGATAGATTAATGATGTGATAAATGTTATGATAGTTTGACATGAATGTCAAATATAGTTATAAATAAGATTAACTTATTAGTTATGAATTCTTGAAAGACATTAAAAGGTCAAATAATACAAAATGGATATAGAATTTCTTTTAAATAAATTTTTATTCTTCATATGGGATAATTGATAATATTATATAATTAAATATGATTTTTTTTTGAAATGATGTAAGTTCTTAGAAATTGATGTTAAAAAATTTTGATATTAAAAGATTACGTGATAATGCATATTTGGAGAGAAAATGAAATTGAAGTTTTTTGGGAGAGTGAGGATCCACCAAATTCATTCTTTGCGGAAAATGGAGCGGAGACAGAAAAGCCTCCTCTCTCTTTCTTTGTCTGCGTGGCCGTGGTGTTGTGTTGCTCAGTCTAGTCTTTGTGGATCTCGCTCTCCTACGTGGTGCTGTACTGTACTGGTTGTTGGACTGCCTTGCCGCCATGTTTTTATAATTATTCACTAAAAAATTACTCTTTGTTGTGAAATCTGAATTAAAATAAATAAAATAACAAAACTTAAGGATGAAGACGCAAAAACGCCCAAAGCTTCTTATTTATAGCCATCCACTGCCCAATTCATCCAATTCAATTTAGCCAAACAATAATGCATGTGTAACGCTTTCACTCCAAACTCATCAGAGCTAAATCACGTTGGCTGCACATGTAATAATGAGGTGGCGATGTGTGTGGTAGCCATATATACGTAACACTCCCTATTAAATATACACCACTTTCAAATAATTTCATTTAAGCTTTATAAGAAAAAACCCGTTCAGATAAAAACCTTAAACAAGAAATACAATTATATAATAAATTAAAAAATGGTGTTGGATTGCACCTACCTTGTGTAAAACTTTGTTAGGAAAACCCAGTGGGACAAAACTTGATTAAAAAAAAAAATACAATGCATATGTGTAATGCCTATATCTGTCATGTTTCCATTGCTGACCAATCCTGTTGCTACAAAAATTCACTCTTAATTTTTTTTTTTTTTACACAATCAATACCACACCAACGATCCCAAGTAAATACTTCAAATAATATGGTTATTTATCCAATACACTGATTGTCCCAAAAATTTCACATGAACTAACTAAGAAGCATACGACAGTCCAGAAGCGTTAATCTAACTTTACTTCAAATCAAATCCAAAGCCATCCTTTCACTTGTTCACTAAAGCCTATACAAACATCAATGACACCATATCCAATCTTTCTAACCCTGTCAGTAAAATCACTATGCAGAAAGGTTAGCAATAAAGGGTGAGTCGTCAATTCGATAAACATAATCAATCCTAACATAGTTTTGTATTAAAAAATTTTATGCAATACAGATCTTTAACTTGAACGTAGCGTAAATTTTTAATCATAATTTTACATAATGACATAATCCAACCCTTGAAGAAAATGATTGCAAAACATTTTATCGGAAACCATATGGGATAATCGATATAAATATAGGTTAATATCATAGGCATCCCCTACCTTTTGGCTTATTGTCGCAGAGATGAGCTTTTTGCACTTGTGTATAAATTTTGGTCTCTATATTTTGAAAATCTCGTTATGGACCACTCTTATGTTAAATGTGCCATGAGATGGCATCATTTTTCCATCTATTTTTATAACAATTATAAAAATGCCCTTAATAAGATAATTAATTAAAATAAAATAATTGAAAAAATAGCATTTCAAATAATAAAAAGGGAAAATTAAAAAAATGGACACAATTAGGAGCCCTTGATGAAATTTGGACACATCCTGAAAAATTTTCGTGCCATAGACACTTTGTGGACAAAAAGACTAAAATACCCTTACCCTTATGTAATTGAATTTAGAAAAAAAAAAGAAGAAAGTAAGTAAACGAAACAAAGAAACCAGTCACTCCTTCATACACATCACTGTCCGAAACAACTTCAACAGCTGAAGCTGAGCAAACAAGGTAAGAACAACTTTCCTTAATCTCTCTCTAAATGGCATGAAAATTTCATTAGGTTGTAATGTTTTCGCTATTTATCGTTTTGGTAACTGTCAACCGCATTATGTCGCTTAAAATAGGGATATGTATGTAAACTAAGGTTAGAGATAGTGCCGTTTTTGTCAAAATTTGCTCGAAATTGGCAATCGTTGTGAGAGAATCTGGTATCGCAGTCGACGGGGGAAGAAGACGAGATTTGTCGAGCGTCATCGAGTGTCAAGGGGTTATGTCGGATCGATTCTTGACATGTCGATGGTCATGTCGAGTGTCTAGGGGTTGTGTCGAGTCTAGGATCGAATGTCGTGTTAGTGCGTCGAGTGGAGTGCCGAACGTGATCAGTGTCAGATGCCAATTTTGTCGAGTTTGTGTGTCGACTATATGTGTCGAGGTAGTCCAGTGTCGGTCGTCGTGTGTCGAGCGTTTATCGTCGAGTTGCATCGAGCGTTTAGGTATAAATGTCGTTTTTGTGGCTTTTGTAAGCAATTTTGTAATGATTTATTGTCCATGAACTTATATGATATGTCTCTATCATGCAGGAAATGGAAACTTTACACATACTTATTCTATGCAATGGTTCTTGGACTATGCAACAGAATGGCGGTTATTTATACACCGGTGGGAGGGCGAAGCCATTGATAATTCGTAGGTCTGCTACCCATAATGAGTCGGTTGACTGTATTAGTACTGAAGTGGGTTGGGATCTTCGTAGGCATAACATAAGTTTAGAGGTTCAATTTGCTTTTAAGGGTCTTCCGCCAATGCCGACTCCTATTGAGACTGACAACAATATTTGTTTCTTTATACAATATTGTTTAGAGGACCAACAGTCATATACATCATTAATTGTCAAAGTTAAAGATAGGAGAAACGAAGATAGAGGTCAGGATTCGATGCAGTACGTAGGCGACAAAGATCTTCTCATCCCTTAATGTTTTGCTCAGCAAGTGGAAACAACCAATTAAGTGAGTCCACTCCTATTTGTGCACAACCACAATTGAACAATGACGTTGGCATTGAGTTTGAGCAGTATTCAGGGCATGCAGAGCATGAGTCAGTTGGCATCTTAGTAGAAAATGAAGAAGGGGTGCCCCCGTCGATGCCATCGAGATTGGTACGTCATCTTAATAGCATTAGAGAGTTTGAGAGTTTAGGTAATATTGATGTTAGTAATGCTAGTGATGATGTTAATGATGAGGATGGTGGTGATGAAGATTACGAAGATAATGATGATGGTAGTGATGATGTTAGTGAGCATGTTGACGATGACAATAACGATTGCACTATTCGTAATGAGAATGATGTTGAGAGTTTGGATGATTTTATTGTTGATGACCAGAATTTAGACGGTTCACATTTTGATAATGCGAACAGACGGAGATCTTGAATGATGTGAACCAGGATGTGCTATTTACCGTTCCTGCTCCAATTCACTCCGCACCTACTCTTCCACTATACAGACATCAGCAAGATCCGGTGTCGAATAATGAGTCGAGAATGAATGCAAATCGTAGACATGAAGAAGCTAATTTGGGCTCTGAGAATGACAGTCGTCGGGCTAACACATTCAGGTGGATGTCGCCTATTGTGCATTCATCATCCACAGATGGCGATGATGCTTTATCATTTGTAGTTGACGGGATTGAGGTTGGGGTTGGGTAGATATTTAACAGCAAGACGGAGCTTTGTGAGAAGTTATCGAATTTGGCACTAAGACGGAACTTTCAATTCAAGGTGAGGGACTCCAATGCAACAAGGTTTGAGGTTGTCTACCGTGCTGAATCTTGTAAATGGCGTTTACGTGCCATAAAAGTAGCCGATTCACATTTCTTCCAAGTGAAATGGTATAAGAACCATCACACCTGCTCCGGAGCCAGACTTCACCCAAATCACAAACAGGCAACTGCACATGTCATTGGCAAACATATTAAGAGCAAATTCGTTGAGGCATCGAGAATATATCGTCCAAAGAATATTATGTCTGATGTTCAAGAGTCATTGGGTGTTAATATCACATACAACAAGGCATGGAGGGCCAAAGAGGCAGCTTTGCAAGAGCTTCACGGATCGCATGAGGAATCATTCACATTACTCCCCTAGTACATGTACATGATTGAGAAAGTAAACCCGAGGACCAAAACTTCTTTAGAAATCGATGATAACAACCATTTTAGATACTTTTTCATGAGTTTGGGGGCCTCTATTACTGGATTTGCATCATCAATTAGTCCAGTTATAGTAGTTGATGGTTCTTTTTTGAAAGGGAAATATAGAGGTACAATGTTTTTGGCTTCTTGTATGGATGGAAATAAACAAATATACCCCTTGGTATTTGGAGTTGGGCATTCTAAAAATGATGACTTCTAGAACTGATTCATGAGACAGTTGCGTGATCATATTGTACAAAATGTCTGAGATCTTGTTTTGATTTTCGACCGTCATCGTAGCATTAAACGAGCTATTATAGCAGTTTTCTCTCATACACTGCATGGATTGTGCACTTATCATCTGAAGGGTAACTTGAAGGCAACTTTCAAAGATAAGACATTGTTGGAGATATACTACCGAGCTGCAAGGACATATCACTGTGCTGATTTCAACTATCATATGCGATAAATTGAATCGTATATGCCAGTAGTTGCAACTTATCTTCGAGAGATTAGAGTCGAGAAATGGGCACGTTCACAGTTTCATGGTCGACGGTATAATATCATGACAACAAATATAGTTGAGTCGATGAATAGCTGCTTGCGACACCATCGATTCCTCCCGGTGACATTGTTAGTAGATTATTACCGGGCCAACTTGTAGTAATGGTTCTATGAGCGTCGACAGTTATTTGCTAAGTCGGAATGACATCTCTCGCTGTGAGCTAATAAGTTGATGAAGGAGCATTTAAAGGAGGGAGAACGTATGAGGGTTAGTGGTATCTCTCTTACTATGTATGAGGTTAGAGGCAACGACCGTGTTAGCATCGTTGACATGTACGCTCATATATGCACGTGCCGGGTGTTTGATCTTGACCTGCTTCTGTGTGCACATGTATTAGCTGTTTGCAAACGTATGAATCTACTAACGTGCCACGTTATTGTGCCCATTGGTATACGACTGAAACATTACTACATGCATATGCTCTGCCAGTTGTTCCTGTTGGAGTTAGTGAGGATTGGGTGGTTCTTGAGGAGGTTTGCAGCAGAGTGGTTCTACCGCCAGTCATGAGGAGACCAGCCAATTGTCCTCGAAGGAATCGAATCCCTTCCATCGATGAGTCTAGCTCATCTTGAACTGGCGGACGATGTGAAAGTTTCAGGCACAATCGTCAAACTTGTCGAAACCTAGTCCCACTTCATGACAGGGGATGATGTCTACCAAATGCAGGCAAGGAGTTATTTTGTCTATGTAATATTATTTGTTTGCTTAAAGCGACGTAGTATATTTATTTTATTCCAATTTGTGGCTTGTTCAAATTAATAACTTTCATATATGTGATTTTGTCATTGTATAAAACATTCATGTATGAAACATTCATTTATGTGCTTCGTCAATGTATGTAACATTAATGTATTTATAAGTTTTCATACCACTATACATGGAAAAGATGTGCAACTATACAAAAAATGTCACTATACAATAATATGTACATATCCATAAACTATCTACCCAAAAAAATGTGTAACTATACATAATATATACATGACACGAAATCATGGTATAGTCGTGCTGGGCTGCTACTAAACCTCTGCTGAATCAACGTCGGCATGCGCCATGGTGGTCGAAAGATCTGCTGACACAACATCAGCAGGCCTTGTGGTGGCCGCAACATTGGCAGGCACAACATCTGCAGGCGCTGTGACGGTCGTGGCGGCCTCCTCTGCTTGTGGATGATCACGATTAACCCAAAATTGTACTACCATTCTCTCCCACTAGCATTCGTCCGTGAACGCCTTAATGGCTGTCAGTGGAACGCCCCCCGCTAAGAACTCGATGTACTTTAAACAATACACGCCGCATGCTCCTTCCCCAACCTCCTGCTGTGGCGCCTCGGTCTCATCCTCGATGCGCATAATGTCATATGGGGTTGCGGGGTATCAGCTTATCTAGGCGCCAGATTGTCTCTCTGACTGTGTCTGTGGAACTATGCCCAACACATGAGTCATATATGACAACGTATCGGCGATTGAAATCTACCTTGGCTGTCACCCAATGATCGCCGCCTATGTTAACAGGGACATAGAGCTGAAAAGGAAATTGACACTATGGAAATCGATCACAACATTTCAAATAAGAGGACACATACTAACCTTTTCAATATAAAATGTACTCACCTTGTCCACATCGACCCATGGTCTTCCAACGAGGGGCACTCTCCCAGGACAAACTGGACCATATCGGCCTCGTTAACCCAGTTAATGTCGTCCAGTCTATCCGAGTATTATTCCCACAACGACTTCACTTTCAACTGCAATTTCATGAGTTCGGTTAGGGCATTAAAAGAATCAGAAATTAACTACAAATTCAGGTGTTTATGAAATAAGTACCCAGAATGTGGTGTTCAGGAAAGCAAACCTCTGGACACCAGGTGCAGCCATAGCGCGAGCTTTGTAGCGTAGCATCCACAAGTAGCTATCCATGTGCTAAATACAGTAACAGTTATCAATAATGTATATTGCAATATTGGAGGAGACGAGAAGGACTTAAACTACCTCAGATGCAAGCCACTCTGATGGCCTCAACAGCGTCTTGAAGAATGCACGATCAGCAGTGCAGACACCCAAATCAATATTACCCTCCACGTCCCCCAGCCATACATCTAAGGCAACGACATCAGCAGTTGCTAGAGGGGCACGTGGGTCAAATAGTGGATAAGGGGTTGCTAATCTGGTCTCTCTGCTAGCTGAATAACCGGGGCCTCTGGCTGTACATGCTGATCGTCTGGGGCTTTCTCCTGTTGCTCAACCCTCTCCCTCTTCCTACCTGATGGACTGACAAAGGAGCTCCACTTATACTTTGCCAGAAGTAGTCGGCGACCTCGTGGGAGGAGCATCGGTGGCACGAACACTCGTGTCCACAGGTTTCGGTTCAGTTGGCTACTGACCTTCATCGTCATCGCCTGAACCTCCATTCGAATCCTGTATTAAAGCAAACCTTAACGTTAGGTTAAGCGTGGAAATCACAAAACCTGACATGTAACTTTTGCAACGTACAGTGTCAGCATATCCGAAGTGGCCACCCAGTAGCACAACAGCCTTACGCAGAAGAACTATCTCCTCCTGCATTTGCTTGTTCTTCGCCCATAACAATGCAAGCTCACGTAGAACTGTGCTTTGGAACTCATCATGGATCGGCTGCGCCTGTATGTCATTATTAACGATCAACTTCATAAACCAACGGAGCAGCAAATGTAAACGGATAAGAATATGACTGAAAATTCTCATTACATAGCTTTGAGCTTGGAGGGACATCGTGTACAGGAGGGGAAATGTCATGGTAGGTGGTCTCAGGACCCGACGGAAGAATCGAATTGCCTGCAGGTCCATAGCTGTCGAACGTTTCTAGCACAGGACTGATAGGGGTAATGACTGTGTCCATGTCTGCCCCCACGTCAGGCCTATAGAGGGGACTATGTCCAGCGACATGAGTTCTGGATGAATCCTCGTGACTGTGACTCTCGTACACTGGACGTGTAGGACAAATGGGGGGAAGCAGACGACGGAGACCGCATACGAACATCACCTGCATGACTGACTATGTCTCTGGCTGGCCCCACATGAGGTCTAACAGAGGAATTCTGACCAGCAGGAGGTGAAGCAGATGGATCCTCTGTCGGAAGTGGCTCAATCCTCTCAATGGGCAATAATGGAGCATCCACAGATGTCGCCTAGGCCACATGTGCACCTCTTCAGATGCCTATTCAATTGGGAATGAATGGGGGCAATCTAATCCTTCACTTATTGACCTAAACTACCCTCATCCCTTCAGAGATGGATTCAGGAAGTTAGATACGAGTCTTTCGGCCTGCTCAGATGTAAATCCGGCCTCCACTTAGGAAATATCAAATAAGAATCTCGTGTTGTTACTTAGTCTGCTTAAATGGTTCATTTTATGCATACATTCTCATTTTTATCTTTATTAAGCATGTTAAGTGATTGTTCAATCAAAACAGTTGTATATTCATACAAAGAAAGAGGAAGGAGAATAGATTACATTTCCGTCATACATGAGGGAAGGGGAGAGGATTACAACATTGCTATTCAATAATAATATGATGTTTCATACATTCACATATATTCGAAACTTAATAGATGATGAATTCCTTACCATCATATATGAGTCTATTTAACATCTATCAAGCTTCTTTACATATCCATATAAACATAGCTAAGGCATTCATTCTTATTGATGGTCTCTCATCATCAATTGTGAGTCCACAATCACTTCATGGTTGATGAACACTTAAATATGTATACTTAATGAGAGCTTAATTCATCATATTACATTAATAGTGTCATTAAATTCCTCAACTTAATCATATATGTAGTCTTTACATCCTTTGAATTAACTTTCTCTTAATTTCAGTTTTGATGTAGGTTCGGTAAAATAGGCATAACTTTCTATTTATAGATCAGAATGGTGCAAATCTTAATGTTTTGGAAATCTGATTCAATTATATACAAGATTGCATTTCACAAATATCATCAAATTCGGGCTTTTAGTAGACCAAAATTAGGCTGGAAGTGAACCCATCTATAGTCTCAGCCCAGCTTGACCAGGCCTCAGTATTTGGACCGTATCTCTCAAAATACGTATCCAAATTGTGCAAATCAATATTTTCTAGAAATCTGAAAGAAATATCTACAACTTTTATGAAGACATGTGATTAAAATGCTCAATATTTCAATGTCAAAATTGGTGATCAAAGTGGCGCACCTAATGATCCCAATGGTCAAAGTTAGTTCACCTAACATTTGACAACTATTCCTTTGTAATTTGACAAGTTTGCCCCTGAATGTATCTATAAATAGAGGTGCCTTGTGACCCATTAGGGCATCTTGGCCTTGGCTGGATCATCTTGGCCTTGCTTGGATCTTGTATTGTTTTTCTCTCTTGTATTTCTATGTTATTAATGAATTTCCTTTTTCTTATAATTCGTTTTCTTTCTCTTATAATGTCTTTCTAATTTCTCTTTTGCTAAGGTAAAAGGGTGAAACCCTTGATATGAGAGTAAGAATTTTCTAACCCTTTGATATGTACTTAATAATCATAATCTTATGTTGTTTATTTTATATGATTTATATTTATTTTCTTAATCAATCTTGACACCACTAGTAAAGTGGAGGTCTTGATCCATTGTAGACAATCCTTGGCACATCAAATGCTTGGATCCAAGTTTTGTTTGACTTCTACCCACTTTTCATGGCCTTGACATGGAGAACCCATATTCGCACTTGAAACTCTTTGAAGAGGTATGTAGCTCTTACACTGACCCAAATTGTAGCATAAACACCATTAGATTAAAGCTTTTTCCTTTTTCTTTAAAAGATAAAGCTAGAACATGGCTACAAAATTTGAGGTCGAATTCCATCAGTTCATGGGATGAGATGAAACAACAATTTTTGAAAAAATTTTTTCCTACCCATAGAACAAATTCTCTTAAAAGACAAATTTCTGATTTCTCTCAAAAACAAGGGGAAACCCTTTACCAATGTTGGGATAGGTATAAGGAACTACTTAATACCTGTCCTCACCATGGGTTTGAAACTTGGAGAATAGTTGCACACTTCTATGAAGGGTTAACACCTCAAGATAGGCAACTAGTAGAATTAATGTGTAATGGAGAATTTAAAGAAAAAGACCCTGAGGAAGCACTTGACTTCCTAGATTCCTTGGCAGAAAAGGCACAAAATTGGGACACGGTTGGCACCTATGAGGTACCAGGCAAGGCCCCAACCTCGACATCCAATAGAGGCATTTACAACCTTAGGGAAGACTATGACCTTCAAGCCAAATATGCATCCCTAGCTAGAAAAATCGAGGCTTTAGAAATGAAAAAGAGTGGTCAATTAAATTCTATTCAAGAAAATGTCTGTAACATTTGTGATGATAATGACCATTCTACTGATGATTGCCCAACTTTACCTGCCTTTAGGGAATGTCTCCATGAGCAAGCCAATACCTTGAACACTTTCAAAAGGTCAAATCACAATTCATACTCACAAACCTACAATCTTGGGTGGAGAAATCATCCAAATCTTAGTTGGAAAAATGATAATCATGCACAATCTTCACAAGTCCCTTTTCAAACACGACAAAATTTTCAAAATTCTCATGATCATGCATATGCTCCTCCTCCTAGGAATGACTTTGAAGAGACATTGCATTCATTCATTACAAAGCAAGAGACTTTCAATAGTCAAACTGCTCAAACATTAGCAAATTTGTCAGAAACTCTTGTAAAATTTGCATCTACATTTAGCATCCAAGAGAAGGGAAAATTTCCTTCTCAAACATTGCAAAACCCCAAAGATCAATCTAACTCAAATGCAGGAAGTTCAAGTAACCATTACTTTGACCAAGCCAAGTTAGTCATGACCCTTCGCAATGGTAAGATTGTTGAAAAACACATTCCTGACCCTTGTGAGAAAGAAGAAGAATCGATCTCTAAAGGGCAAGAAGAGGTTGCCAAACGAACACCTAGCGAAGAGGAAACCATATCCTCATTTGTGCCTCCATTTCCTCAAGCATTAGCCACACAAAAGAAGCAAACTCACAATTCTGAAATCTTTGAAATTTTCAAACAGGTAAAGGTCAACATTTCTTTGCTTGATGTGATCAAACAGGTACCTTCTTATGCAAAATTTTTGAAAGACTTGTGCACTGTTAAAAGAAAACTGAATGTGAAAAAGAAGGCCTTTCTAGCTAAGCAGGTAAGTGTTATTCTTCAAAATAATAATACAGTGAAATATAAGGATCCAGGTTGTCCTACAATTTCATGTGTTATTGGAGACCATAAAATTGAACAAGCTTTACTTGATCTTGGTGCTAGTGTGAATTTGCTTCCATACTCGGTTTTTTAAAAACTCAATCTAGGTGAGTTAAAACCGACTTCTGTGACTCTTTTGCTTGCTGATAGATCAATTAAAGTACCAAGAGGAGTAGTAGAAGATGTATTAGTTCAAGTCGATAAATTCATTTACCCAATGGATTTTATCGTCTTGGACACACAACCAGTAGAAGTAAGCAATTCAATTCCTGTTATTTTAGGGCGTCCATTTCTAGCTACCTCTAATGCTTTGATTAATTACAGGAATGGAGTCATGAAGCTATCATTTGGGAACATGACATTGGAACTTAATGTTTTTAATATGTGCAAACAACCAAATGAAGAAGAAGATGAAATTGACGAGGCCAATGTAATTGAATCTATTGTGGAAGATCACATCCAAAAAGGGAGTTCTTCTGACCCTTTGGAAACTTGTCTAGTGAATTCATTAGAACCAAGCATGGAACTAGAGTCTGATCTTTCTGATATATGTTCTTTATTGGATTGTGCACAGGCGATGAAAAAAGGCTCAAAATCAAGATTTGAAGAATTGGGGCAAATGAATGAAAGCAAGGAAGATGAAGCTCTCAAGTTAGAATTGAAGCCCTTACTTAAAGGACTGAAATATGCATATCTTGGGGAGAATAAGACATATCCAATGGTAATTTCTTCATCCCTCACATGCGAGCAACAAGGTAAGTTGATAGAAGTGCTTAAAAGGCATAAAAATGCAATCGGGTGGACTTTAAAAGATATAAAAGGCATTAACCCTTTAATTTGCACACATAGAATACATTTAGAGGAACATGCCAAAACATCCCAACAACCTCAAAGAAGATTAAATCCACATATGAAAGATGTTATTAGGGCTAAAGTTCTTAAACTACTTGATGTGGGAATTATCTACCCTATTTCTGATAACAAGTGGGTAAGCCCTACACAAGTAGTACCTAAGAAATATGGCATTACAGTAGTTAAAAATGAAAAGGGTGAATTATTGTCAACTCGTGTCTCGTCTAGTTGGAGGATGTGCATTGATTATAGAAAATTAAATGCTGTCACTAGAAAAGACCATTTTCCCTTACCTTTCCTTGACCAAATTCTTGAAAGAGTAGCAGGACACCCCTACTACTGCTTTCTTGATGGATACTCAAGCTATTATCAAATTCCCATTGCACTCGAAGACCAAGAAAAGACCACATTCACGTGCTCCTTCGGCACTTTTGCATTTAGGAGAATGCCTTTTAGACTTTGTAATGCCCCAGCCACTTTTCAAAGATGCATGTTAAGCATTTTCAGTGATATGGTTGAGCATTGTTTAGAAGTTTTTATGGATGATTTAACTGTCTTTGGAAACTCTTTTGAGAATTGTCTTGAAAACTTAGAAAAAGTCCTAAAAAGGTGTGTAGAAAAAGGTCTTATTTTGAATTGGGAAAAATGTCATTATGTGGTCACTTCAGGAATTGTCTTAGGTCATGTAGTGTCTTCTAAAGGAATTGAAGTGGACAAAGCAAAAGTGGAATTAATTTCCCATTTGCCTCCACCAAAAACAGTTAAAGAGGTTCGTTCATTCTTAGGGCATGCTGGATTTTATAGAAGGTTCATAAGAAATTTCAGTGCTATATCTAAACCTCTTTGTAACCTCTTAATAAAAGATACTTCCTTTGAATGGACTCAAGAATGTCAAAATGCCTTTGATACATTAATTGAACTTTTAACAACTGCTCTAATTATGCAATCTCCTGATTGGTCCTTACCTTTTGAATTGATGTGTGATGCAAGTGACTATGCCGTTGGTGCTGTCTTAGGACAAAGAAAAGAAGGTAAGCCTTATGTCATATACTATGCAAGTAGGACTTTAAATGATGCGCAAATGAATTACACAACAACTGAAAAAGAACTACTTGCAGTAGTATTTGCATTGGACAAATTTCGTTCTTATTTAATTGGTTCTCCCACAATTGTTTACACTAACCATGCAGCTGTGAGATATTTAATGTCTAAACAGGATGCAAAACCTAGATTGATACGATGGATCTTATTGCTCCAAGAATTCAACATCACAATAAAGGATAAGAAAGGAGCCGAAAATATCGTTGCTGATCATCTTTCAAGACTAACGACAGAGATATTAATTGAAACTTCACCTATCAATGATTCTTTTCCTGATGAATTTTTATTTTCCGTTGCTACTGTACCTTGGTTTGCTAACATTGTAAATTTTCTTGTGACAGGGAAAATGCCACCTCATTGGAATGCTCAAGACAAAAGAAAATTTTTAACCGAGGTGAAAAATTTTACTGGGATGACCCATATCTATTCAAATATTGTCCAGACCAAATAATGAGAAGATGCATACCCGACAATGAGGTAAGTAGTGTCATTAACTTTTGTCATTCCGAAGCATGTGGACATTTTTCATCTAGAAAAACAGCTGCTAAAATCTTGCAATGTGGATTTTATTGGCCCACCTTATTTAAAGATGCACATGCATTTTGTAAAATGTATGAAAATTGTCAAAAATTGGGATCTATTTCAAAAAGAAACATGATGCCTTTGAATCCCATTCTTTTTGTTGAAATCTTTGATTGTTGGGGTATTGATTTTATGGGACCCTTTCCACCGTCATTTGGCTTTGTGTATATCCTTGTTGTAGTAGACTATGTTTCAAAATGGGTCGAGGCAATTCCATATCGAAACAATGACCACAAAACAGTTGTCAAATTCTTAAAAGAGAATATCTTGAGTAGATTTGGAATTCCTCGAGCCATTATTAGTGATGGGGGTACGCATTTTTGTAATAAACCATTTGAAACCTTAATGAAGAAATATGGAATAACCCATAAAATTTCTACACCTTATCACCCACAAACAAGTGGACAAGTTGAACTAACTAATAGAGAGATAAAACATATCTTAGAAAAAACGGTTAACCCAAATCATAAAGATTGGTCTTTAAGACTTAATGATGCACTTTGGGCTTACCGAACTGCTTTTAAAACATCATTGGGAATGTCTCCTTATAGACTAGTTTATGAAAAACCTTGTCACTTGCTTGTGGAAATTGAGCATAAAGCTTATTGGACCATTAAAACGTTCAACACAAATTTGAATGATGCTTGCAAGTTACGTAAACTCCAACTGAATGAACTTGAAGAAATCAGGAATGAGGCTTATGAAAATTCTAAAATCTACAAAGAAAAAATGAAAGTTTTTCATGACAAATCCATTGTTAGAAAATCTTTTGAACCTTTACAAAAAGTTCTTTTGTATGATTCAAGATTGCATTTGTTTCCTGGTAAACTTCGGTCTCGTTGGACTGGCCTTTCATTGTTAAAAATGTTTTCCCTCATGGAGTGTTGAAATTGAGAACCCAAAGAATGGTAATGTGTTTAAAGTTAATGGACAACGGTTAAAACCATTCTTTGAAAATTTTGACCAAAATGAAGAGTCCATTGCTTTAGTTGATCCTTTTTAAGAATTGATTTTTCCCGGTCAAGTGGCGGATACGGTACTCCATGACTTTTAAAGTCGGTTTTTCAGTTCTCTAAAAACTGTTGCTCACCTTGCATTCATTTTCCTTTCTTTTCTCACATTTTCATATGGACACCATTCTCTCAAATCTACACAAACATTTTCCCTCTCTTCCTCCAAATGATTTGCTTAAAATTTACAAAGCTCACACAGAAAGAGTAAGGATGTTGATGCATAAGGGTATGCCTGTCGAAGTAAGATGGTTAATTGAAGCCAAGGTTCGATTTTCTTTTGAATTTTCAGATAATCTTGTTTCTCACATGCTAGGTATGGGAAAAAGCTCTTACGCCAAAAAGCGAAGAGCAAAAAGGTTACAAGTTTGTCCCAAATGTGCAAGATGGACTTGTAACCAGCGTTGCCGCTCCTTGGGATATTTGTCTAATAATCGAGAGGATAAGCTACAGTTCATCAAGAATGGAATGAGTAGGGAGTCTTTGGATGATATCCGGTGACTCTTGAGACGCATTCTTATGGACTTGTGCAGCGTGAAATTTTTAACTTATGGACACAATTCTGAGATGAGCAGGAACGCTATAGTCTTAGGAATCTGACTCAAAACGACCCTGTTTGCCAGTTTATAAGAAAACTGGATGGGAAGCATATCCCAACTCATAGAAGGTGTTTAAGCCGTTTCTGGACGTAAAACCAGAGGAAGATGTGAGCCACAGTCACAACTACCTGTACATATGCATGCGTGCCATCATTTTTGAAATTTTAATGCCTTATAGCTGTCATTTTTGAATTTGTATCTTTTGTTTGACTTATGGTGTCTTATTTCATCATATTTTTTGAATTTCTATGCATAATTGTTGAATTTTTCAACAAGCAGCCGAGCTACCTATTTGATATCATCATTAGCATACCTTTTTGCACTCCATAAATACCATATCTCTTGTTCTCTTCTTCACACATAGTTAGAGAGTTGCATAAACATGGAGGGAACTTCAAAACGTCGAATCCAAAAGATTTGTGTATTCTGTGGATCTCGACCGGGTAAAAGTGAAGAGTTTATCAAGGTAGCAAATTATCTTGGCAGACTACTAGCTGAAAGAAAGATTCATGTGGTTTATGGGGAAGGTAGCCTCGGGTTGATGGGTTGTGTGTCAAGAGCTGCACGTATAGGAGGTAGTCAAGTTTTAGGAGTTATTCCTAAAGCTTTGGCTATAGAAAGCATTGTTGGAAAAACGGTTGGGCATGAGTTACAAGTCTCCTCTATGCATGAACGCATGGCACATATGCTCATCAATTCAGATGCCTTTATTGATTTAACAGGTGGCTTTGGTACTTTTGAAGAAATTTTTCAAATTGACTCTTGGGCCCAACTGAACCTCCATAAAAAACCCATAGGTTTGTCGAATGTTAACAATTTCTTTGATTCTTTAATAAGTTTTGTTGATGCAGCTGTAGAACAAAATTTTATCCCACATTGGGCGAGATAGATCCTTGTTTCTGCCACTTCTGCTGGTGAGTTACTTGACAAATTACAAGCAGTAGAGTACGAACCTGACCCAGCTAGTACTCAAATTAATTGGGTAGGAGGGCAAAACAAAAAGTGCAAATTGGATCTGAATCTCCGTTTGTAATGTTTTCTTGTGCTTTATTTTATTTTATAAGTGTTTCAGGTCATCTCTCTTGAATAACAGAAGCTTCAGGTAATGTCTCCTATACTTTATCTCTCTACATTTAAACATTGAGGACAATGTTTCATTTAGTTGGGGGGGAAGGATAGTAGATATAAGTGTGTCTTGAATTTTCTTTTTCTTGCAAAAAAAAATAATAAAGCGAGTTAGTAATTAGATTCAGAGTGCGGTGTAAGGAGTTCAAATCCTCTTGAGACGCATTCTGGGTCAGGAATGGCAGAGTAAGGAGGACCAGTTTGAACTCTTGAAACCCATTCTAACCAATTTGTCATTTTATTTTGACTTTGTGAACTCATTTTAGCTAACTTGATATTTTTTAGTCTTGATTTTTGAATTTTATAACAAGGAGGTCTTATTCATTTCACTTTGAATTATTCAAATCTATGAACTCTCACAACCTTACCATTTAATAAATTGTGTGCTTATGTAATCATTAAGCAAGTATTCATGAACCTTTCTTCACACACACACACATACCTTGATGCATGATTGTAGTTGGCAAAATGAAATGTTGTAATATTTGAGTTCTTTTGTTTCGTTTAGGATAACAACACAAAGGAAGGGGAGAGTTAAAAAAAAAAGAAAGAAAAAAAGCAAAAAAAAAAGAAGAGAAAAAAAAAGAAGAAGAGAAAAAAAAGAAGAAGAGAAAGCAATTGTGGATAAGTTTGGTCTCTTAGCCTCCTTAATTCGAGCAATTAAGCCCGAGGGGTGCCTCAACACCTAATACCCTAAGACCAACTGGTTCGGGAGCTATTGACCTAAAGCTCGCTACATGGATTAAGGAGAAAGCTTAATGGGATTGAACATTGCACTATCCACAAGTGTCTCAGCAAAAATAAAGCATCGGCAACTCGAGTCGTTAAGCTCGTAGGGGTGTCTTAACACCTAATGCCCTAAGGCCAACTGGTCTGGGAGTCATTAGCCTAAGGCTCGCTACATGGGTTAAAGATGCATTCTTTCAAAAAAAAAAGAAAAAAGAATATATATATAAAATAAATGAATGCCCCCTACCTAAAGTTGTTAGCCTTAACAAATATTAGAACCGATATGGCTTCTTTCTAATAAGCCCCATAGTCATGTGTCGACTGAGCACAAAAAGAAGGTTTATTGATATCTTGACTTAAGGATACATGAGTCGTAAAAATTAAAAAAAATGGTTGAGAGTTTGTTTATTTGGATAAAATCAAGGAGGGTGCAATAATGATCACCTTGGACGTAAAATTCTATAAATCACTTCTAAATAATAACGTTTTAATTGCTAGGGACTAGCAATAAGCTAGTTGGAGGGTGTGATGAACACTTAAATATGTATGCTTAATGAGAGCTTAATTCATCATATTGCATTAATAGTGTCATTAAATTCCTCAACTTAATCATATTTGTAATCTTTACATCCTTTGAATTAACTTTCTCTTAATTTCAGTTTTGATGTAGGTTCAGTAAAATGGGCATAACTTTCTATTTATAGATCAGAATAGTGCAAATCTTAATGTTTTGGAAAGCTGATTCAATTATCTACAAGATTGCATTTCACAAATATCATCAAATTCGGGCTCTTAGTGGACCAAAATTGGGCTGGAATTGAACCCATCTATAGTCTCAGCCCAGCTTGATCAGGCCTCAGTATTTGGACCGTATCTCTCAAAATACATATCCAAATTATGCAAATCAATATTTTCTAGAAAGCTGAAAGAAATATCTACAGCTTTTATGAAGACATGTGATTAAAATGCTCAATATTTCAATGTCAAAATCGGTGATCAAAGTGGTGCACCTAATGATCCCAATGGTCAAAGTTAGTTCACCTAACATTTGACAACTATTCCTTTGTAATTTGACAAGTTTGCCCCTGAATGTATCTATAAATAGAGGTGTCTTGTGACCCATTATGGAATCTTGGCCTTGGCTGGATCATCTTGACCTTGCTGGGATCTTGTATTGTTTTTCTCTCTTGTATTTCTATGTTATTAATGAATTTTCTTTTTCTTATAATTTGTTTTCTTTCTCTTATAATGTCTTTCTAATTTCTCTCTTGCTAAGGTGAAAGGGTGAAACCCTTGATATGAGAGTAAGGATTCTCTAACCCTTTGATATGTGCTTAATAATCATAATCTTATGTTGTTTATATGATTTATATTTATTTTCTTAATCAATCTTGACACCACTCGTAAAGTGGAGGTCTTGATCCATTGTCGACAATCCTTGGCACATCAAATGCTTGGATCCTTTCTAGATGTCGTATGGTTCTTCCTTACCGACACGAATCTAGTTAGGAACCTTGATTTGTTGTAGACATATGGTGATTGGCACATTGGATGCTTGAACCCATTTACAAGAAGTGGTATAAATATTGGTAACGAAACAAATATAATTCATATAACTAAAATGGGTTGTTTATCCTTATTCGAAATATCAAGGGCGGATCTCCTAACCTTAGCTCTCATTATCATTGTGTTAATTTCTCTTGTGTTATTCTCATTTATTGTCTAAGAACTTGTTCTTTAGTCATATTGTTGATATTATCTTGCCATCCCTTTGAATCATCTACATCATATTTGCTTACTTATAATTTGTAGCGCTAAAACCTCCTTCCTCGTGGATCGACCCCGGTCTCACCGAGTTTATTACTTCGACACTCCTATACTTGGGAGACAATCCTTTTTCGGATGTGTCAATGGTATCATACAATTACACTTCTAAATACACAAATATTCATAAATCATACAAAGTCATAATTTAATATCATGGCATTCTAGCCTAGATTTGATAAACTCTATTATGGTAATTCTACCTATAGCTACTATAGTATAGTTAATATCATGTATCATCATGGCATTTCTAACCTAAAACATAGTATTTCATGGCACATTCTAGCTTAGTTCAAACAATAATCAATCATAGTACACAAGGGTAAAATGATAATTCTACCTATTCTTATGCTATTTATCAAAGCAAGCAAGTTTCCTAGTATGATTCTAATCTTTTTTTTTTTTTGAAAAAATTACTATTTACATAAAAAGAAAAACAAAAATACAAAATACGAGGGGCATACCCCAAGAAGAGTACCTAATACTCACAAGTTCAAAAGGAAAAAACAAAGCCCAAAGGCCCCAAATAAAACAAATGAAACATAGAGCCAAAGGCCCCAAACAAACAGAAGATGACACATTGGCCAAAAGCAACCACAACAAAACTGTCATCACCAAAACAACATAACAAAAGGGCGCATTGGCCCAAGCAACAAAAAACAAAGTCCAAGAAACAAAACTAACGATGTAGGCCCCATATGGCACGAAGCTGAGGAGTGATCACATACTTGGCCTCCAATGTTAGAAGCCAAGAGCGAACCAAAGCAAAAATCTCATCGACATGCTTATCCATATGCTCTTAAGCATGATTCTAAGCATTCGCAAAGAAAGTAAATTCCTAAGCATGATTCTAAAAAAGGAAAGTTTATGGACTTACCTCGACACGCTTATCCATCTTGCAAAATAAATTGAGTTAGTACAATTCATAATAACCCTAATCATCCTCCTAAGCATAAAATAAAACGCTAAACATGCTTTTTCCAAGCAAGAAAATTAAAAGGGAGAATAGGAGGGATGAGAGAACTCTGCTCTCAAGACGTATCCTTTCTAGGTTTAGAGCAATAAAATTCCTAAAAAATTATACTAAAAAAGACTTCTCAAATTATTGAGTATGTCTCTAAGAGGGAGAAAGAGATGATTGTATTCGATGTGTGTGCAAGGTGAAAGGATGAGGCTTTATATAAGAAAGGGGTGAAGATGAAAAAGGAAATTTTTTAAGCCAATTTCTGAAAATAAATAGGGCTAGGCGGCCATCTGATGGCCGGTTGGCCATTGTTGGACAGCCGGCTAATTTCCTTTCATCCCTTTCCTTTTTTATCATCCTTCGATGCAGTCTCTTTGAACCTTCATTCCTTCGATTGTGTATAACTTTTGGAATTCAACTCTGATTTGTGATTCGTAAATTTTTACAAAAACTAGCAGCTTCGCAACGGTATATGATTCATCATTAGATTCCTCTTGGATTAATTTCTGTGGTTTTTCAAAATCACATATCAGTTTTTGAGGCCTTTCACAAACTTCTTCTCACCCTTCTCTTCCTGGCCCTCAAGGTATTTCGATCATTTTCTTTACTCAACATTCATTTTCATTTTATCAGCAAGCCTAAAAAACTCAGTGTCTACACCACTTCAAGTGGTTTTTCTTGTTGATTCACTGATCATAAATCTATAATTTCTTCTAAAGCATTTTCCAATAATGTCTTTAAACTTTTGACCATGTCTTTAAGTATGTTTGTTGTTATCAATGATATAGACATTCACTTATTAGAGCATAGTTGATGATTCTTTAACAATATTTTGTCATTCTTCATGATGATTTGAAGATAAGAAATCAATCTAGAATACTTTTTGAAGTGATGCTCTCGATATATTTCTTGTAAAATTAAATTTGAGCATAAAAGTAGACCATTTTTGGAAATCATATTCTTCTCGATCATTTCTTGAAGACGAAACTTCAACTTTGAAGTAATCGTCTCATTGTTTGTTGTCATACAATCTTGAATAATCTTCATTTGTTTTTAATTGTCTTGAAATCTTGAAATTTCAAATTTCTTGAATAGTCTTGAGCTTGAGAAAAATTATATTTCTTCAATGATTGAATACTTCCTATGAATTTTTCCTAAAAATCAGTGAGTCTTCACTTGCAAAATACTAATCAGTCTTCAAATTCCTTACAAAAATAATGTAGAGAAAAATCATAACTTTTGCTTTATCTTGCATTGATGCTTGATTCTTCAAATTCTTCAATCAATTGATGTAAAAGAAAAATATGTGTCTTAATGCTCCTTGTTCATGATAAATATCTCTTTATGTCTTAATTAAGTGTATTAAAGAATTGCCAAATTTGCATCTTCCAGTAATTCTTAGACATAACAGAAAGATAATAACAATAACAAGATATTAATAGACAAATTATTCTTATTTTATGATGTGAAAGATCCAACTTAGTGGCAATCACAGAGCATACTCATAAGAATAATTATATATAATAAATCATATAAACAACAACATGCTTTCAAAGCTATGTCGTGCTGAGAATGTATTGTGAAATTAGAATTAAAATAAATAAAGTAACAAAACTTAAAGGTGAAGATGCAAGAACTATAAACTATGGAGAATGAAAGGAAAGAGGAAACTTAAATATTATTGCGCTCAATGTAAGAGCCTTTCGAATGCTAATAATACAACAACTTGATACATCTTTCATCCAAGCTCGAAACCTCTTATTTATAGCCATCTATGGCCCAATTTGTCCAATTCAATTTAGCTGAAAAATGTACACACATAACACTTTCACTTCAAACTCATCAAAGCTACATCACTAGGCTACACATGTAACAATGAGGTGGCAAAGTGGTGCAGTAACCAAATATATGTAATAGTTTTAACATTTTTTCAGATCATGTGTTGTGTAGACATTCATAAAATTTTAATATAATAATTCATAGGACTTAAGATGACATCTGAAAATTCAAATTGTATATTAGCTCTCATGCCCGAAAATCTCTTATATGGATATCCTTAACCTCACATACACACATAAGCACTCATTCATTCACATAACTATTCATACCCAATATTCAAATCACGTGCCACTCAAGCAGTCAAGAAGTGAAAGTTCTGAAGAAAGTTGTTCTCTTATTATTCAGCAAAGAATGAATGAAAACAGAATACAAAATACTCTTTATAGAAACTAAAATCTAACCGACTATAGCTGCAAAACTAACTACAGCCACTAACAGCTTCTAACAGAATAATAGTGACTTTACCAATCTACCCTTAGCTATTATAATTACAAACCTGTCCTTGTTACATTTTTGTGTCAACAGTCCCCTTCAAGTGCAGCTAGGATAATTACTCATATCCTAGCAAACTTGCATCAATACAGCTAGCTTGTATTTTTTGCTGTTATACCAGAATTATCTCCAGAAGAAACATTTAACCTCTCCTTTAGAAACTCGAATTTGGTTCCAGCTAAAGCCTTAGTCAGGATATCAGCATTCTAGAACTCTATAGACACATGCTGAACTTGTAACTAATTTGCTAAAACTTTTTCTCTAATAAAATGCACATCAATTTCAATGTGCTTAGTTCTAGCATGGAAAACAGGATTAGATGCTAAAGACTCTGCCCCTTTATTATCACATAATAGAACTGGAACTCCACTTAGTTTGACACCAATTTCATGTAACAGACTCTGCAACCGAATTACTTCTGTTGCAGCAAGAGACATAGCCCAAATTCTGCTTCAGTTGAAGATCTTGCCACAACCTTTTGCTTCTTAGAACACCAGTAAATCAAATTATCTCATAGGTAAACACAGCACCCAGAAGTAGACTTCCTATCATCCAATGAGCTTGTCCAGTCAGCATCACTATAGGCTCTAAGTGTGAATGACTGCATTGGTTCGAACATTAAGCCATGGTATGAAGTGCCTTTGATATACCTTAGCACACGTTTACAAGCCTGCCAATGTTTGATTGTAGGATACTGCAAAAATTGACTCAACTTATTTACTGCAAAGGATATATCAGGCCTGGTCATAGAGAGGTACTGCAATGCTCCAATTGTACTTTTATATAAGCTAGGTTGATCAAATTCTGCACTATCATGTAATGACAGTTTGCAGTTAGCTTCTAAAGGTGATTGAATGCTCTTTGACTCAAGCATTTTACACTTTTTCAAGAGATCAATTGCATATTTTTTTTGTGTAAGCGTTATACAATCTTTAGACCTTGCTACTTCAAAACCAAGAAAGTAGTTTACTGATCCAAGGGTCTTTAAAGCAAAAGCTTGATTCAAATCAGAAATCACCCATTGGATTTGAGTATTATCACTACCAGTCACCAATATATCATCAACATATACCAGTAATAATATAATTGTGCTATCAGACTTATAAACAAACAAGCTTGTGTCTGAGCTTGATGAGAGGAACCCCTACTGAAGCAGTGCACTCTTGAGCTTGTCAAACCAGGCTCTAGGTGCCTGCTTCAAACCATATAAAGATTTATGAAGATGACAAACATAATGAGGTTAGGAGCATCAATGAATCCTCTGGTTGAGCCATGAAAACTGTTTCTTGGAGATCACCATTTAAGAAAGCATTATTAACATCTATTTATTGAATATCCTATCCAAAAGTGATTGCCAAAGAGAACATAACCCTTATAGTAGAAGGCTTTATCACTGGACTGAATGTCTCAAAATAATCCAAACCAGCAGTTTGCTGAAAGCCTTTAGCCACTAACCTGGCTTTATACCTCTGAACTGTCCCATCTGAATTATATTTAATTCGAAAAACCCACTTGTTTTCAACCACATGCATATCAGGTGATGGAGGGACAAGAGTCCAGGTTTTATTACTTTTTAAAGCCTGAAATTCTTCTTGCATAGCAGCAAACCACTTAAGATCTGATAAAGCCTCTTGTACTGAAGCTGGCTCAAGAGATGAAGAAATAAAACTTGTATTGGTAGCTGTATAAGCATGAGACTTGGGCTTGAAGATACCAGCCTTAGATCTTGTAATCATGGGATGAGTATTAGCAGGAAGTAAGTGTGAAGAGGAAGTTTAAATAGCTGGACTAATATTATATGTAGACTGAGAGGGAGAAATAATAGAAAATGGACCTGGTGAAGTAACTGGATTAGACTGTGTATTAGATAGAACAAGTGACATAAGATGTGAAGGAGGAGTAGGTGTATGAGTTTGAGAAGAGGAAACACAGTCAGAAAGTATCCAAGGACCTGAGATATTGGCAGTTGAAGAAGTTAAAGATGATGATGAATCCAGAAAAGAACCTGCCTTAAAAGGAAACTCAGTTTCATTAAAAGAAACACTTTTGGCAATATAGATTCTACCAGAGGAATGCAAACAAAGATACCCTTTGTGAGAAGAACTATAACCAATGAAGACACAAGTAGAAGTATGAAAGGAAAATTTGTGAGAATTATATGGCCTGAGATTAGGATAACAAGCACAACCAAAGACTTTTAACATCTTATAATTAGGTGAGATATGAAACAAAGTATAGTAAGGAGAGTGAAACTTTAAAGCTGATGAGGGTAACCTGTTAATAAGAAAGACAGTTGTATGAAAGGAAAACCACCAAAATGAGAGAGGCAATGAAGCTTGAGCTAACAATGTTAGGCCTGTGTTAACAATTTGTCTATGTCTTCGTTCTACAATTCCATTTTGTTGATGAGTGTGTGGACAAGGATGTCTAAACATACCAAGATCTTGAAGAAAATATGCAAGAGGTCGATATTCACCCCCCCAGTCTGATTGTAAACACTTCAATTTCGTATCAAATTGTCTTTCAACAAGTGTTAAAAACTGCTTAAATACATTAGAAACTTTAGCCTTGGATTTGAGAGGAAAAATCTAGATGTATCTACTGAAATCATCCACAAAACTCATATAATAAGCATAACCTTCAATAGATTTTATTGGAGAAAGACCCCAGAGATCAGAGTATACAATCTCAAGTGGAGTAGTAGCTCTAGTATTAGAATTAGGATAGGAATCATGGCACTGCTTGCCAAACTTACAAGATTCACAAAAACACGCAGTATTATTAACACATTTAAACAACTGAGTTGAAGAAGATAGCTTTTGTAGCACTTGGAAGTGTGGATGACCCAACCTTCTATGCCAAAGAGCTTGATCACTTACAGCTGATGATACTGTTGATGCAGCAACTAAAGATTGTTGTGAACTTGACAATAAAGAAAATAAGGAAATAGGAGCTGAGGTAGGAATCGAGGATGCTTGAGAAAACACACAACAAGTGGACTTACTACTTGAAGTAGTTTTGCCTGAGACAAAAGGAACTTGATACAGCCCATTACTAAGAAATCCTTCCAGTAGAATCTGTCTGGTATCCTTGTCCTTTATGTGGCATCCATATTCATGAAATTCAATAGTGATGTTATTGTTTTTGACAAGTTGAGAGATACTAAGTAGACTTTTAGTGATAGCAGGCACATACAATATCTTATTAAGCTGCAAACAAGCTGAAGAAAATGGAGAATGTAAAACACCATAACCATAATGAGTGATAGATAAATGAGTACCATTGCCAACTTGAACTGTTTCAGATCCAGTGTAATTATGTGCAACTGCAAGCTTACTCAGATTAGATGTAATATGATTTGTAGCTCCAATATCAAGACACCAAGCAGGATCCTGAATAGTTGATGGAGAGGCTACAAATGCTTGAGATTGCTGAGGAGATGAATGAGTTGATGAAGCAGTGTTGAAAGCTTGAGAAGCTTGATTGACATTAAAAGCCTGAGAAGATTGAGAAGCTTGTGGTCTTTGATAACTAATATCAAATCTGTGATAGCATTTGATTACAGTATGACCTTGCTTCCCATAAAGTTGACAAACTGGTTTATTTCCTTGAAAATTTTGAAAAGAGTTCTGGCCTCTGCCTTGAGAACGATTCCTTCCTCTTCCCCTGAAATTTTGATTGAAAGTTTGCCTAGTGCTATTGGAGAATGGAGAGTTTGAACCACCAAAACTAGTGAAATGACTAGCACTGAATTGAGGTAATTTGTTAGCAACATTGGCACAACGGCTTATAGTCAAAGTCTGTGTAGCATTCAATTTTTCCAATCTCCTCTCATAACTCTGAAGCTGATATTGAGCTTTTTCCAAAGAGATAGTACCAGCTCTTGATGTCAGATTAACAACAATAGCATCATACTCTGGTCCAAGACCATCAAGAATATGAAATAATAGATCTAAATCAATAACATCATAACCTATAGCAATCAAAGTATTTGCAATTTCTTTCATTTTCAACACATAATCAGATATAGAAAGAGAGCCTTTTTTAGTGTTCTGAAGTTGATGCCTCAAATGCATAGATCTGGCCTTAGATTCTGTAAGAAACAATCTCTCAAGCACACTCCAAACCTCCACTGATGAAGTACAATGAACTACATAACCATACATAGACTCTGAAATTGATGACAACATTCAACTAAAAATGAATTGATCAATTCTCTTCCAGTTAAAGAACTCAGGATTGATCTGTGTCAAGACTTCATCAGAACTTTGAGAAGATCGAGTAGTGATTACCTTCGCTGGACAAGATCTTTCTCCTGTGACATAGTCTTCAAGATCAAAGGCTCGAAGTGTAGCTAAGACTTGAGTGCGCCAAAAGCCATAGTTTCCTCTTTGAAGCTTAATTGATGAGCTTGGAAGTACTGTTGGTAAAACTGGAGAAAGAGAGTTTATCAAGCAAGACGAAGAGGAAGATAAAGCAGGATTAGAAGAAGTCAATACTGGATTTGATAAACCAGGAGCAGAATCGCCTTCATTATTTCCAGGAAAATTTGATCAAAAATTTCCAGGAAAGGTAGGCTGAGTTTGATCTCCCATAAGACCGATGTTGCTCTGATACCAAGGCAAGAAGTGAAAATTCTAAAGAAAGTTGTTCTCTTATTATTCAGGAAAGAATGAATGAAAACATAATACATTATACTCTTTATAGAAACTAAAATCTAGCCGACTGTAGCTGCAAAACTAACTACAACCACTAACAACTTCTAACAGAATAATAGTGACTTTACCAATCGACCCTTAGCTATTACAATTACAAATCTATCCTCGTTACATTTTTGTGTCAACACAAGCCACTAATCTTTTATGCATAATTGGCATATATATTCATTATCCATTAATAAAATCAAGTCAAACACATATAACTCAACACAAGCACATAATATGCTCACGCCAACTAATTCCCAAATTAAGCATTTCCATTAACCAAAGTTATGAGCCTTAGAAATCGCCTATCACTCACACATGAACACTTCATGCATAGTCATTCCCAGCAATGAAAACTATACAAGTCATAGATTAATCATAAGCTAATGTTTCGAAATGCACACAACAATCCACTTTATTGCCTAGTGCTTTCCATGAATAGGCGCCTCAACCGTTCCAGCCATGGCCTAAGCTAAGTATACCAAACCTTTAAGGTCGACAATCATTCATGAACAAACTAATCCTACATATCCATTAAATGAAAATAATGATGACTCAAAACATTAATAATAGAAACATGAATGCATGATTATGTTTATAGCAACCAACTTTTCATCGCAAACACAATGCCCTTGGGTTTGCGCACTCAAAAAAACACATCGAGTCTATATCCCACAGTCTAATTGCCTGAACATAGACCCATGAGCCTCTTTCTCACAATCCAATTGCCTAAAATAAGCATAAAATGAACTTAAGGCCTATAGCCTGCTCCTGCACAATCAAAGGACCACACGAATCCATTTCTCTACCACCTTTAGCCTTGGGTTTTTGCACACATACTAATTAGCCTTGGGTTTTTGCACACATACTAACTATTTTGCCCACGTCCCACAGTCTAACCACTTGAACATGGCTCGCAGCCAAAACCATTTCCCGTAGTGCAACCATTTGAAGGGTTCGCACACCAATGAAACATGTCAAGCCTACTTCCTGCAATCCTACTGCTAGGAACGTAGCTGAACTGCCAAGCCTATTTCCCACAATCCAACCGCCAAGAATATGGATTGAAAAGTAGTTATTGGGCTTATAACCAACTAACACACAATGCAAAGGACCACACCAACCAATTTCATTCCTAAACTAATGTATATACAAACCACACAATTGAATCAAACACTATCCGAATTATCATTTCGAACCCTTGAGTTAGTGAACACATAATACCACTCATCTCAAGTTCCACACATAAGATAACTTCCAAGTGAAAACAAAAACTTTAGCAGTTCACAACCAACCTTGAAAAATTGTCACAAATTATGCATAAACCCAATTTTAGAGAAATAATTATCGTATGCTTATAATTGTGCGTACACTTCAAATAGAAATAAGCCAAACCATGAAACGTTTCATCTCTTAATCACTTATCCATGTGCAAGCAAAAAGAGATCGAAGCTACAAATGTTCAATGCTTAGGTGGAGAAGATAGAGGCTACCTATATATAAGCTTAGGTGGAGAAAGATTAAAGCTACGTATATATAAATTCATGTGGCAACACTCTTCATTGGATATCTACCACTTTCATAGAACTGTATATAACTTTGCTGAGGAAAAACTTAGTAGGATAAAAAGGGCATGGGATGTGTAAGTATTGGAATTTTGCTTATGATTTTGAGGCTCATATAGCTAGAGACATTAATCAAAGGTATTTTCTTACCTACAAGGATACCAAAAACTCAGTAAAACACTAAAATGGGATAAGAAGCCAATGAGGCTTAGGTTCGGTATGGCACTGGAAGCTTCACACCTAGTTTTAGGGTTCATGCCTATAGTAAATAGGCTCGTGCCTGCAGCAAACATACGCCTACTGTATAGGCCTCTCCGATTTGGAGTTTCATACCTTAGAACACTATAGAAGCTTCTTGCCAAGAGGCATACGCCTGTAGTATATGTGTACACCTGTTGCTATAGTCCCACATCAAAAATTTAGGCTATTTTGTTGACCCTTGGAGAGCCTATATAACAGAAACGACTTTCAACCCTAAGTAAGCGATTTTGGGTGCAACAATACCTTAAAGTCCTATGAAAAATAAGGATGCTAAATATTATTTAAGAATCCTTTCAGTAGTATTTTTGGAGAGTACTATGTGTGCTTTCGGTGTCCCAGGAGTTCTTTGAATTATTATGGAGTATCTGTGATAGTGAAGATTTGGCTTCTGATTAAATTCAGAATTTGGTAAGTTTTCTAAGGGTTTCCTCTTTATTTTAAATTTGCCATGTTTAGTTCAGGAATAGTTTAATTAGTAGATTAATTATGCCATGCTTAGTTTAGGAGTAGCTTAATTATGTCATGCTTAGTTTAGGAGTATTTTACTTATGCCATGCTTAGTTTAGGAGTAGTTTAATTATGTCATGCTTAATTTAAGAGTAGTTTAATTATGCCATACTTAGTTTAGAATTGTTGGGTAATTATGTAGTCAATTAGTGGTTAATTATGCACGATTAGTGATTATTTATGTAGTTAATTAGTGATTAATATGCAGTGATTAGTGGTTAATTATGCATGCTTAGTATAGTTAATTAGTAATCAATAATACCCTGATTAGCATAGAAATGACATGCTTAAATCGGTTGATAATATGATGTTCAGTTTTTTTAATTATGCATCATCCTGCTTGTTATTGCTAACGCCTTTACTTGATTTTGAAGGGTCCTTATAAGATCCTTCTAGCTTATGGTAATATTTAGTTTATTGCACTATCATTTGAATTGTTGTAATCTCTTTCCCATTTCTCCATGTTTGATGGAAATGTAATCAACTTTTCTTTCCCTTTTTGTGTATGTATATAAATTGTCCACCTCACATGTAATAAAAGATAAAATCTAATTCTGTGCATAAATGAACTGAGGATCAAGATAGAATAGCATTAGTGACTTAAAACTTAGAACCTAGTAGACTCTAGTAGAGGTCGGATTAATGTTCAGGCGAGTGTAACCCGTACCTTACTTCGTGAACCTAACTATGAAGGGATGATATGTAGTTAGGTCCTGAAGCAAGGGATAGATTACTGTCATCCATAATTTCTTGTGGTTAATTACCAAGATGGCGACTCCGTCATTTCTTAGGATCTGATCGTTATGACTTGACCTACTAGGGCCCTTAAGCATCCGAAAAAAGCTTAAGAAAACAATGCCGAGGTCACAAGCGCTTGGAATGGGATGGAAGCCCCGCTCACAGGATGTGCTTTAATTGTATTATTAAAAATCCTTTTAGGAAAACTCAGTAGGAAGTTTAGTGGGAAAAAAATTATTCCAAGGAAAAAATAGTATGGTACACATGTATTCAAAATGTTCCCCTTGATTATGGCAGATATCATGTATTAACTTGATTACTTGTTGGGTATCTATATGTCTGTATCATAAACCAAATTCTCAAACGTTAATGTTTGTAAAGTTGTGATGACCAAATTTGCAAGATTATCATTACAACGTATCTATTTTAAATCAATTTTTTAGTCTTTATAAAGTTTATGCATGCATGTAGAATTTGTGATAATTGTTTTGTTGGCTAGGTGGTGGTTCTCATGGTTGCTGAATGGCGTTAAGAGGTATTGGCTATGTTGATTGGTCAGCATAGTGGTTTGTGCATTGTCAGCCATCATTCGGAGTCTAATCTTTGCCAAACCATTAGGGGTGTTCAAAATCCAAGCCAATTGATCCAATCCAAATCAATCCAGATTTGATTAGATTTGGTTAATTGGCGAATTAGATTGGATTAGGATTTTTAAAAACCGGATTAATTGGATTGGATGATGGATCCTCTTACAAAAATTTGCCATAAACCGATCCAAGCCAATAAAACGTAATAAGAGTAAACATGTAAAATCTAAAATAAAAAAGTGATCCAGCCCATTATAATTTTTAATATAATAAAATATGTTTAGTCCTAAATTAAGTAACTATAAAATACACGATTTCTATAATACGCAAGGGTGTTGATGTTAATATAAGAAATAAATTGTTCCATGTTATGCATGAATCATTAGAGTCCTATAAATTTGTTTAAATTGCAATATGCATATTAGGATGCTTTAAATGTTTATTGTTATTTTTATTTAGGTACTTTAGTTAATTTAGAAAATAATTTTTATGTCTTAAATTATGAGTTACTACTAATATTTAAATTTGCATTAGTACATTATCATTATATTTATCTCATATCATATTGAATTGTGTTTTTTATTGGATCATATTGCATTTTTTTTAACTTTTTTAAGTTCGGAGTGATTTATATTTTATGGATCATATTAGATGATGTTTTCTATAAAATCAGATTGAATTGGATTTTAATCTTTTATTGGATTGGATTGGATTGAAAAATCTCTAAACAGATCAATATTAGATTGGATTGATTAGCTAAATCCATTAGATCTAAACCAATAAACTCTCATACCAACCATGGCCAGGCGATTATAAGTAGGATTTTAAATTTTTGGTTTAGAGATTTTGAATTAAAATATTAATTATTTTAAGCAAAATTTGTATTTTGCCCTTATCTGGTAATCTGATTATTAATAGAAATTGTTAGTAAATTAATTTTGGAAAATGTTAAAATTTTGATAATTAAGGATCCCTTTGGTGCACCGCATAGGATAGTGTTTAGTGTTTTAGATTGGATAGGATATGATAGAACAGGATAGTTTGTATAAGATATGATACCATACTGTGTTGGTATAGTATTGGGTAATAATATAAGTATTTTAAATTATTTAAATTTAATAAATGTAAATTTTTTAATTATAAAAAAATGAAGAATATTTAACTAAATATGTATATGCATAAATATAAATTAATTGTTTCAATTAAATAAAATAATTAAATTTTATTTAAATATAAATAATATGAAAAAATATTTAATAAAAATAAAAATAATTCTTAAAATTATTTTTAGATTTAAAAATTATTAATTTATAAACATATATAATTAATTAGTTAAGTACTTTATTACTTAGTTAAAATGTTATTATTTAATTATATTTATAAAAAATTAATTAAGCTATTAATTATGTTATTATATTGCCTTTTGTCGAGGGAGAGAGAGAGAGAGAGAAGACATTCGGTTCTTTTCCCAAGAAAACCCAGAGTTTTGCTGATGGTTAGCTGTTCATCAAATTGTCTATTGTCTGTGCACTTTTATGCAGTGTCATCCGTTGTTAAATGTGCAGCAAACACAAGTTTTAAAAAAAACTAAAGCAAAAGTTTTTCAATGACCCTGATGTTTGGCCTAATTATGATATAAATGGCCTCATCTTTTTTAAAATCAGTAAAAATAACCTTTCTTTTTTAGAAAATTTTACAAATAACCCATGGTTTAAATAACTCTGCTACAATTGGATGAAATGACTATAATGCCTTTTGAATAAATTTTAAAAAATGACTGAATGACGGCAATTTAAACCCAGCATCTTAACATTTGCATTCTCATGCACTACCACTACACCAACTCCTCATTTACATTTAACATTCATAAATTTTATTACTTCAGGTGTGTTTGGTATTGCTGTGCTGAGGAAAAATGCTATGGAAGAATCAGCCATCAATTGTACTATCTAAAAAAGTTTACAATGTTTAGTAAAGTAGCGTTTCAAAATTATTGTGTTGTCCAAAAACTATGGAGATGTGTTTAGTAAATTTGATTTTTAAAATCTCAATTTCATCAAAAATTACTAAAATGTATATAAATTTGATAAAAATAACCATTTTAATATCTAAATAAATTTGGAATATAATAATTAAATTATTAAATTATTTTCTAAATATTAAAAATAAATAAAATAATTAAATACATTTATTAATTTATCATTGAAAATAATAAAAATAAAATAAAGTAGAAAATCAAATGGAGTCACCAGAGTTACTATAGCCGGCTGCCGGCTTAGCGCATGAGACTATACTGCCACACTAGAGAAGTCGTCGGAGGACGCTCTCTCCATATCTATCATCCTCTCCTCTGGCATTGAGAGAATGCGGCGATTGAAATTTTGGCCACTGTAACTTCAACTGTCGAATCCCGTTAAGGGAGGAGATGATGGTGGATATAGATAGGGCTCCCTCCGACAACTTCCCTAGTAGTGACGATGTTGCTGGACGCACCTGACGGACGGTAGTTGACAGCCAATGACAGTAAACCTGGCGTTGTTTCGTTTTTCAAGAAAATTTTAAAATTTAATTTTGAAATAAATGGGTAGTGTGCTGGGGGTAGTTCTATACCTGGAGGGAGTGTTAGGGAGTGCTGGGTAATATTGTTGAGGTGTTCACACAAACTTTATATCTTAAGATGTTTATTCAAAATCTTTAATTTGGATATTTTGAAATTAAAGTAAGGGTTTATTGAATGATTTTAAATTTTGATACAAATTTATCAATTTATCCTCACAGTCATAAAGTTATTTGTGCTAATTTTAAAAAAGGTGAGGTCATTTATAATTAAGCCAAACCTTAGAGTCATTAGTAAATTTTTTCCAAAAGCTAATGCAATCCTTGCTCTTATGCTATGGTATCCAGGCCACCAAACAAGCCCTAACTGTGCAAAGTTGGGTTTCACCTAAAATTATGTCGCAACCTAAGGTTAATTAATGGCATTGGCCCAATATAATGTTACTACTTCTTAGGAGAACAAATCCCCTAGGTTTTCAAAATATCACTTGGACCTTTTTATAAGTTTGAAAATTGGTATAACCCTTCCATTTTTTAATTAATATCCCCAAAAATAACATAAATATAAATATGAAGTATAATAATAACCAAATTCTAAAAGGTGTTTAAAAAAATAATCAAACTTTATTATTATTTTTATTTTTTAACTAATTGGTAGGCTAATAAATTGCTCGTTCGGCCACTAGGGCCCTTTTCAGATTGAAGGACGATTGCACACAAGCCTTCACAAGCCAATTCTTCCGTTCACAAGTGCCTTACAGGGTAGCAAGTATGCCATGTTGGATATATATATATATTCAATACAATCCCTCAGATTTGATTATCTTTAGTTATTTCTATATAAATTTTGGAAAAACAGTGGTGTATATAAGTATAGGTTTTTCAAAATCATAGAATCCAGATAGCATTTTCACAAACCACATGGAGATAAGTAATATTGACCCTTTTTTCTATAATAATGACAGTTCTATAATTATATCAGCTTTTTCTCCTTCACTGCATCCGCCATTGATCAAGCTAATTTAGCATTTTGCAACAACATACAAATGTTTCACAAAGATAAACCACAAATATATAACAAAGATGTATCTACACATAAACCTGGCAATCTCAAATCCAAATTCCCAAGTCTTTTTGCATTTATTTCATAGTGGGAAGTGTCAACATCTTCATTCTTCTTACCCACTTTGTTTTATATTGCAAGCTCTTAAAATCTTCAGTCACCTGAAATTTGAAGGAAACCATCATCAGTGCATATACTCAAACTTGGCCAGTGAAGCTGTACAATTGCCAAAATCAAAGAAAAAAAAATTAGAAATTAACACGCTTATTTTGTGTCAACTGTGAGCAGGAATTTAAACATAACCTCAATTCTCTCAGTCGTAACTCCAATTGCATACCATTTTCCCTTTGAAATTTCTTTTATCATAAGTTATTTGAACATATATAAATGGATATCTATGTACATAACAACCACCCAGAAGCTTCATAGTCGCAAAATATTCATACTAAACAACTATATGATAACTACTATAATGCTAAGAGTAATCATTACAAATATTAATAATCAGTTAAGACACTCTTGAATGCGACAGTAGCCATAGGCTTTGCATAAGATACAGAGTCTGAGTGTGATTATAAAATTGACCTCGGTATATTACCAATCAATTTCCTCGTATTTAACAGTCCTGAATTTCAAGTGAACAAATCACAAGGGGGAATTAACATCAGAAGTTTTGAGGTTAATCATGTATTATAAATAATTTTAATTGCCCAAATAAACAACATAATACAAAAAAAAAATCCCTAATAGTGAATACTTAAAAGTAAATATGAGGCTCTATTTTCTTAGTCCAAAAATTGGGAGAAGTTTAAATTATTAAAATCTACGATGCAAAAACAATAACAACAACAACAACAACAATAATAATAACTACAGCACTTACAACATCCAAATGCATGACTTAACATGCCATGAAGTTTTTAAAGAAAATAGAGCCTCATACTTATTTCATGGACCATCAGGCTGAAGAAAAATAAATGCTTTTGAATGCAAATTCACTGCACTTACTCATTCTCCCTCACGAATCTCAGTATGCATATCTGAGTCCTAATTTAGATGAAATTAAGTCTTTGAATCAATTCATTATATTTCATACATGAGTATTCTAATCCAGTAACAATCCCAGTATCATGAAGTGACATGGCCTCCTTCAAACTATGTACAGGCCACTAAAATATTTTTTATTACTTTTTAAAGAACAATTAGACAATTAATAGAAAAGTGAGGAAAAAAGAGCTAAAAGATCAATAAGAATAGATGACAAATACAAAATAGCTGATGTATCTCAAATAAATAAACGTGGGTCCTTAAAGGGAAAAATAAACTGCATAAAATATACCCAATTTGTGGATGCAAACAAGAAAAAGAGAAGGTTGTTGGGGGCAATGGATGAAAGAAAGTTGTAGGTCATCCAACAGACATTTTACCCAACATTTAATGAATTATTTATCATTCTCATATTGCAGCAAAGATTTACTTTGCTTGAGCTTCAACTACAGGAAATGTCTTTTTGGTGTACTTGCATATCACATCTAATTTGTGTTCCATTTACTCTACATATAGATCACACTGAATTTAAAAACAAACTGCAAATTCAACACATTTGCATGCGCTTTCTAACAATAAATAAATAATACTACGCTTACAAAGTCAGGATATTTAATTCATAAGTTTACCATCATCATAAAAAGAAAAGAAATGTGAACTGACAATTCAAAAATATGAACTCGTTAACACGGGGAAATAATATGCCTAATTGACTACTACAGGAATGCTTAATAGGTCGGTTGTCCACCTCATGACATAGACTGTTGTCTGACCTTAATCCAATTAAATATGTATAAGACAGGGGTATTATTATGAAAATTTTCTAGAAGAGAACCAAAAAAGATGGCAGAATACCATGCGACGAAAAGTAATGAAGCATATCCTGAAGAGAACAGACTGTTTTAAATAACTGTTTACAGTAAACTTACACTAAACGAGTGGAAATGATCTTTGATTATAAGTGGAAAAATTTTGCCGGTTTTAAATATATGTCCATGCATCTGTAAGTACACGGTCATGTGTTACAAGAACAGAGATATATTCAGAGGAAGAAAATACTTTCATGGTAGAGAACGACCAAAGCCACCAAACGTTATCATCTATGATAGACTCGGCATACAGTTGACACCATTAAACTTGAAATGTTAAGAAGAAATTAGCACAACAAGACAAGTTGAGGAGGCTTTTCTTAGTTTTGGTCATAGCTCACACTTTACTAGACGCTTGTTTAGTATTGTCTAGCTGTCAAGCAAACCAACTCAACAATTCGATACAATAATCAACACATGACTGGGTAAAAATTGAAAAAATCAGGGCTATGTAAAATCCTTTTAACTTGGCTATTTTACAATAAAATGCTAATCCGAGAAATTGGCAGTACAATCAGGGAGAAGTGGCTTCCAATCCATATCTCCATCAACCTTTTCAAAGTTTTAGAACAAGGAAAACAAGCCTGGTTTTCAGTCTATCATAATCTGAATCACACTGCCAGAATGGGAGCTAAATGAATAGTATTGTAGTGAAAAAGAAATAAATAAATAAAATTACAATATAAAATTCAAACACCCAATTAAAAAAAAAAAAAAAAACTTGATCTACATGACAAGAATAAGAATAAAAATGATAATAATAAATTACCCAGCTAAGCTTGAGTAGCAGAAGAGCCAGATGGGGGGCCTTGAAGAAGCTTGAAGTCCTGCAACTCCTTGAAATTCAACCAAGGCTTTTCCCAGACCTTGGCTTCATAAAGTTTCTTCTCACCTCCATGGGTTGCCTCCAAGGTTATATAGTACACAGTACCGGAAACCACTTGCTGCTTCGCGTTGATCACTTTCACAAACTGCAGCGTTGAATTCTGCATTAAAAAAAAAAAAAAAATCCGATTAATATGTTGTTAATCTTAGAATTGAATTGAAAGAAGAGAAAAGCTAGACACCTGTTTCTTGTTATGCTCATCAACCGCATAACGAGCAAGGTTATCTATCTCCAAACTGTTAGCACTTCCTTCGACCTCACGAACACCACCCAATGTTGCCATATTTTCCTTCTCCTGCTCAGTCTCTTCTTTCCAATCCTATTCTTCGTTTCGTTATTATTTATTTAACGCACAAACAAATCAAAACAAGACACGTTTTCTAAAAGGGTAAGATCCAAGTCTTCCCTCACGTTTTTATCTATATCAAGTTGATACTATAATTATGAAAAAGTTGAAACAATAACCAAAAAACTTACCAAAATTAAGAAGTCCTTGCTGGATGGATAAAAATGGATGGAGGTTTATGCAATTTCTTAAACCTATAGGATTCAACAATACTTTTGAAAATCTGGTAGGTCAATGGTTATTTTAAAAAGAATAGTCGTATTCTGCTTTTGCACTCGACGCGTAAGGACTAAGGATGGATAGAGACGAGTCGTGGTCAGTTTTGCCACTCTTTTTGGATAATTTTTAATTCCACTCTATCTTTTAAACGTAACCAAATTATAGTAAACCGCTGCAGCCGGCAGTTTGAGAAACGTTAATAATGATTGCCCTTATCATTACTCCGCCACCGTAGAGTTGGCAATTTCCCAGGCCAGGCGGGCCGGCCCGGCTATCAGGTAAATCCGGGCTGGGATCGGGCAGAGTCCCGTCCCGGTGCCCTACCCATCCAAGCATGGACCCGGTTATGTATCTTTATTTTAAAATTTTTTTATTATTCATAAGATTCAAACTGTACCAATAAAGTCCCTGTCTAACCAAATAACCACTCAAACAAACTCCTTAAATGTTCAATTTAGAACGTATTATTATATTTATATTATACCATAATTGGAACTTTTTATTAAAAAAATTGACAACCAAAGAAAATAATGACGAATGTAATTTATATAAATAAATTTATCACAATACAATTGAATAACCTAATCATTTAATATGCTATTGGCAGCACTCAAAACATAAAAAATAAAAAATTACAACAACCCAGTTTGAAAACTCAGTTCAAAATACATCCCATAATTTAGTATTCAAAGACCACAAACAAGTTAAAATAAAGGGTTTTATTTTTATTTTTCCGAACTTTTGGTTCATCTCCATGTGATAAGATTACGGGAGTAATACACATATCATTTACTTTAAATTTATTTTAAACACAGAAAATTAGCCTGGAATTAAATATTAATATCTGGAAATATAGATAGAAGAGGAAAGGTTTCAAATGATCGATTTGAAATCAACAAATTACCAAATTAAATGTAATCCAAGTCATTGTTTAAATTCAATACATTATAATTTTTAGTTGATTGATAAGTTTACATGTGGAACTAGATTGTTACATTATCAATAAATCCTTACAATAATTCGCAATAGATATTTTCAATGAATTGTTACCATGAGTACTATAGTTGTTGTCATTAAATTAAATATATAAGATATTAATCTCATTACACTATTGATTTTTATACAGCAACAAATTAGATTTAACACATCACTAGTTTGCATTGTCTATCTCATAACTTATTTAATAATAAATTGCTTAAATTTGATGTGAAATATAATAGATTAGTCGGAATGTTAATATTACGGAATTGAAAACATAGAAATAGAGATAAAAGCCTGAATAATGAATAAAACTGCAAACAAAGAAATAGACAACTGCAAGATTTTGTAAGATACAGTTGGTCTTGGTATTTGTTAAAATATATGTTGTAAAGAAAATTTTTATAATTTGTAGGAAGATCATGTTCAATTAACTTTGAAGGGAAAATTAAAATATATTTACAATCCGAGATCTCTATCTTTTGAGGACACTTGCTGGACGTTATATATATTGCAATTGGGCAAAATCATATTCTTGAGAGAGAGAGAGATATTTTTAAGAGGAGAATAATATATCTCGTCTAAAGAAGAGAATAACAAAATTAATAGAGAGATATGCAGGCGTATGCAGGGATATAGTTCATGGCAGTCTTCATTGTCTCAGGCGATCTTGTTCTTCTTGCCAATCAAGTACACAAGCGTTTCCCTTCGACTTCATGAAGAAGGTTAAAAACCCCTAAATATAAAATTATATTATTAAAAGTTAAAGTTTTTCTAGTATATAAATTATAATGAGATAAAATGTCAGTTTGGGATTAGTGTTGCTGCAGAAAAAAAAAAAGTTTTTACTTTACTGTAAAAAATATCAGCTTAAAAAAAAAAAGAGTATTTGGTAAACTAACTTTTAAAAATCGTTTTACTTTTCAAAAGCAGATTAGAGGTGTTTGGAATTACCGTTGCTTTTACATTTATTATGAGTGAAATAGTCATATACATTATTCTTTTATAATATTTTATTATTAATATTTCACAACCATTTTTTTCCTTTTTTGAATTATCTCCAACATTATCTATATAAATTAATTAAATAATATTTTATAATCAATTATTTTTCTCTTGTTTCATAATTATTTCCAACATTATCCATATAAATTAATTAAATAATATTTTACAATCAATTATTTTTCTTTTTTCATAATTATTTTCAACCATGTCTGTATAAATTATTTAAATAATATTTCATAATCAATTCTTTTTCTTCTTCTTTTTAACTATTGCCCACAAATTCTTATCTAAATTATTTACAATAATATTTTATAATTAATTAATTTTTCTTTTTTCTTTTTGAACTATTTCCAACAAATTCTATATAAATTATTTAGAATAATATTTTTATAATAGATTGAAACATATTTAATCAAATTGTTAATTATAAAAATTAATGTTAGATAAAAAAAAATCAAACATTTAAATATAAGTAAAAGTTATTTATCAAATATTTTTATATTATTATTTAGTGGTTAATAAATATAAAATTTATATAATAATGATATTAGTTAAATTATAATATGAGATATCAAATTCATATTATTTAAAAAAAACTTTGTTTAATATAATTATGGGATTAGCTACAATACATCTCTTGTATCCGTACATCCCTTTTTTTGGGATAAAAATAATATTAAAATTAATAAAAGGGGTAATTTGAAATTAAATTATTTTACCTTTATAAAAATTTAAAACAAGGTTACCGGTTTGACCGGTTTTACAAAATATAGTCCTTTTCTTTTACGCATAAGATTGTTGAAATTGATATCGTATCAAATCCCTAAACATGTAAACATAGTTGATGAATTTTGTAGGAGTAATATAAACTCACTCTAGGAAGCAAAAACCATCTCCCTAGACGCTAACTCGCTTCAATCCGGGAAGTCTTCCAGAACAGGCCAAACCTTTCGGCAAAAGCAAATTCAGGTCTCCCATATTCATCATCAAGACAGAGACCTGGTAAGTGGTATTTAGGAAAAGATCCAAACAGTGATTAAGAAATTAAAAAAAAAAAGAAAAGAAAGAAAGCTTGCCATTATTCTCAAGATTTGTGTTTATTTTTGTTGTTCAATAATTGTTTTTAATTGTTATTGTAGTGGAATCTTGGTGTTGCGAATTGTTGAATTTGAAGTAGTAAATCTGGTCGCGATTACATTGCAATTTGGTGATTTTCGATGTAAGTGCTTTATTTCCTTAATCTGAAAATCTGCAATTAATTATTCGTCTAAAATTACAATTAAGCCATTAAAATATATGTTGCGCACCTGGATGTTGCTTTCAATGACAATGATTAATAAAAGCCAAACAAGTGGATGCATATGACTAATTTTCTTGTAGTTCTCTTGTTGGGTTCAGTTTCCGTCAAACTATCCATTGGTTTCTTTCATTGATTTTCTTTTAGAAAATTATTATTATGATAGTGGTGGTTATTGACCGTGGTTAAGCAATGATGATATGAAGCTGTAATAGTAGAATGGACTATTGGGTTTCTAAAGATCAAACACTGGTAGTTGAGCTTTTGGTTGATTTTATTTTATTTTATTTTTTTAAATTATACAAAGTAGTGATTGTGATGAACGGTGGAATTTATTCAGGCTAATGGTTTTAATTGATTCAAGTGATAATATAATTTAATAATAGTTCTGTCTGTGTATAATCACTAGACTTGTTCTGTTTGTTAGTGTTATTGTTCTATTTGTTAGTCAACTTATCCCATGTGTCAACATAGTTATTCTGCTTGATAATGTGCAATAAATGTGGAAGGAAAGGAAAAATCAATATTTTAGATCCCTTTCCGGAAGACAATGAATTCTAATGAGTGGCTTGTTCAAAATTTATTACTTATTTGGGAATTTTTTTATTGATTAGGTTATTTCTTGTTCAAAATTTTTGTGGGTAATTTATTATTCTCTGTTAGGGTATTGTTGTTAGATTTCATTTTGTTGCACACTAAGATGAAGATATCACATAGTGGGATCTTTTTCTATATGGTTTGTTAATTGTCTATTCGGATTGTTAGGTAACTTGTTAATCTAAAAGTTTAAATAATAGATAGTGGTTTCAGTATTAAATTTAAGTTTATAAAAGGTCCATTTAGGTGCAACATGATTATATATTTATTACTTTGGAAATTAAATACCTTCTTTAATTTTATTTCTTTTAATTTTTTTATATCTAACAATTATCATGTTTGTAGGTTTTAAATGGTTGTTGGTAAGAGGAAGCAGCATAAAGGTAATGAACAGAAATCTATTGAGATTACATCAAAGAAACAAGGAAATCTGTTGGTGCTGGCTTAAAATATGGATTTCTAAATTATTTGTAAGTAACCGAATTTTAATATTGTAGTCATTTGTTTATCCTTGTAATAGTTAAAAGAATACCATTATTTATTTATTTATTTTTATTTAAATATACAGTAAAGATCAAGTGGATATTCTCAAAAATAATGACAGTGCTGTGAAGATTAGGCAAGATGTAAGTTTTATTAGTTATATTAATGATTTTTTTAATTTTTCCTTAATTTTTTAAGTTCTTAGTTTCTTTAATAAATTTTTACTAAGACGATATTTTTATGCATTTGTCAATATTAAATAATATGTTGTTTAGTTCTCAGTCATTGTTTGTTTTCTTTTAGGTTAGGAAATCTATGGGTGATAATTGGAGAAAACTTTTACCGGAGGAGAAATTGAAATATGCCCAATACAACAATACTGATGGTGGAAATGTGACTTCTAGTGATGTAGAAAACTATAAAAAATATAATATCTCAACTCGTTATGCACTGGATCAAATCACTGATGTTGTTTCTACATTCTCTAATTGTCAAAAGGAAGCCATACATCAACTAGGACTCGGTAACCTTTTAAATATCAAGTGCGGTAGATTGAATTGTGCATTATGTGGTTGGCTTATATCTCAATTCGATCCGACATCATGTAGCATTAATCTCCATGGTAGAGAGTTTGTTTTGAGTTCCATAACTTTTTCAAATATAATGGGCATTATAGATGGAGGAACACCATTTAGGTTTGATGGGTTAGATACTGATGTTACAGCTTTACGATCCAAATATTGCTCTACTGGTAGAGGCATTTCAGTTAAAGATATAGAAGCACACTTACGTGATGTAACTATAGTTGATGATGATTTTAAGAGATATTTTGTATTGTTTGTTTTGGGTACATTACTTTGTCCGACATCATCGACATATGTTAGTCCTGAATACCTACATATATTAGTCGATGTTAACAATGTGGATATGAGAAATTGGGCATCTTGGTGTTTTAACTTTCTAGTTGAGGGCATCATGAGGTTCAAGGAAGGAAAAGTTGCATATGTTGGTGGCTGCGTTTTGTTCCTACAGGTATGTAAATAACTTCTATTACCATATTCCATCAGTAAAACTAATTTTATAATAATTGTATATTACATATATTTAATGTTTTCAATCAATTTTGTAGATTTTTTACTTTCAAACGGTTGTGTACAAGTCAGTAAATCTTGATCGAACTCTATCTCCCTTGTTATTATGGACGGACTCAAAGATTAAGCAAATTATGTTATGGCTTAATCAGCATGGTGGAATAGGCAGTTCTGAGGTACTCAATACTTTTTCTTTTGTAATATCCAATTGGCATGGTTTAATTACTAATTTTATTTTATTTCTATTTTTTTAAGGTCCTTGTGCAAGTTGAAATATCTAGGCCTAATAAATGTTGTTGTGAGGGTAAACTGAAATCTCTAGAGGAACAAGTTAACATGAACACGAGGAATATCGAAAAGATAGTCAAAGACAATGCATGTATCATAGAATTACTTGAGCACATTCATGGGCGTATGGATGATACAAAACATTTTAAAGAAGAATTCACAAACACAAACAACTTGCGGAAAAGATAGGGATGTTCAAGTAGTCCTAGACTCATCTAAGGAGGACGACGTCAATGCAGATGACAAAAAAGAGAAAGTGAAATCCGAGTCAGAATCCTCCACTTACGATAACTCAACGGAACGTAGGGTTATCCAAGCTATTGACTCTGTAACGAAAAAGTTTAAATTTCTAGGTCCTGTTGATGTTGACCACGGCCCTATTATATCACATCTTGGAGAAAAAGTGCCCACGCTTAAGGATGAGGTATTTATTTAATAGTTTTTAATATGTTCTTTATATTCCTCCAACACATGTTATAAACCAACATATAAATTTGATTTGATTGTAGGATGATGATATAAAAGGGAATGCTAGATTTGAATTCAACTCTTCAACTGCTCAAAGTCCAAATCATGGAAATACAACAAAATATGCAGCTAATATTGAGGATCATAAATGGCTTAGGGAACGTCGTTCTCAATATAAGGTTGGGCCGTTTGTGACATTAAATCCTATAGGTAAAGAAGATTTGATATCGGCAAAGTACATTTTTGACAATACACTTAAATTAAGGTATGTATTATATGTTTTGTCTCATTTTTTATGCTTAAATATTAATTTAAACGTACCATTTTCTCTCTAAAATTTAATTTTTTTAATTTTCTTGTAGTGAAACCCTTGTCAAAATAGGTGATGATTTCGGAAATCGACAAGATATGCTAACCCTACAACCATATGGATTTGTTGGTAGTGGGGTGAGTAATGGTTTGTTATGAATAATAATAATAATAATAATAATAATAATAATAATAATCTATTTTCTTGGAAATTATTGCTCATAATTATTGTTTATCGATATTTATTGTAGATAATTTGTATGTTTGTTAAGTATCACATACATTTTGAGCGAATGAAGAAGTCAACATCAAAGTTTTCATGGTTTTTACCCACAAGATACACTGTAAGTAGTATTGTGAAATCCTTTCCTTGAAAAGCATTTTTTAAGTACTTTATATTTTTTTCTCTTTAATACTAATGATGTCTTTCTTACTAATTATAAATACTTAATATATTTCAACAAATGTTATTGTCTGAAAAAACTGATAGTGGCATCTTAGGTCGTGCTCAATAATTTCGTAAGTGCTATATGTATGATCTGTATCGTTGTGAAAATGTTAGATTTAAATTATTAAAAATTGTTTGATATATTACGATTGCATTGGCTAATTTTCAAAAAATTTGTGGTTATATTTTTATAACTAACGGGTTAAAAAAAAGTGATTTCCATATGGACAGATTTTTATACCAATACATGATCCTTCACAGCACTGGTTTATGGCTATAGTTCTTATCAGTGAAAAAATCGTAGAGATTTGGGATTCTTTGCCAAGTAAACAAAAAAATGCCTCTCGTATATAGCACAAACTAAAACAGTGGTAAGTAATATTTAATAACTTGATCTTTTTGTTTATTTCTTAAGTTTATTTGTATTTCATATCACAATAAGTAAAATTATTTCTCATTTGCTTTCAGTTACATTCTCTTGATATTATGCTTCAAAACGAAATCGCAACTGTTTATGGGAAGAAATTTAAATTTCATAATCTCAAAATGGTTCTAAGTAAACAAGCACCAATGCAACCTAATGGTTTTGATTGTGGGATATTCCTCATCAAATTTATGGAGTCACCATGTCCTTATATAATACCAGGATATGAGGTATGCAAACAATCAAATTTTCATTGACTTTGATTTTGTAGTAGTATTTTCATTATTACTTTTTTAATTTAATATTAAAATGTGATATTAGTATATGTTTAATAACTATTGAAATCATCAATTTAATTCTAATCTTTTTATATTGTTTCCTTTACATATAAAAATTATAGTATCACTCCGATACAGAACGTTTGCAGTTGGCGCTACAATTGTTTAATTGCGATGCACACCAAGAGAAGGAACTTATAGTACCTTGTGCACGTGCTCATTATGATAAGATGACTCAGTTGGCAAAGCAATCCTTATCAGCAACACAACCGAACAAGACACCAAAGAAAACTCCTGTCAACAAATACAGTAGAAAGCAAGTAAAGAAAAAATGATGATAAAACGTGGGACTAAATATTTGTGACAGTAGTGATGGTTCATATTTGTTTTCTCATCCCAATGTGGTTTATTTTAATTTTTGAGTCTTGTAACTATTAATTTATAGATTTAATTATTTTAAATGATTTAATTTTTTCAATAATGTGAAATTTTTGTTACGCCATTCTTCAATTAGGAATTAGTCATGTAATTAACATTTTCATATTGATCAAAATAATGATTTAATTCTTTTTTAAGATGCTGTTTTATTCCTTTGAAACTTGCCCAAGTGACGTTACTTTTCCTATTTGATCGTCAATAAGGTTTTGTAATTTTATGTCAGTGGCCACCGGGTTAATCTACCCTATTGATCATAAAAGACTGTATAAGAAATTAAATTAATTAAATTAATTCAAAGTCTTCATCATGTTCAACAAATAAATGAATGCAACAACATAACTTTTGTACATGAAGCTTTTGTTTGCCTACAATAAATTAAAAATTGAAAGAAATAATTCATGGCAATCTTGTACTAAAAAATACAAAATTGGAAAATTGGAAATTCTTATATGCCAAGAACAACTAATTTTTCATGTTCTTAAAGTTAATTAAGTGCTACTGAACAATCATTGAAAGGAAAATAATTAAATAGAAAGCAATCCGCTTAATATCAGATGCATCACGAACTATTGTTCACCTGCAATAAACAACAAAAAATGAAAATAAATGTAGGAAACAATAAATTTAAAAAAAAATACATGAAATAGAAATAATCATTTACATTATTCATGATGAATATGAACTTACAATTTGTTATGGCCCCACCATTGAAATTTTTCAGTATCTTTCGATGCACTTGATTGTGAAATATATGCATTGTCATTGTCGAATGAGAATTCATCAATACTTTGTCTATGCCAATAATGCAGCAGAAACGTCTAAACCTGTGGTAAAGACTGCGCAGACTGGTCAAATTGGAAAACATTTTTGTTGTGGAGACCTGTTGCCTGTGATATATGCTCAGAAGATGTACTTGTTCTATTTTCAAGGAAAAAATTTGTGAACTTGTTATTGCCATGTCTGTATGACCGCTTTGTATGGCCAGTCTGTTTACAATACCCACAACGCCTTTGCTTTCCACTATCTTGCTTGGTTGGACGAGGAGCCCCTTTTGCCTTCACTTTGTTTAGGTCTTGAATAGTTGTTCCACTTGATTGTGTACGATCAATTATTGTAACAGATGAAGTAAACTCCTTTTTCATCAAATCTTGCATCCTTAACATTAACTGGTGAATGTCCCACTTTGCCCCATTGAATCCAATAGAAGTTTGCGATGCAAAGTGACACAAGCTTTTGCATGCAGTTGCTAATGCACCGTATCTTGTTTCAACAGTTTGCTCCTGTGATAAACGAGTTAGGATTTCCATGTTTCCAACTTTGAAAGATTCTGTCCACTGTGACATAATCATAGAAACTGGAATATGGGTTAAATGTTATGTTTTCATAATTGCAAATGAATGGCTACAAGGTATACCAACTGTCTCATATAACTTACACGAACAAAAAATAGAAGTACCTGATACATGGTACACAACTGTCCACATGCCTTGACTTTGCATAAATTTGGTGACGTGGTATATTCTCCTATTGCCTTCAGAAATTGATGAATGAATTATCAATAAACCTTCCTCTTCAATTTGTTTCCTAACCTTTTTGAAAACATTCCTCGTGTAAACCTCAGCAGCATGTTCCTCATAATTATGAAGATGTGTGCATAATACAGGATGAGTGTTGAAAGACTCATAGTCATCGTTCGCTTCAGTATTTCTTAACGTTGACATTAATCTGTCAGTATGAAGAACAAACTCGAACAATTTGATGTTAGACTGGAGGAATCGTTTTAAGTTTGAATTCATGCTCTCACATCTTTGTGTACTCCTCATACCAGCCATGAAATGACCTCGTAAAAAAGTTTCAGCCCAATGATGATGTTCTTTATATATCTTTTTTGCCCATTCATTACAACCCAAACCATAGGTGTCAATAAGTCCAAACCAATTTTTGTCAAACTCTTCTGAAGTGGCCATATATGTTTTCAGAGATTTTTTAAAGTCATGTGAGAAGTTCACATCACTTATATTTTGCTGGGCATTTCTATTCAAGTGCCAACAACATAAGCGATGCACAGAGTCAGGCATCACTCTGTTTATTGCAATTTTCATTGCCTTATCACCATCTGTGATGACTGCTTTAGGTTTTTTATTATCCATTGCAGCCAAAAAAGTCTCCAATAGCGATATATATGTATCAACTGTTTCATTAGATAGTAATGCAAACCCGAAAACCGTTGTCCTTCGATGATGATTGCAACCAACAAGAGTAACTAAAGGCATGTTGTATGCATTTTTCTTGTATGTAGAATCAAAAGAAAGAACATCTCCAAAGCAATGGTAATTATACCGTGAACCACTATCGCACCAAAATAGATCTGCAAGTCTATTTTCTTCATCAATTGTGTACTGGAAAAAAATCCTGGATCAATCTCCTGTTTAGATAGCAGATATGAAACAATTGACTCAGAGTCAGTATCTTTAATATCCTGACGGCGACTAGTATCTAGTCGATTTTGTAAATCCTTACGAATGAAACCAACATTTTTGTAAGCTCCAGATTGATCAACTATATACTCCATTACTTGAGATGTCTTAATGCCAACGCGATGTAGAGATTTTGCTATTGCAAAGTCAGAATCTTGAACGAGTCGATGTGATCTGAAAAATTGGACTTGATTTGGAGACACCAATTAATGATTATGACCATCAACAAAGTCCTTCGCAACATACTTCATTGATGATCGATCCAAACAAACTCGGAATGCAACATTACATCCTTGTCTAGTTATTGATCTAGGTTCACGGACCCTATCAGTTTTATCCATCCACTTTGATAGTCGAAACCCTTGTTTTGAACATACCCACCTTCTAACAGTGATTTGGCCTTGCTTATTTTTTTTAAGGGTATCTCTCCTTATACTAAATCCCATGGCCTTGGAGTATTTAGAATAAAAAGACTCTGCCTCATCTATAGATTCGAACTCCATACCGACAACATCGGATTTTTCCAATTGATTATCAGGAAAGGAAGAAATTTGAGATGTTGAGATATCCTTACTAGTTGTTGGTTCACCTGAATTGAGTTGAATGTCATAAATATGTTTTTCCATACTTGTGCTCTGTACAGGATCGAACATAGGAGTATAATCATCATTCAGATCAAAAGCAAGAGTACCTTTAGTATACCCTTCAGACATATTTAAGATTACTTCTGCCCAAAAATTAATAAGAATATAATATATATTTTTATCCAACACACTAGAATAAAAAATGAGCGATTGTGAAATTTAAATAAATTTAAAAACAACAAATACACATGATCAACCATAATTAATGAAAATATAAATTATGAAGCGTAATCAAACAAAGTGAATAAAAAAATGATTATATGTCTCATTTGTTAGCTTCTACCCTTGTCGATTGGATTTGCAAGGTTCTAAAATTAAAAATTATTAAAGATTCATACCTGTAGCTGCTTACGACAAGACACATTGTTATATACTGCCACCTAGTTTCATTTAATATACCAATACATTTCTTAACTCAATTTTTGGTTATTCAGCCAATTTCATTCAAGCTATAACGAGGAGAAACTCCAGTGGCGACAAGCTATGAAATCATTTCTACAAATATCATCACTTAACTATTATTACTCCCAGCAAACATGACTACAAATATCATTACAAAGTTTTCATATCTTCTCAAAATAATAAAAAATATACTAAACAAATAATTAATATATAGTTTGACATTTTATCGAACAATTAATGTTCATAGAAAAAGTAATTCAAACTTGTCAATTTAATGAATCTAATTAAACCAAAATAACAAGACAATGAAATGAAAACTTACAATTACAAATTTAAAAGTTAAAATTATATATGAAGATAATTAAAATACCTGGGAGCCTTCTTAAATTTTGAAATCGAGTGTGTAAACAGTTGTTTCAATATCATCAAAATCAATTAGTATAGACACCTATAAGTACAGTTCAACATGATAAGATTTTGATGAATGGATACAAAAGATTTGTTTAGAGTGAAAAGTGAGGAAAATTTAGATTCATCAACATTCTCAGGAAAAAAATTGGAATTAGGAAATAGTAAAATTAAAAAGATAGGCCTGCGAAGCAAGATGAAATGCAATTTAAAAATACAAAACATGGGGCGTTTTGGATTTCATAAAACCATAATGTTTACTTGCATTATAAAAAATATAACATAATTTTGTGAAGATCATAATTCATTATATTAACTCATATTTACAACTACACTTGTGAGCTACAATAAAGTTAAATTAATTGCTAAAATTACCATTCTATCACATTGGCAATATTTTCTAAACTTTTTACTAAAATATTTTATTGTAAATCTGTATGTACATTGTAATTTTTTTTAAATCTTTTAATTTAAATCTTTATAAATATTCATAGTTATTAAAAAGAAATAGTTCAACATTTTCATAACTACAATGTAATTACATAGATACATATATTATTGTCTTTTACATTTAAAACTATATTTTTTTTAATCGATTAACACATAAAGTAATTGGTGGATTGCATTACCACTTAAAATAATATTGTTCCTCGCGATATAAATTAGTAATTTATGTTACTTTAAACTTATTATAAATGTCAATTTAATATTTAACAACAAATATAAATAGCATAAAAATTATAAATTAATTGGAGTGATGACCTTTAATTTAAGTAATCTTACATAGTAATTAAAAATGTTTTTTACCACTTTAATTGAAAAATTATGTTAATCTCAAAAAAAAAAAAACAAATAACTCATAATTTATATTCATTAAACATCCTTTATTCTAAAATACTTAACGTTATAAATTATTTTAGAACTCAACTAAAATGTAATATCATCATAGACATAATTATATTACTGTAACACTTTAAAAAATAAATTACCTGTTTTTCATTGATAATTATATTCTAGATTAGGAGAAAAGAATTGCACCACTTAATTCAACTTTCACGGATAGCTAGTAGCCCACGGCTCGAAAATTAATACACATTGCAACCATAATTTGCAAAAAAAAAAATATTTTTAATAATTAAAAATGGTGCTAATAAGTTTCTTATCAACAAAATATGGGACAACTAAATCTAGTGAAATCAAAACTTTCAACTTGCAATCATATGTGGACTTGTAATACGAAATGATGTACTTGTAAAACCCAATGTTAACTTGTAAAATCAAACATGAAAGTCGCAACAATGATATCGAAGATGATAATAATGAATATAAAAGTTGCAACATCACACCTAAAACTAGTAAAATCAAACATTCCACTTGTAATAATACGTGGACTTGTAACACAGAACGATGAACTTGTAAAACATGACGTTAAGTTGTAATATAGAACATGAAAGTCGTAATAAAGTTAACCAAGATTGAAACAAAGAACATAAAAAGTGTAACGTGACACATGAAATTAGTAAAATCAAACCTCCAACTTGCAATCATATGTGGACTTGTAATACAAAACGATGTACTTGTAAAACCCAAAGTTAACTTGTAAAATAAAAAATGAAAGTCACAACAATTATATCGAAGATGATAACAATCAACATAAAAGTTGTCACATGACACTTAAAACTAGTAAAATTAAACCTTCAACTTGCAATCATATGTGGACTTGTAATACGAAACGATGTATTTGTAAAACCCAAGGTTAACTTGTAAAATCAAACATGAAAGTCGCAACAATGATATCGAAGATAATAACAATGAACATAAAAGTTGCAACATCACACCTAAAACTAGTAAAATCAAACCTTCTATTTGTAATAATACGTGGACTTGTAACATAGAACGATGAACTTGTAAAACCTGACGTTAAGTTGTAACATAGAACATGAAAGGCGTAACAAAATACCTAAAACTAGTAAAGTCATACTTTCAAATTGCAATCATATCAGGACCTGTAACATAAAACGATCAACTTGTAAAACCTGACCATTTACTTGTAAAATTAAACTTGAAACTTGTGACAAGTCAAAATAAAATACAATGGAAAACATAAAACTATAACATGATATAATAATGTTGTTATATTAATAAATTCTATGTATTTTGTGATAGAATTAAAACTAAATCATTAAATTAAAATAAATTATAAAAAAATTATACTTTTTTTAAACTAATAGTTAAGTATAAATTTTTTTAAAGAAGTTGTCTTCTCTTTTTTTATAATTCAATTACATGTTGAGCAAGTTTATATGTTTAGTATTTAATTATTTAATCAACTTTTATTAAATTAATTAAAAACTAAAAAATTACAATTATTTTATAAAATAAAAGCATATAAATGTGTAACCTGTTATCACAGGTTAAACTTTTATCTTTTTATTTATCATATAGTCTTTCAATATAATATATATTTATTTTTCTCTCAAAAAAAAAGGATGTACCAATACAAGAGATGTATTGTAGCTAATCCCTATAATTATTAATGATGTGACATAAGAGCGACTTGTTGCATACTAATATTTATGTAATCGTATTTTACTTATTTATTAATTAATCATAAATATATAAATGAAAAATATGAGACATACTCCCCAATCCCAAAAATGTGTAAGCAATTAAAGGTAATAATTATGATTAATTAATAATTAATTAATTAAATTTAATTGAGTAAATTAATTAAATACGAAGAGAAAAAGAAATGAAATTTATACATTATTATATCATCATATGTCATCTTTTTTTTAATATTATTTTATTTATTTGTAATGACAATTACATACTTTACTTTTTAGAAGCAGACCTTTCTGCTTTTGAACTCCTTCATTATACTTGATTTTTTCTCCAGCAGCTTCTTTTTGAAGCAGATTGAGAAGCAATGTTAAACACTATTGGGTTACTATTGTTGTGGAAAAAACACTTTTTTTACGGCAATAATAATCCCAAATTGGTCCAAAGTAATTGATTTAAGTATACAAGTTTCTCTTATTTTTACTCTCTTTATTCAATCAATAATTCGAAATCTTTGATGAGCCATATATTTTTACTTTAGTTAATAATGAGTCGCGAGAGTTAATGAGGAAGAAAAAAAGGGAGGGGATGTAAGATAAATAATTAACGAAAACTGAGAGATAAAGAATAATCAATTGTGTTTTATAGAATTCGGATATGTTTGGGCTGTTCTTGCACAATAGTTTTTTATTCTACTATTAGTTATAGCTATTTTGGTGTTTAATAAACCCTTCAAAAATTGATGGTCCAGAAAGTTATGGCTTCATTAATCTATTTTTATATTAAATTGTAAAAACAGGTAAGAGGTAACTTTTGAAAATCTGATTTTGAAAAGATAAAATTTGAATAGACTAAAATACCAAAAATTATTCCTATAATTTAATATAAATCCAAAAATATCTAAAAATATTAAAATGTTAAAATTAGTTAATTAGTTAATTGATAATAACATTAAATATATTTTATAGTTATTTTTTAAAAAATAAAACTGTTACTAAAGAATAGTATCGTCCCCAGCCACTATCTGTTGGCAGTCGCTGTATATTGACATGTGGATCGATATCTTCACATTCAAGAGACTTGCTGGAAGCCTTTGTGTACGAATCTGGTGACATTTTCTTCATTTTGGTCGAAAATCAACCAATTCAGGCATTTGAATTTTCGGCCACTGTAACTTTAAAAGCTGGATCCTGTCAACGGCCATTGTAATTGGAGAAGATGACGGTGGATTTAGATAGAGCATGCTTTGATGACTCCTCTAGCGGTGGCGATGGCGGTGTCACTGGACGTGCTAGATGGTCGATGGCTAATGATAACTTCGATGACTGTTTGGTTTTCTATTTTTTTATTTTTAATAATAAATTACTTAATTATTTTATTTATTCATTTTTAATATTTAGAAAATAATTTAATTATTTTAATGTTATATTTTTAAATTTTTTAAATATTATAATAATTATTTTTTATCAAAATTATATACATTTTAAGAATTCTATTGAAATTGAGATTTTGAAAATCAAATTTACTCAACACATATTCATAACTTTTGAAAAGCACAACAATTTTATACAAAGGTGCACAACAATTTTATACAAAGGTAGTCTACAACTTGATAAACGAGTATAGCTAAAAGCTGATTTTTCTTATAGTACTTTTCCACAACCGTCCTAAACACACGTTTTATACTGTATGTTAACTAATTCTAACCATTCATTTTTTTTAATCCAACCATTGAAAATGATTGTAAAAAACTGTGCAGAAAAAGGGGTGCAACCTGCCCCTTTAATATTACATTTAATAAATAAATTCCACAAAAGTAAATTTGTTTGTGCAAAAATTTGTAAGTCCAATTTTTTTTTCACAAGAATTATAAAAATGTTGGTTTAGGTTTGCCGTCATAAAATCTTGAAAAATCGTGTTCTCAAGTCAATGTCGAAAATGTTGATGCTTAAGTCAATGTTGAAATTAATATTATCGAATTAATAAAAATATTATTTATATCCAAGTACTAAAAAATAATTAATGTTGATTAATAGGATAAGTTTAGATTTGGTTTGCCCCTAAATTGTTTTGTGAGTTCGAGAGGGACCAATAAACTAATAATGTTTAAAATCAATTATAAGCGAGTTAAGTGTAACTCCGAAGTATAAAAATGAGAAAAAAAAAAACTAAACTTTGACCTTTTTCACTTTAATGATCATAAAATTACAAAATTTTTATTCGATTATGATTTCACAAAACAATGTTATATATTTTTTTTCCTTAACTCAGAATATTCATGTTAACGTGTGATATAATGTATAGCCGGCTGAAATTTGGTGGTAACCGTTGGGAGCCAATTCATAGTCATATATGATCGAAAAAGGGCGTAACATATGGTATTTGTTGTAAAGTATATATTTTATAAAACATTATGAATATTTTATTGTCTATAATTAAAAAATAAATATTTATTGTATATAAGACGATGATTTTAGACGGTGAAACTTGCTACGAATACCTCCCTACTCTTCGGTTATTGTAACGTTAAGAAAAGAAAACAATAAATAATGGGTTAATTCAATTTGCCCCTGAAGAAGTTAGGTCAAATTGAGATCTCAGTTTTCTGAAACTCAAAATTACCCTCTGAGATTACTGTATCACCGTTAGATATAACGGAAAATGTATTAAATAGTAACTTAACGCTTTAAAAACCATTTAGAAAATGGTATTATAGTCTATTTTATTGCTTATTAGCGTTAAGTTATTATTTAATACATTTTTTTGTTAAATCTGATATTAGTATTAAGTTGTTATTCAATATATTTTCTGTTAAATCTAACGGTTTAATACATTTCCTGTTAAATCTAACGACATTACAGTAACATCAGGGGGCATTTTTAGATTTCAGAAAACTGAGATCCTTAATTTTTTTAAGCCTAACTTCAAGGGGTAAATTGAAATTATCCCATAAATAATAAATAAGTTTCTGCATGCCTTGCCCTTGCTGTCTCCAATTTCTCTCCTCGTCTCATCTGGTTTCTCCGCCCGATATCTCATTCATTTTTCTAACTCTACGGCCCTGCTGCATTAACTCCTTCAGCAGTTTTGAAACATTAAAATAAGTATTTCCTTCTTATAATAATTAAATAGCATCGACACTTATTAACCTATTTCTATAATAGTATTGTTATTTTAATAATATTATATTACATTAATGCCCCTGAGATTTGAATTACATAACTTAGTTCAGATATTTCTAAAAATATTTTACCCTTGACAAAAAACTAGAATTGACACCCCTTTAAACTAACTTAAATTTATAATTATAAATTATTAACACTTTTGAGTCTCAAATTTAGTCCCAATTTCATAAGCGTCCATGCAAGCAAGGGTCAGTTTGGAAGTGTCTTGCAATGAAAAAATAGTGTGAAGAAAGTGTCTAGGAAAAATCATAGAAAACGCAAACAATGAATTGAAATGAAATCAATTGTCGATTGATGCACATGCAGATGCAGAGAAGCCTCATCTCCTACTACTTTTTGCTTCTCCATTCATCCCCCAACGCTGCACATCTCCGCCATCTCCACGCTCACTTGCTCCGCACCTCCCTTTACAACAATGTAATCTTGAGTTCAAAGCTGGTTTTGATGTATTCCAAACACCACAAGCTCTTCCCTCACTCCATCTCCGTCTTCCATCACATGCCACACAAGAACATCTTCTCTTGGAACATCATTTTGGGCGAGCTTTCTCGCTCTCATTCTCCCCATATCGCCCTTCATTTGTTTCATCAAATGTGGACCCAATCCCATATTCCCCCCGATCACTTCACGCTTCCTCTTGTGCTCAGAGCATGCGCTTCTCTCCGACTTCCAGCTCTAACCCTCGGCTTTTCCCTACACGCCTTGTGCCTGAAAACCGGTTTCGATACCAGTGTGTTTGTTTCTTCTGCTTTGGTTTCTTTCTATGTGACTAATGGGAGGCTTTTTCATGCTAGAGTATTGTTCGATGAAATACCGCAAAGCCAAAGAGATGCTGTTCTGTGGACCTCCATGTTGGCTGGGTATGCTCAACACGAGGAGCCGCTGTTGGGTTTGGAAATTTTCACGAGGATGATTGATTTGGGAGTTGAGATTGATGACGTGGTCATGTTCAGTTTACTCTTGATATGTGGTCAGTTGGGATGGTTGAAGCATGGAAAGAGTGTCCATGCTTGGTGTGTGAGAAGGTGCTTAGGGTTAGGATTGAATTTGGGCAATGCTATCATTGATATGTACGTTAAATCTTCCAAATTAACTTATGCTCGTTCTATTTTTGATCAAATGAATAAAACAGATGTCATTTCTTGGAGCTCTATCATTCTCGGATATGGGTTGAGTGGCAGTGTAAGTATTGCTTTGGAACTCTTTGATCGGATGCGTCAGAATGGGGTTGACCCTAATGATGTTACATTTCTTGGTGTTTTGTCTGCGTGTGCCCATGGGGGATTGGTGGATAGAGCACGCGCATATTTTAAAATGATGCAAGATTTAGAGCTGGTTCCTGAATTGAAACACTATGCTAGTATGGTTGATTGCTTAGCGAGAGCAGGCTTATTGGAAGAGGCAGAGAGTTTCATTGAACAACTGCCAATGGAACCTGATGCGGCTTTGCTAGGTGCTATTTTAGGTGGCTGCCGGGTTCATAATAACGTTGAGGTTGGAGAACGGATTGCCAAGAAATTAATAAGGTTGGAGCCAGAGAAAGCTGGATACTATGTGCTCTTATCCAACATTTATGCTGCCGCAGGTAGGTTTGGTGAGGCTGAGAGAGTGAGGATCTCCATGAAAGAAAGGAATGTCTCTAAGGCACCTGGTTGTAGCTTGATTGAATCAAAGAGATTGTTTTCCTTTCCCACGTAATGAGCTGGAGATCATAAGAAAAATTGTATTTAAGATGCCCCATTTGGCTTGTTGGATAAGAAATTATAAAGCCAATTGCTTTCAATCAACCGAAAATAATGAGGAAAATTTTATTTAAGGTTCTTCATTTGCTTTGGAGAAAAGAATTATGGTGCCAAATTTCTTCAATATCTTCCAATTCACCTGAAGATGAGGATGGAAGTTATATTTAAGGTGGTCCATTTACCATGGCAGAAAAGAAGCTACGGAGCCAAATGTTAGTATTATGCTCTGTGATGGAAGACACAATGGAACTCCAAAGTAGCAACAGCAATGTTGCAAAATGATCAAAGGTCAAGGCATGCGAATTTCATATCTAGGCGGAAAAACAGTTTAGTTGATGGGCCGATCTTCTAGGATTCATTGAGCCAATGTTGTAAGGCTGTTCAACCTGATGCAGGAGCGTGAACTGCAAAGAAAGCAGCAGAATGTAAGGTAAGTGATCTTATTTAATGTCCATGTCGGATTGTCATATCTGTTAAAACAACCAACTGTGGTAGCACTACTGAAATAATTGACTCTTTTGTTTTATTTATTTTCCGAAGAAAAAAGGGGTTACAGAATGTTTAGCTAGTTGTCGGTAGTCACTTCCAAAATCATCATTTATACAAATAGTTATTTCAAGGAAGATGAACTCAAGAAACTAATTGCAATTTTTTTATTTTTTTAAAACTGAAGGTGCAAGGTTTAGAAATTTTGAAACTGCCCTTTACACCTCATGGTATCTCAAAGCATTTCAACTCTACCTCCTAAGCTATGTCTCTCCCAATAAACTCTCTTTTATTCTCTGCCAATTATTCCCCTTCATAAATCAAATCTTTTCTCTCTTTCCAGCGTATCTTTTTGGTTGTGATTCTATAGTTATATTAGTTTATGTTTCTATTTACTGAATAGACATATAATACATAGGATTTATCCTAGTTAAGTTATAAAGAATTAACCCTAGTCTTCAAATTTGAACTTTATTTGGCTTAGGAGGCAGTAAATTGAAGTTCTAAACTATGACTCGATTGAAGTTCTGGCCATCAATAAATATTAAAACATTGTAATCTTGATTATGATGGTGTTTATTAGCTGATTAAATTTCTTCTTGCTTTCAATTTTGCATCCTTTAATTTATAAACTATTTATTTTTGGGCAAACATTTACAGAATGAGAGAATTTGTTAAGAAATAAAAAAATACATCTATTAAGGGACATAATGAACCTTATTCATCAAAAGAAATCTCATGGTACGAAGAAATTAAAGTTGAAGAAAAGAAATGCATGCAGCATACATGAGATACTGGATACTAAGTAAAGAGAACAGAAAGCACAAGGTTTTCTCTACTCCAAATCAATTTCTGCGTAGTCCGAAGCATCATGATGAAAATGGACTGGGATCCTCTACTTATCTTAACTTGAAGTTTACGTGATCTTGTAACATGATATTACTAACAAATTGTATAGTTATGATCTGTTTATTATCATTGTTCTCTCTCACTAAAACTCAGAACAGAGTTGTTTTGCTCTCCATTTTCTTTAGTTTTCACCTAATTATCTTGTCTTTTATTCCAAAGATAAACCCAGAAAAAAATAATAAAATAAAATTCCAGCTAAGTTAAGATTGTGACAAAGATTAACGTTTGTTTACCTGTATAAATCTTTGTTTCATTTCTCTATTCTTCTTTGCTCAATTTTTATTTGAAAAACCCTGATTTGATTTTATTTGTATGCTTCTATGTTGAATGATTATGGTCACATCAAAGTAGTTGACATTTGTATTAGATCTTATTTTCATTCTTCTCTTCTTCTCAGTTTTATTTTTATTTATTTATTAATTTTTTTTTAAACTTTGCTTATGTCAATATAATTGATCTTTGTTGTGTTTATATAAGGGTGGTGGAGGAAAATGCTGGTAAAAATTGGAGTCATGAACAATAGATATATGCAGTTACATCAAGATGATCTTAGGTCAATGATTTACATGAAATTTGAGAAGAATTAAGAGAAGAGCTGAGATTTTGTTATCTGCAAGACTTTCGGATGAGATGAATATGTTCAGTTAGCTTTGTGACATTCGTTGTTGTTCTCTGAACTTCGGACTTCATAGTTTAGACCAGACTAATAACAAATAAATTTAAGTCATATAATATAGGTGACCAGATGTTGCAGAATCCTGTACAAGAAAGGTAAAACTAAGATGAGGAGCAGATCCTAATCTAATAAAAGTACTTGCAGATAAAAGATGGAGCAATATTGCACTGACATATATGGATAGAGGGCATCTCTTTATTGGCAAGCTATGACATTGCTTACGGGTAAATATGAGATTAGGCTCTCTAAAATTTTTAATTAATCATGTGAGCTCCATCAATCTCTACTCCAAAAGAAATATTCAAAGATTTATTTTCTTATTCCATCTTAGATACAATTACAAAAACAGAAGTTTCATTGGAAGGGCAAATTATTTGTATGCTTTCGAATTTAGTTGTGAGAGCATTTGGCATATCCTCTTCCAATAATATGTAATTTACTATGAGATTTTATTAACAAATCATGCATTAGAATCACATATCGTGCTTTATATTCAACCAATAGTGTTCTACATGGAATTTCTAAGACAGTTAATGCATTTTCGATTGCCATCACTCATGACAAATATAGTCAATGTGCTGGCAAAATATCTTCTGGGTATAGCACCAAGTGTGTGTCTTCAATAATTGAACTCGCAACCTTGTAGGATATTAATTATGTACATTTACATCGGCACAGAAAGCAACATGGTTGACATTGATTTTGTTGCTGGCGCTGTCTTGTGAGTGTGATTACTTATCAGTATGTCTGATAGCAGGGTTGTCAAGCGTAGCATGCGGGGTTGTCCTAATTGGCATGTCCTTTGACGTCTGGAGTTTGTCCAAGGTGGCTAGAACATCAACCATTGATGGCCTGTTCTTGGAATCTGAGTCTAGGCACTGCAAGGCGACTGCTGCAACAGCTTGAGCACCTTTCTTGGAGTACTGACCACCCAACCGAGTATCCATGATTCTCAAGACTCGTTTGCTATCTTTCAGGAATGGCTCTGCCCATTCCACGAGGGTTTTTTCTAGAAACCCAGCTCTTTCATCATCCATTGCGGGTCTTCCTGATAGCAACTCTAGCAAGACAACACCGAAGCTGTACACATCACTCTTTGGATTCAAGTGACCTGCATATATACGTCTAAGACGTTATATCACGAGCAAAGAAAAGCACCTCAGGTTAAATCTTATTATTGTTCTCTTTCAAGAATTTGATTATTTCATGTCAAAGAACGTTCTATTGTGTGTTTTGTCTGCATGGAGTAATCATGATTGTAAATCTTCATTTCAGGAGCTGAAATACCCTCAGATCAACATCATTTATATATGTTCAGTGAAGCCAAAATATTTTGGGATAAAGAAATTTTTTTATATTCTACTTCTCTATATAAATACTTCTTCTTCTTCTTCTTCTTCAAGGAAACAAGTTAAGGATTGAAAATAAAGGTGACGCTGACCTGTTGCAACATATTCTGGAGCAGCGTAACCCCTTGTTCCTACTACTCTAGTTGAAACATGAGTTTTATCTCCGGTAGGCCCATCCCTTGCTAAGCCAAAGTCTGAAAGCTTTGCATTAAATTCCTACAAACATATAAATATTAAATTCCAAGGAATCATACAGATATAGATTTTCGACAATTGCATTTATCTGATGCTGTAGCATAAAAAAATATACATACCGAATCAAGTAGAATGTTTGAAGCCTTTAAATCACGGTATATGACATTAGCATCTAAACCATGTAGAAAGGACATTCCCCTTGCAACATCAATTGCAATTTTCATTCTTGTAGCCCAGTTAATCGTTTGAGCACCTTCTGCAGAAAGAAAAAGACACATGATCAACACAACAGTTACACCCAGAAAACAGAGCATAAAGTAACCAAGGCAGAGATGAGAGCTGTAATTGGCAAAAAAAAAATCGCATTGCATACTTCTAAATAAATGATTCTCCAGGCTTCCCTTTGGCATAAACTCATAAACGAGAAGTCTGTTATCGGACTCCACACAATATCCAATGAGTTTGACAAGATTTTCATGGCGAAGCTGACCTAAATAGTTCACTTCAGTCTGCCACAAACCCACATTAATATTGACGAAGTTAAGATTGAATTGGAAATGCATTGGAACAAAAGTTCAAAAGTAATATTATCATCACCATCATCATCATCATCATCATTAAAGATAGAAATAGAGTTGGCATCAAGAGACATACAAGCCATTCCTTGTGACCTTGAAAACTTTCAGCTTTGAGTTTCTTTATGGCTACCACGAAGCCAGTTCCTGGTTTAGTGGGAGCCAATGTGTTCTCATCAATCCATCCTTTGTAGACACACCCAAACCCTCCCTCTCCAAGGAGAAAATCAGAGCGGAAATTCTTGGTGGCATTCTTCAGATCATTGAAGCTAAATGACTTGAGATTATTGCTACTAGTCACCTTAGATGCTGTTATTAGAGACTTGTTCAAACTTTCTAAAGGCGTCTGCTGCTCGATTACCTTATTATGAGATTTCCCACTTTCTGCAAGAACGAAAATAAGTTCAAATAAAAAGAATTTTATAAATGAATTCTGATCATAATAATCATTTGAAGACGAAAGACTAACCAGAAAGATTAACAGAGGAAGCATGAGCACACTTTGCAGGATTTTTTGTCCAGCAGTTTCCCATGAAAGAAATGATGAATAGTTTGAATTATGAATAGTTTGAATTATTTGTAGCAAATATGAAGAGTTAGTGACATGCCCCTTAATTGATTGTAATGCGGTCAATGATGAAAACCTCAATCTCAACCGCCACTCCAACTCCACCTCCACCCCCTTCAGTTTTCAAAATATATTTATTCATATTCAAAGCAACTGCAAGGCCTACTTGACTTGTATTCATATTTTGACATTTCCTTACCTAATTAAATTAAATCTTATCCTTCCCTTGTTTTCATTCCATTTTTATTATCACTAAACTCCTAAAGATTCCAAAATTCATTAAGAACACCCCAAGTTGACCGACCCTCCCTTGGTTAAATATTATGTGACTAATCAAATTGTAAGAGGGTTAAAATTAGATAGAATATTACATTTCATGTTATATGTCCGACACTGACTGTTTGAGTGTATGGATTAGATTAGATGCCGTGGAAACCCAACTATGATTGACATGTGTCCAAGATTAATTGAATGCGTATTAACCAAAATACCCTTTCTAATATCGTCTACACATTTATTAGGTAAAACTCATTGTTAAAAATCCGACTTGCAAAGGAAGAATGTCTAAATATTTATAAGTTCAATTGCGAAGCCTTACATTAACAATCTAAGACTCAATTGGGTTGTTATAATATCTCAATTACAATTAACGAAACTCTCAAAAAAGCATAATTAAATTAATCAAAATACTGATCCTTTAATCAACTAATAAACAAACCAAAAACTACGGGGAACCTTTTGAGGCCTCATAGTCTCTAGCATACCAGAAAAAACACCTGCAAACACATAATTACAAATTTACAATAACAGTGACCACTAAAACAAAAACACACAACATTCGAATCGCCCTACCTCTGATCGATGTGATATTCTAATTTTTACTCTGTCTCGCCCATTAGATTTAGATTAGAAACGTCAAGGCCAGCCAAGGAAGGAAACCTATGTAGGTTTTCTGTCGCAATTTTGAAAACCTCAGGGATGGTACAGAATCTTGCCCTTCCTTTTCATTCTCATTGTCATTTTACACTTGGTTTTTTTTTTTTTTTTTTTTGAGTAAAATATAAATCACTTTCTTCAATTTTATTGGGTTGATTAATGAGGTGGCGCGTAAAAACTAGTCAAAATAATACTAAAATAATAAAATTTTTATATTATATAATTGCAACGTGTGTGTCGTAGACAAAGAGTTTTTCGCGTAAGAATTTTTCATAGCATGCGTGAATATTTTAGATAATGACAAATCAACTTTCTAACAGGAAAACTTTGATTGGAACTCAAAAAGCATAGACATAGGTTAATAATTTTATATCACTGTTTGTTTGAGTCAAAGTCTCAGTGCCACCATATACGAAGGAGACTTTATTTACATCATTAAGGTTTGCGTTAACTCCAGATAATTTATATATAAAAATTGACATTTTGATCCTTATATTTCATATCTGCCCATTATTTTTCAAGTGTCAACCTTAGTTTTTGTTAAAATATAAGAGATAAATTTAGTTTTCGAAGCCTCTGGATCTACGGTTTGTTTACCCCAAAACGCATGAGATTTAAACAATATCATAGTACTACACCACCATTAATTTGCATGCGTTTAAATATAATCGGTAAACTAAGAGGGAAATTGTTTTCTTATTTAAAATCTGAATATGTCTTAATTAGATTGAAATATAAATAGATCTGAATATATAAATATGAATAATATGTTTATTTTTAAAGTTTCAACATCTTAATTAAGATATCTAAAATTAATATTTTTACATATATATATATTGTTTGATGCTGATTTCCTTACGCTTCTTTACATATTAATAGTATTTGTAAATTAATATTTTAAAAAATAATATTAAAGTATTTAAATACTTATAATTTTAAATATTTTATTATACTATAAATTAATATTTTTTAAACTAATTAAAAAATAATTTGTAGTGTAATTATATATGTAATTATTTAAATATGTATTATTGTATAAAAGTCACATATACCACGGTAATAAATGAATTAGATAGGGGTATTTTTGAGAATTAAGGGTGATATAAACCATTCAGATATTAGCATTAAGATAAAAGCTAAAATGACCAAAAAAATAATCAGCCCCTTATAATTAATCTTCTTTAACCTAATATTATATATAGGGAATGGATCTTTTGACACAAAAGTACAAACAAATTTCTAACCATTGATTTACAAAATCCAATGGTTTAAATAATCAATGAGTTGAAAACATTAAATATAACTTATTGACTTTCAATCTTAACAATTAGATTTGATAAGATCAATAGTTATAAAATTGTGTCAAAATTTATGGGAACGATCAGCAGCCCCTTAAAATTACACTATTTTTTACACCACATACCCACCATTAGATGAATGAAAATCAATGGTTCAGATATGATGATATGTCAACCAAAACAATATGCATTAAAAATATTTTTTATTTCCTCTTTCATAATTTCTTTTCCCTTTTTTATATTATTATTAATTTTTTTCTCTTTCCTCTCTCAACATTACTCAACTCCTCTCTTATGTATCCTTAACAATGATAAACATAACTTCAATTAAAAAAAAAAAAATTCCCTCTCCTATATAATCTACTCATCTTTTCTCTCTCCTCTCTCTTCACCCGCAACAAGTAAATTGAAAAAAAAAGAAGAAGGTATTTTGACACAAGATTTTTTACACAAAATTGACACAATTTTCCAAGCATTGATCTACAAAATCTAATAGCTGAGATGATTGATGAGTTGACAGTATTAAATCTAATCTTTTGACTTTCAATCTTAACTATTAAATTTGGTGAGATAAAGGGCTAGAAAATTGTGTCAAAATATCCCTTCCCCCTATATATATATGTATATATATGTATATATATGTATGTATATATATATACATATATATATATATATATATACATACATATATATACTATATTACATATATATATATATATATATATATATATATATATATATACATACATATATATACATATATATACATATATACATATATATACATACATATATATACATATATACATATATATACATACATATATATACATATATATACATATATACATATATATACATATATATATATATATACATATATATATTTGACATAAATTTTTAACACAAAATTAAATAAAAATTAGTGACCATTGATCTACAAAATTTAATGATTGAAATGATTGATGTGTTGACAACATTAAATACAATTTTTTTGATTTTCAATCTTAATCATTAGATTTAGTAAGATCAAGTTTCATAAATTTGTGTCAAAATATGTGTGTGTGATATCTTAAGTATCAACGTCTTAACTAACTTCTTTGATGGTTAAACTACTTGTATTAATCCCTAAGGTTATTTTTACTTAGTTCTTATTAGAACGGAGGCTTTCTTATTTATTTTGGACCAAACTCACGTTGCATAGAGATATGCATATTCTTTTATTTTTCTTCAAGTACAGCAAGTCTGGTAGAATCGGACAAGTATTGAAAATAAATTTTTCAATATGCATATAAGTTCATTGAAAATCCAAAAATTTACAGTTTTGTTTTGAGTGGTTGATAATGACAGGCCTCTTGATATCCCCCGATCTGTTAGTGTGCTATAGTGAACATAGAATAATCTTGTTGGAAAGGGGATGTTTGCTGGCAGAGTGTAGCATTTGGACACCTAAGACTCGTTTGGATTGAAACTAATATTAATAATTTTTTTTAATAAATAACTACGAAATTGTATTAGTGCAAAAAGTTGCGCAAGAAAGCTGACACAAAAGATGGACTAGCCTAAGAGAACATGAAACATGAAACTACGCAAAAAGATAATTCAATTAGCCCCATAAAATGCTTAACCAAAAAACACCCTAAATCTACCAGAAAAACCTAAAACTCCCTCTCAACTTGAATAAATAAAAAGGAAAGAGGCATCAAATGACTTTTGAAAACTCTTTTGAAGCTAAAACCTAAAGGGAAACTAAAAGCTGAATTCTATCTCATGAAAAGTGGATGTGTTCTTTGTAATATATTCAAACAAGCTTCCATTCCTCTCAATTCAAATTACCCGAAACATTACACTTAAATAAAACTCTAGTCTTTTTGTTCTGCCAAAAGCATCTAGGAATTCTAAGAAGAAGAATCTGCAGGAGGCTGGAATGACCCAATAGATTATTAACTATCTGAATTAGTTTGAGACGAAAACCCAATGCTAAGGATCAATGTAGAAATACCAAGAGCAATTCAAATACAAATTAGAGAATCTTTTCTGAATAACCTCCCATGTGTTGATTCTATATCTCTCATGTCATACTATGGGACATCGAATATACCGTAGTAAAATCCATATCTTGAACCAGACCCAACTTATGACGAACTTTGACCTTCCAAATTGTTTTAGCTGGCATAAAGTTAGGGAAAAAGGGATCATTAATATTAATCATCTAGTAGAAGAACGATTTATGAGAGAATTGAGACAAACCTAGGGTCTAGCTTCGAATGTCGAATGTATTTGCACTTCTTGTTAGGGACTAATTGGGGGAGGGGATGGGTAGGGCAGAAGAGGATATTGGACTTGTTTCATTTTATTTTGATCTGTAGCAGGAAATTAAAACCTTTGAAGAGTCCACTTTATTTTGCTCCTTGATGGTTGTCAGCCATCTTCAGTACTTTGTTCTTTCTCTTTTCTTCCTCTGGGTTGTAGGCATGCATACTATTACTGCGGTACCCCAGCAAGAGTGAATGCTTTATCTCTCTCACTTCAACATCATGTTTGACCTCGACCTTTCTTTATTTTAATCAATCTATTCTCTTGGCTGTGGCACATTCCATCTTCTTGATGCCTCATCTCATCATGCATATGCATTCTGTGACAGTGATAAATTGGTGATTTAATGCTGGCAATGCCCTTAGTTAAACCTTGTGGCATAAGGTAGCTTCCACAAAACTATTTAGACAGCGAGAATCTTATGCATTTTGCTTGTGAGCAACTTCCACTCTTACAAAGTTCACGTGTTCCACGCTTTTATCCAATTTATCTTTATATTCTGCTAATATGGAGAGAGAGAGAGAGATCAGAATTTTGTTGACTTTTTGCATGGAGAATATTACCATATCATGTTTCTTTCTACAAGCTTATTATGTAGTTCATTTAGATACCTCGCATTGTAGTGGGGAACCTTGTTTCTTCTTTTCGTTCCAGAAGCTTTAAGCATTCAGGTACACAATGAAAACAGTTGTATACTTGGTGCACAGCATTGTGAGATTGGTGTTTAAACCAAACCAACAGCCGTTTATCAAGTTCAATAATAATCAATATGCTGGAGACCCTCGGACCTCACTTACATGAGAATGAATGGCGATGCAAGGAAGAAATGAATGGTCAAATAATTTTGATAGTCAAAGTCAGCCCACAAGATGCTTAAGGTATTATTAAGGGTGATAACATAAAACAATTTTTTTTTTTTTTTTAAATAACTTATAGCAAGAGGAAAAGCAATACAATACTGATTTAAGAAACAAATGGCATCTTTTATCTATCAACTATTTTATCCAAATTAATCAAAAAGTTTTGGTATACAATTCAGTTTCATGGCATACTGCATGCTCTACTTGTTAATCCTATAGCATATAGAATAAGAGAAAAGCCATACTATCCAGTTTGCTGCGCTTTTTCTCTTCCGATGGATTCATTTCCTTTCAAAGGCATGATGAGAAGCTCTACAACAGAAGAACATCCCAAAACCAAATGGTCAATCAATCATTGTCTTGAATAACGATCAACTAGTGCTTTTGCTTTCTCCGGTGCAAAGAATCGTGCCTGAAAATAATTAACACCAACGAGTTTTACCTATTATTTTATCTCATGCACATAAAAGAGAATCAATATCCTAATTTTATGCATTAAATTGATGCAACCGTTCAACCAGAGCAAAGAAAACACTAAATCCATGAATAACAAGTGGGTACAAAAACAGGTCAAGGACTAAATTGTAAAAACAGCTTCAAATTATTTATATCCTAAGTTACAATATGAAAATAAAACAACACAAGCTAATGAAACAACCTCATTGAAGGCAAAGCAAAAGTAACAATAACTTTATTCAAAAAGCTTGTAAGGTTGGACGAGATTGAGGATGTTATTTAAGCCAACAAAAAGAGTTTTATAACCTAAACTTATAATCTCTTATTAATTTAATAATAAATACTTGCGCACAGAAAATAGCCATAAATCATAGTGGATGCTAAAATATTTACAGAAATCTGTAGTGATTTTAGAGCAAAACAAAGTTCATTTGCACATCTTTTCACTTGAAATTAGTTATTATACACTCACTTGTATAAACATTCTCTCTGCATCTCCAACACTTCCATTTTCCTTCAAAATAATTCCCTGCAGAAGCATCAAAACGAAAATACCATCATGTCGACTAAATAATTATTGGTATATAAAGATGAAATCTTCTAACACAAAAAAGCTATAATCATAGTGGACACTAAAATATTTACAGAAACTTGTACACGATTTTGAATAGTCAATATGATTAAAACAGTTTTGGTTAAGAAGGTAATTTGTGAGCTAATTTTGATAATTTACTTGAGTCTAAGATGAGTTATTAATTTTTAGATAGCCATTAGCTAATTTAGACTTGATGTCGCAATACCAATAATATATTTATCTAAAAGAATACATTGAAAATGTTGATATCATTGTCAATCTTCAAAGACAAAATAATCTTAACTCTTTAAACAGTACTGAGGAGAACAAAGAAAGAACCTTTGCTAAGTAACCACGGAAGTCATTTGGATAGGTAGAGATCAGCTGATCATAAACAGATACAGCATCACTAACATGACCCCCATCTGAATAGGCTTTTCCAAGGAGTAGTTCTACCTGTAAACATCTCATAAAAAAGATACTCCGAAGAATTGGAAAATGGAAAAACATTTCACGTTTATACCCATATACATCCTTTCATAATCATGCAACTAACCAGCCTACCAATTAAGTTGTATGGCACAATTTTCAACAAATAGCCTACTTTTATTTTATTTTTTCTGCTTTTTGATCTTTCCTTTCGATTTCAAAGAAGTTGGTATCAGGCTATGAAGTTGGTACTCCAACCATAAAGAAAAATATATGAAGATAAAACTGAAAATTAAACATAATAGTCCCTGATTAAATTTTGGTTTGTTTGAGCTTACACAATATTGTGACAATTAAATTTTTATTTCTCAGAGCTTATATAACATTGTAACTTAATTTTTTTGAATCAAGTGGTTACTTGATATGATTAAACAGGAATTTTCAAAACTTAACAAGATGTGTTAAGTTGGCTACTTTTCTAAAATTAATTAAAATGTATTGTTATTCGACCTACTTATAAGACCTATAGAGGCATGTGAGGCTTAATTAGATTCACGTTGCAAGTGCGTGAGGCCTTGGCACGTGAGAGGGTGTATTAGATGGTTTAAAGTATTGATGTTAAGCCACATCTATAAGCTTAAGTTTTTAGAAGAATGACAAACTTAACATGGCATCAGAGCTGTCGTGACCCAACGATTGCAAGTTCGAATCCTCTCCGTGTTATTTAAAAATTAACTAAAAAGTATTGTTGTTTAGCTCACTTGTAAGACCCGCTAAGCCATATGAGGCTCGATCCAGTGCACGTCACAAGTACAAGGGGCCCTTGCACGTGAGAGGGCATATTAGATGACTTAAAGCATTAATGTCACACCCACATCTAAAAGCTTAAAGAGTAGCAAATTTAACAAGATGTATCATGTTCTTTTCTCTTAAATATTACAGCAGTTTGAGTTCCAAATTCTGCCAAATAAAGACATGATAGTTTGCGTGTGTGCTTACTCTTGAAGGATATATGCATGAATTTCAGAGTTTGTGTTACGAATGAGCATGAGTTGTGGTTTTGTGAATTTGCTAAATTTTAAGAAGACAAGACAAAAATTGGTGGCCAAAGTAATCATTAGAAGTTATTTCTTTTAATTTTTCAATATCAGGCTAATAGAGGCTTCAAAAAATTATAAAAAGGAAAGAGTACTTCGAAATCTACTTTATTCAAATAAATTTCTTCCTCTTTTGATGAGGATCACAAACCAAGAAAGAGTAGAAAATTATAGAAAATGACACAAAAACATTTAAAGAAGAAAAGAGAGATAAATCAACAATTCACAGGGAAAAATGTCTTTATTCTCAATACTCACATCCAATATAAAAAAGCATAAGCAAAGGGCCTTGTAATAGTCACCAAAGTCTTCATTAGGAAAGAAGAGAACCTTCTACTTAGAAATAGAAACTAAAAACAGGAAATTCTAGCTATACTCATATAAGAAAATAAATCCTAACATAATTAGATTAAATTAAATCCCAGGAGTCTAGGGTTTCCAACATCACCTTTTCTCCTACATTTCCCATGTCATGTAAGATTGTGTTTGGAAGGACACTTATCCGTAGAAATAGGAGCATAACTTGTTAAAAACCAAAAATGTTTGTGAAAGAAAACAAGACTTTTTATTTATTGAATTTGAATACGATTAATGGCACAGCAAATAAAACCAGAAATTAGCCAGTTAGCAGGAGGGTCCTTTGTGCTCTAAATTATATACAAAAAGACAACAAAAAGATCTAAAATGAATAAAATAACGGTAGTTATCTGTATTAGTTTCTAATTGTAACTATATCTATTTATATATTCAAGTAATTTAATCATGTGACATTTGTTACCAGGCATTATCAATTACAGGGGTGGATCCAGACACTGAAATTTGGGAGGGCCAATGGAGAGAAAAGGTACCATATGGTTTAAATTCTCAAATAATTTGCTGTAAATTTTAAATCATTTTGAAAATTTGCAGGGGCCAGCACCCACCTGGCGACCAAGGAGATCTGCCCCTGATCAATTATTAAAAACTACAACATTCGGACTACTGTGAGATTCCAGAAACATTTCCCTTACTCTGCAAACTCAAACAGATGAAAATGAAGCTACACCATATTACTAGTGGAGCAAAATTATCCAGGCTGTCACAAAAACGATGATTGGATGTACAATAAACTCACTTGTATGGGGTCCACTTTCTGCAGTTCCATTTCCTTCATATTGCTGTTCCTAACATTAATATCACTCGGTTCTGCACTCAGACGTTCACGAGTAGCCAGAAGGAATTGAACAGCCTGCATTGAAAGGTAGCATAAAAGAAAAGATGAGAGAATAATTTTAAAGGTTCCAGCAGAGATGCTAAACATGCAGCCACATGATAAGATCATTCACCTCTTTTATTTGACTTTACAATCTCTTTGAAGTAGGATATCACTTAGGTTCAATGTAAGAATCAAGTCATCCACTCAGACTACTAAAATCAAAAGTATCACCTAAACCGATAATAATCCATTGCCATATGTAAACATCCAACCACCACTACAATTTTATTGCAGAAAGTTAAGTGGTAAAAAACCAAGGTTGTCTTGCTGATGGGCATTGGTAACAATGCCACTGGTCGTCCTACAACAACCTTGAGGTTTTTGTTAAAAATATGGCACCCCTGAGATTTGAGAAATATACAGTAACTACAGCTGCTGTCAGTGAGTGGCCTTTAACTTATAGAATGGACACAAAATTGGAAAGAGGTACATACTAATATAAAAAAATAAAAGAAATAATAATGATATTAATTAACAAGCACTGGTTTATATATAATATTATATTAGAAGATAACTATATAAAAGAGGACAAGCAGTCCACAAAGGTAGGAATAGCATGAATAACAGACAAAACTATACAAAAGATACTCAATCAGTCCTATACATCTGGGAACCAACAAAAAACCCCAAATAAACATGTAATTCCAAAAGCTCCCTCCCAATTCAAATGAATAAAAAGAAAGAGGTTCATGTAAAATCTTTTTCTTTTCCTCCTTTCCCTCTCCGATCCTACCTTATATGTTCTTTTCATCTCTCCATCCACCCCACCACCACCACCACCACCAACTTCAGCCATCTTCACTATCCTACCTATATGGAATAACAAGCCACCATCCTTATGCTACAGTTTTTTAGTGCAAATAGAACCTTACTAGCCATGGCACTAACCACAATAGTAGATGAATAAGAATCAATTGAGTGTTTGTGAAATAATCTGATAGGAGCTCGAGTTTTGGATCGAGTTATGGGACCTTGTAAAATGGTATCTTTTCCTAAATCTACCCTTGAAGGGGTTTTATTATTTTTTCTTCCCCTCCCTATCTTTGCTGGTTGACAGCAGTTGAGAGCTCAATTTAATGAGAGAGCTCACTGATCTCAAATAATTCAGATTGCAGAAAATTTTCCTTGTCCCCTTTATTTCACTAGGAAGGCCTTAAATACAAGTCACATAACAGAATTCCCACTGGTGAGGAGGATTTCCAGGGATAACAAATAAAATAAAGTGGCTAAAAAAGCTGCAATTTAAACTGCAACTAACAAGCAGAAAATCTGCAACTAAAAATCTGCAATTTAAACTGCAACTAACAAGCAGAAAAATCTGCAACTAAAAATCTTCAATTTAAACTGCAACTAATAAGCAAAAAATCTGCAACTGTAAAAAAAACAAATCACTTTAAACAACTGGCTTTGACTCCTTCTTTTGTTGACTGCGTCTCCTGTATGTGTGAGTAAAAGGGACCACATGTATCTCTTGTTGTTGCTGAGATGTATTTTTCATAACATCACTCCCTCCCTCCAAAAAAACGTTTGACCTCAAACGTGAAATCGGGGTACTGTGTCTGAATATGCTCAATTGTTTCCCAAGATGCCTCAGAAGGTGATAAACCCTCCCAGTGAATCAGGATCTGATGGTTGCCTGCAACCAACTTTTTGTCTAGAATGGCCTTAGGAGTTGGAAGTATTTTTCCTTGGTGAATTGTAGGTAACCGTGGTGTAATTCCCACAGGGGAACCTTGGAATTTTTTTAAGCATGAGACATGAAAAACTGGGTGTATTTTGACAGGAGGAGGAAGTGTAAGACGGTAAGCTACTGACCCAATTTTTGACTCCACAGGAAACGGTCCATAATATCGGGGAGAAAGTTTCTTGTTTTTGTTGGAAGTTAAGGTTATCTGACGATAAGGCTGTAATTTCAATAATACCAAGTCTCCAACCTCGAAGTGGACTTCTCTATGATGCTTATCAAAATTGTTCTTCATGATATCTTGAGCTTGTAAGAGTCTGTCACGTAGGTCATTAAAAATTTGATCCCGAGTTTTTAGTTCTTGTTCTACAGCTTCTACTCGAGCTAGTCCTGGACAGTAATTCAAGAGGCGGGGTGGTGCTCTACCATAAACAACCTCGAAAGGAGTAGTTTTGAGAGAAGAATGGTACCCAGTATTATAGCAATACTCAGCCCAAGAAATCCATTGCATCCATTTGCGTGGCTGATCACTAGTGAAGCAGCGTAGGTAGACTTCTATGGTTCGATTGACGACTTCAGTCTGACCATCACTTTGTGGATGGTAGGAGGAGCTGAAAGCCAATTTTGTGCCACTTAATTTGAAAATTTCAGTCCAAAAAGAGCTTGTGAATGTTACATCCCTGTCACTCACAATTGTTTCTGGTAATCCATGTAACTTAAAAACATGGTCAAAGAAAACTCTTGCTACAGAGATAGCAGAATATGGATGAGCCATGGGAATAAAGTGTGCATATTTGGAAAAACGATCTACCACGACAAGCAAAACAGATTTGCCAAATGAAGGAGGTAAGGCATCAATAAAATCCATAGAAATGTCTGCCCATACCTGAATGGGAATCGGAAGAGGTTGTAATAGGCCGGCTGGTTGCAAGTGTTCAGATTTGTTTCTTTGGCAAACAACACAACATCTAATAAAATCCTGGATTGTTTTCTTCATACCTGACCAATAAAAGTCTGATCTTATGCGAAATAAAGTCTTCTGGTATCCCTCATGGCCTTGGTTGTGCAGTGCCGAAATTACTGCCTGAATAAGAGGAGAACTAGGCTCCAAATATGCTCTGTTTTTGTAAAATATAAGGCCATTCGAATATGACCAAAGAGAAGGCAATTTTCCAGATTGGATATTATCAATCAAAGACTGCAGTGTTGGAGAAGTGGTTATCTCGTCTTTCAATTTTTGGAAGAGGTCCAATTGTGGCATGGATATTGCTGAAATTAATCCCACATCTTCATCTCGACGTGACAAAGCATCTGCCACTCGATTTTCCTTGCCAGTTGTATATTCGACCTTGAAGTCGTAGCCCAAGAGTTTGCTTATCCAATGCTGTTGAGGTGAAGTGGTAATTCTTTGGCCCAAGAGATATTTAAGACTGTAGTGATCAGTGCAGATAATGAATTTTCTGCCCCAAAGATATGGTCTCCAATGCCTAATAGCTTGTGAAAGTGCAATAAGTTCTTTTTCATAAGCTGGAAGCTTGATGTGACGTTGAGCCATCGGTTTGCTATAAAAAGCAATGGGCCTTCCATCCTGTTGTAACACTGCACCCAACCCACACTCAGAAGCATCACATTCTACAATAAAATATTTTTCAAAATTAGGTAAAGCCAATACTGGAGTAGTGGTCATGGCATGTTTAAGTTTGTCAAAGGCAGCCAAGGCTTCTTCAGTCCAAATAAATGAGTTTTTGCGTAACATTTTGGTGAGAGGAGCTGCAATCAACCCGTAGTTCTGGACAAACTTTCGATAGTAACCAGTAAGGCCTAAGAAATCTCTTAGAGCTTTGATAGTTGTTGGTTGAGGCCATTGGATCATAGCTTCAATCTTTTCAGCATCTGCCATTACTCCTTTTGCTGAAATAATGTGGCCAAGGTAAGAAATCTGAGATTGAGCAAACAAACATTTAGTCTCCTTAAGGAATAAAATATTGTGCTGTAGTAAGGAAAAAACCACTCTAAGATGGTGTAAGTGGTCAGCCCATGTACAACTATAGACGAGTATATCGTCAAAAAAAATTAGAACAAATTTACGCAGGTATGGCTGGAACACTTCATTCATCAAGGCTTGAAAGGTAGACGGGGCATTAGTAAGACCAAACGGCATCACCAGAAATTCAAAATGCCCATGATGTGTTCGAAATGCAGTTTTCTCCACATCTTCTGGGTTCATACGAACTTGGTGATATCCAGACTTTAAATCCAGCTTAGAGAAGTATTTCGAACCATTTAATTCTTCCAGAAGTTCGTCGATGACTGGGATAGGAAATCTGTCCTTGATGGTTTTTGCATTCAATGAGCGATAGTCGACACAAAAACGCCACGAGTTGTCTGCCTTTTTAACTAGCAATACTGGTGAAGAATAAGGAGAATTGCTAGGCCTTATGATACCTTGTTGTAACATCTCTTGACATTGTGCTTCAATTTCATCTTTCTGCATATGTGGATAACGATAGGGTCTTACGACTATAGGGGCAGTTCCTGGTTCAAGAGATATCCTATGATCACAAGCTCGAGGAGGTGGTAGGCCAACTGGAAGTTGGAAGATGCCTTGAAATTCAGATAGCAAACGCTTCAGGCCGAGCTCTTGTTCGACTTCTAACTTAAGAGCTGAGAGGGACGATGATGGCTGCTGTTTAGAGTCCCTAAGTCCGTGCAACTCTACTGGTGTGCCTCCCCGTGTGAACTCCATCCTCATGGTGGCAAAGTCCCAGCATATTGGTCCTAAAGTCTTAAGCCAATTGACTCCTAACACAGCACCAAAACCACATAAAGGAAGCAAAAATAGATCAAATGGAAATTTTTGGTTACCCAATTGTATCGGTAGCTTCTTGCAAAATCCGGGGCTGCTGAGTTTTTCCCCGTTTGCCACTGTCACTCTGAGATTTGTCTTAGGTTCTGTTGGAATTTGAAGCCGATGCACCAGAGATTCATCCACAAAGCTGTGTGTAGAACCTGAGTCAATGAGGACCACTAATGGATGGCCATTTATTCTTCCCTCCACTTGCATTGTTTGGTTGTTCTGAGTTCCAGTAATCGCATGGAGTGATATTTCCGGTTCAGCTTCTGCTGTTTCTTCCTCTTCAATACCCTCTAACCAGAATAGTCGCTTACACTTGTGCCCAAATTCGAAGCGTTCATCACAGTTGAAGCATAATCCCTTGGCTCTGCGTTCCTCCATTTCTGCTCTTGAGAGTCTTTTGATAAAAGGAGTTTTGGGAGCTCCTCCTCCAGCAATAACCCCGGTGCTTCTACGAATTGGATTAGCTTCTTCTTTCCCCTTATTGTTGCGTCGCTCATAAAGGCGAGCAAGGCTCATGGCTGTAGTCAAATCTGGAGGCTGGTGCAGCTCAACTTCTACTGCAATGGCTTCCCGGAGACCACTGATGAAGATTGCCATTTCTTGTTCTGAGGTCAGCGATGTAGTTTGGGCAGAAAGTCGTTCAAACTGGCGTTGGTAGGCCTCTACTGTCCCTGTTTGTTTTAACTTGGAGAGTTCACCCAGTTTGTTACTTCTTATTGGGGGTCCAAACCTTAATTGGCAATGGTTTTTGAAATCTACCCAAGATATATTAGGTCGATCTCTCTGCAGCTTCAAATACCACAATTGTGCATCTTCTTCAAGATGGAAGGAAGCTAGCAGGACTCGGTCTTCTTCTGGTGTTCTTTGATGGTGGAAGAAGTTATCACAGCAGCTTAACCAAACCAATGGATCAGAAGTACCATTAAAGTGAGGAAAATCAAGTTTTGCATATCTGGGCACAACATTACCACCTTCCATGTAAGCTCCTCTAGAATGATTTCTGTTGTCTGGATGAACTCGGCTATGTCCTCCTTCACCCGAATCTCCACCAGCTCTTTGGAGATCCAAAGTCTTTGTAAGATGTTCAAGCTGAGTGGCCATCGTTTGTTGTCTGGCTTCAGATGCTGCATGTTCAGTTCTGTAAATTGAGAGGAATTCTTCAAATTGCTCTTGCAGGGTTCGATTCTCCCCCATAACTCCTGGCTCTGATACCAAATTGATAGGAGCTCGAGTTTTGGATCGAGTTATGGGACCTTGTAAAATGGTATCTTTTCCTAAATCTACCCTTGAAGGGGTTTTATTATTTTTTCTTCCCCTCCCTATCTTTGCTGGTTGACAGCAGTTGAGAGCTCAATTTAATGAGAGAGCTCACTGATCTCAAATAATTCAGATTGCAGAAAATTTTCCTTGTCCTCTTTATTTCACTAGGAAGGCCTTAAATACAAGTCACATAACAGAATTCCCACTGGTGAGGAGGATTTCCAGGGATAACAAATAAAATAAAGTGGCTAAAAAAGCTGCAATTTAAACTGCAACTAACAAGCAGAAAATCTGCAACTAAAAATCTGCAATTTAAACTGCAACTAACAAGCAGAAAAATCTGCAACTAAAAATCTTCAATTTAAACTGCAACTAATAAGCAAAAAATCTGCAACTGTAAAAAAAACAAATCACTTTAAACAACTGGCTTTGACTCCTTCTTTTGTTGACTGCGTCTCCTGTATGTGTGAGTAAAAGGGACCACATGTATCTCTTGTTGTTGCTGAGATGTATTTTTCATAACATAATCACTATAGCAATCAAACTTTCAGTGGGCTTTTGGAGGTGGGGAGGAAGGAAAAGAGGAAAGAGTGAAGAACATAAGTGGAGCAGCTGAGAAAGAAGAAAGAAAGGATGTGGAGGTAGTGACAACAGTTGTGGTGGAGGAAGAAGATAAGTAGTGCTTATTAGTTTTTTAACTAGGGTTTCTAATTTAATTGAAATCAATTAGGGATTGGTTTCGAATTAGGCTTTTGTATTGGTTTGGGGATGAGAATTTACTAACATAGGGGTGAACTTTTATCTTCAAAATTTCAAACCAAGAAACCTAAAAGATTGTTAGGGCATCTAGACCAATATAAGAATTAAAACATTGGGCCTGAGGTACAACACTATGGAACAAAGCAGCAATAAGCATTATAATTTCAGTCCGATAGGCAAATGACATACCTCATCTGGTTTCTTAGCAGCAAGCAATGCATTTGTAAGTCCCCGAATAACCTCAAAATTCATGTCTTTGGACACCTATTAAGAAATAACAATAAATTTACGAATGCAAGTCAGTTGTGATCTAAACAGATAATGTACATAATCACCCAACCAAACATCAATACAAAAATGTACTATGTGGATACTTAAAATAAGAACTTCATATTTTGCAACCATGACCCACTTTAAGAGATTATTGGCTTTATGCGTTCCTCCCTACTGTCATTTTAAACAATGAGAATAAGGAGTAAACAGTTTGACCCACGATGGTTTGTAGCATGTACTTCATCTTCCAATTCCCTAAATGGCACTTCGCCACTACGGCATACTCCATTAGATTACATAACCCTAGTACTAGTGGTGGAAAACCAGAAACAGTGAACTTGGAAGGGGCAAATGAGGGAATGAAGGAGAAGAAAGGAAGAGAAGAACAGTGGGAAGTCGAGAGAGAAGGTTGGAGGCTAACAGTGCCAACAATTCATTACTTTTTGTTAGAACTTATATGGAAGTTTTAGATTATAATAATTCATTTATAGGTGGTGAAAATATGTATTGATTGTGAGTGATTTTATTTCTTAGTTTACTTTGATTTTTCTATTTTATATATATATAAGTCTCACATATCAATAATATACAAGAATATTCGCTATCTGTTCTCTATCTATTTTATTCTCTTTTCTCTCTTTTAAAGCAGGTTAGAGGTCCTTAGGAATTTTTGCTTATGCAAGAATGAAGAAGAAGAAGAAGAAAAAAAAAAGTCATCTCTCTTTTCTTTTAAGTCTTTAGTAATTATCAAAAAAAAAAATGTTTTTGTTTCTATTTGTCTCTAATGATTTTGCTTTAATAATGAATAAAAGAAACGCAATCTCTATTTTTTTTTCATCAAGCCCATAATGTTTTTATTAACAAAGGAAATTCAATGCTCGTTTGCTTTCTCTAAAAAGTCTGTCATTCTTTCTTAAAAGGAAAAAAAAAAAAAAAAGCCTTTGATCCTCTCGTCATCACTGTCCATGAAAATCTGTTCCCAGCATTCGAGGGTCTTTTGAAAAATTTGAAAACTTCTATGTGTCTGCAAAATTTTTTGAGGGTAGCTCTGAAAAAATAAAAATCCCCCTAATAGGTGGATATTCGCCCTAATTTAGTCGAATCTCCATAGTTTGTCCAAATTTTACCTTTATCCCAAACCTAGTCTCTTCACTATTAAAGGATCTTATCACCTCTAGCCGGCAGTAAAAATCACCGCTACCCTTACAGTCTTGCCAAGGATTCGTGGTAAAAAATGTATTCTCTTGCAGGAAATTGTCGTCTCTTATAATTCTGATTTCACTTTCTTGCTAGTTAGGTCTTCTGTCTAGAAGTTTGAGTGAGATGGTTATCTCTTCTCTTGTCAATCCTCTTGGAGCTTCATCACTATTGTGAAGTTGAATGACTCTAAGTTTATGTTGTGATGAAAAGAGTCATCAAATATCTATTTGTTATATTTATTTCCAAGTTGCGCATTAAAAATATCTATGCTCCAACTTAAGAGGGAGTGTTAGAACTTATATAAAAGTTTTAGATTATAATAATTCATTTATAGGTGGTGAAAATATGTATTGATTGTGAGTTATTTTATTTCTTAGTTTACTTTGATTTTTCAACTATATATATATATGTAAGTCTTACATATCAATAATATACAACAATATTCGCCATCTCTTCTCTACCTATTTTATTCTCTTTTCTCTCTTTTTTACATTTTTCAAATAAGATAATGTTCCAAAATTACTAAGACCCTATATATATACACATGTAATTACAAACCCTAGCCCAACCCAAAATGAAATATCAATAACTAACCCAAACCATAAAATAACATGACAGGAATAGCAAAAGACCTAACTAGCCTATGCTTACGCCGAGCATAGGTCCATAAGTCCCCATGATGTCCTACAAAACTTGTCCATCAGAACCAACGAAAAGTGGCACAAATTCTTTTGGTTTGTGAGTCTCTAAATTGGTAAAATAATGCAAGTAGAGATCTTTGTTTGAGTAGAATTAAAAAGCATGTATTTTTCTACTTTTAGTGCTCCATCATGAAGCATGTTAGACACAAACCACTGTCACTTGAATAAAAGATAGAAAAAATAGAAAATGCTAGTAAAGTTCTTTGTTTGAATAAAATAAGAAGCATGTGTGTCTTCAATTTTAGGCTCCATCATGAAGCATGTCAGGCATACACCACAGTAACTTTACATGGACTACATTATTTGAGAAAAATGGAAGAAACACATAGGGCAAGAAACCAAGTTATCTCTGAGACAGTAATTATAACAGACAAGCAAGAAGAAATGAGAACTTCAGACAATATTCCACATAATTTGCATAATATTAGCATAAACTACCAAAGTTGTGCATAACAGACTTCTGAAGAAAGAAACTACACCGACCTTATGATCCAATAGACAATAAAATTTGTTGTTGGCTCTATAACCAATAACCAATAACCAAAGTCTTCGGAGCTTCCTTTAGGTGATCTAATTTTAGATCTAACCTGGTCTGTTGTTGGATTGGAGAGGTTGGTAGTCGCATTAGACAGGAAGCTTTGGCAAGAGTTATTTCAGATCATTGCCCCATTTTACTTTACTCTAAATATTTAACTTGGGGACCCCTCCCTTTCAAATTTGAAAATATTTTGGCTGAAGCATCTTCTATTTGAGGATTATTTTGAAGAGTGGTGGAAACAAGCTGATGGGAAAGGTATAAATTCATGAAGAAGCCGCAATTTGTCAAAAACAAATTGAAGACTCGGAACTGTGACGTTTTTTGGGATGTTAAAACTGTAAAGAGGGAGATTAAATGTAGAATCCAAGATATGGAAAGACTTGCACGGGAAATTTTGTTGAATGTTGCTCTGAAAAATAAGAGATCTCTTCTTAAAGCCAGGCTTGAAGAGATGGTTTTTTAAGGAAGAGATCCTTTGGCGAAAAAAGGCCAAGATTTCATGGGCTAAAAATGGTGACAATAATACTAGAATGCTTCAAAAGATGGTCAATGGGAGGAAAAATAAGAATTCGATTAACAGAATTGAATGTTTTGAAGGCTTACTTGTAGAGGATGACATGCGTATTGAAACAAAGATCATCAAGTACTTCAAGAATTTATATTCCAATGGAAGAATTAGAAGGCCTGCTATTCAAGGCCTTAATTGGGCTCCTGTTAGTGTTGCCATGGCTGATTGATTGGAAAGACCCTTTGAGGTTGAAGAGGTGAAGAAAGCAATTTCGGAATGTAGTTCAGACAAACCTCCTGGTCCACATGGCTATTCTTGAGCTCTATTTCATCATTTTTGGGACATTTTGAAAGAAGACTTTATGAAAGTTTGTAAAGATGTCTTTAAGAATGGTATCATCAGCAATATCACTAATACTACATACTTATGTCTCATTACTAAGAAGAAAGATTCTCTGAAAATTGGTGATTCTCACCGATTAGTCTTATCTCCAGCTTATATAAGATAATAGCTAAAGTTTTATCACTAAGGCTAAAAGAAGTCTTGGTTGATACCATCTCCTCCTCTCAAACAGCTTTTATAATAGGGAGGCAAATTTCACTGCAGTTTTGGTGGCTAATGAAGTGGTGGATAATTGTAGAAAAAGAGAGAAGGAAAGAATTTTTGTGAAAATTGATTTTGAAAAGGCCTATGATAATGTCGATTGGAGTTTCCTTGATTTCGTTCCTGAAGCTAAAGGTTTTGGGCATAAATGGAGGCTTTGGATCCAAGGCTGCATTAAATCAACGAATTTTTCCATTCTCATTAATGGGTGTCCAAGGGAGAAATTTGGAGCATCAAAGGGTCTTAGACAAGGTGACTCAAATTCTCCATTTTTATCACCTTGGTTGTGGATGCTCTAAGTAAATTGATGGACAAAGCCATTGAAGCTAATTTAGTTGAAGGAATTTCAGTTGGTCAAGAAAATACTATTGTTTCTCATTTACAGTTTATTGACGACACCAATCTCCTCCTTGTGATGAACAAAAAATGGAAAACCTTTTCTCTGTTATGGAGATTTTTGGTTTGTTCTCTAGTCTTAAAATTAATTTATCCAAAAGCTTAATAGCAGGCATCAACTCTTAAAAAGAAAAGGTGGATTCTTTGGCCAGGAAATGTGGATGTAATGTTGGAAGCCGGCCTTTAAATTATCTTGACCTTCTTCTAGGCGGCAATCTTAGATCCTTGAATTTTTGGAATCCCATGGTAGAAAAGATTGAAAAGAGATTGGGCAATTGGAAGAAAGCTTCTCTCTTTCTCTCTCTCTCTCTCACAGAGAAAACTCACATTAATTCAATGTGTTCTCTCAAGTTTCCCCATTTGTTACTTATCTGGTTCCAAAATTCCATGTAAGGCAGCTAATAGAATTGAAAAAATGATGAGGGATTTCCTTTGGGAAGGATTCGGGGATGGAAAGAGTATTCATCTATTGAAAATGGGATTGTCACTAGATCTTGTGATAAAGAAGGCCTTGGGATTATTGTAAATCAAAAAAAAAAAAAAAGAAGGAGCTTTGTTAGGTAAGTAGCTTTGGAGAATTGCTTTGGAAAAGAAACTCTTTATGGTATGCAATTATCAAGAGTAAATATGGTTTTCATAATAATGATTTGGACTCTCGAATTATTATTAGTGGATCTTTAAGAAGCCCTCGGAAATCAATTTCCAAAAGTTACCCAAATTTTCTTCCTCATTCAAATTTTAATGTGCTGAATGGGGAATGATTTGCTTTTGGGAAGATAATTGACTACATTACTCCCCTTTGTGTGAAGTAATTTCCTTGCCCCTATAGATTATCAAAGTCCCACAATGTCTTCATCAAATCAAGGATCATTCCTTTTGGCTTCCTCCCATAATTGGAGCTGGAATTGGATTTCTTAAGGAACTTAAATAAGAGAGAAATCCTGGATGTCTCCTTCCGCATCCCTACTGTTGAGAGAGGAAGAAAAGAATTTAAGGAAAAAATTTGTATGCATTCCATTTTAAAGAGGTATACATATATATAGTACAATAAGGGGAAATAAAATAGGAAAGAGAGAATCAAATATGTATCTAATAAGAACACAACCCTAAATTCCTATATAGAGATTTAACACTCCCCCTCAAGTTGGAGTATAGATATTCTCGATGCCCAACTTGGAACATAGATGAAGAAAAACTCCTTTATGAACTGCCTTGGTAAAAAGATCTCCAATTTGGTCTTCAGACTTAACATAAGGAGTGATAATCTCTCCACTCATTACAGCCTCACAAACAAAGTGACAATCTACTTCAATGTGTTTAGTTCTTTCATGAAATCTGAATTGCTAGCAATATATGTTGCAGCCATATTATCACAAAACATTTTTGATGGCTTTTTGAAATCAATTCCAATCTCAGTTAAAAAATTCTTGACTCACATAATCTCACATGTTGTATGAGCCATAGCACGATTCTCTGCCTCTGCACTGGATCTTGCAACTACATTTTGTTTCTTGCTTCTCCAAGTCACTAGATTGCCACCCAAGAAAGTACAATATCCACTTGTGGACTTCCTATCAGTTTTGGATCCAACCCAATCAGCATCAAAATAGCCAACAATATCCAACTCTTTACCTTTCTTGTAAAGAATTCCTTTACCAACGGACTGTTTTAGATATCGTAAAATTCTACATACTACCTCCCAATGGATCTTCTTCGGATTTTGCATATACTGACTAACTGCTCCTACTGCAAAAGTAATATCAAGTCTAGTGACAGTAAGATAAATCAACTTTTCCACAAGACTTCTATATCTTTTCTTATCTTCAAAATCTGGACTGCTATTACCATCTAATATTACATTAGGATCCATAGGGGTCTCTATTTATTTAGACCCTAACATACCCGTCTCATCAAGTAAGTCTTGCACATACTTTCTCTGAGACAAAATAATACCTTCTTTACTTCTTAAAACTTCAATACCAAGAAAGTATCTGAGTTATCCCAAGTCTTTTGTTTGAAAATGTATCTTTAGCTGTCTTTTCACTTCTTCTATGCCATTAGAATCACTCCTAGTCACAATGATATCATCTACATGCACCACAAGTATAACAATACCTGATCTTGTATGTTTAACAAACACTGAGTGATCAGATTGACAACAGGAGAAATTGATCAAAGCCAAAACGCCACTCAATTTTTCACACCAGGCCCTAGGTGACTACTTCAGACCATAAATAGCCTTCTTTAACTTACAAACAGAGGTAGTTAACTCCCTCTGAGCAACAAATCCAGGTGGTTGCCCCATATAAACCTCCTCGTGTAAATCACTATACAAAAAGGCATTTTTAACATCTAGCTGGAAGAGCGGTGGGTAACCGTTGGAGTCGAGCATATGCAGTTTTAAGACTTGGGAGATCTTTCTCAGTCAAGATACTATTCTTAGCACTTTTATAGACAGGATTTAAGCTAGACAGGAACTTGACAACAAATAATTCTTCGCGTTATTTACGTAATGTCTCAACATCAGTAGTAACAGGATGATAAGAGTTAAGCTCACCCATTAATCCTTCGATTTCTCCTAAATATTCACCTAACGTTCTATCACCTTGCTAACAAGAAGATAAAATAGAGTAAACATAAAAAATGTGAGAGACATTTTGAGATCCGTTAAACCTGTCTTGAAGTGAATTCCACAACTCTTTGGTATTATCAACCCACATCACAGTTGCCGCAAGTGATGGCTCCATACTATTCCACAACCATGTAGTAATCAAATTATCTTCCTGAATCCATTTAGCATACTCCTTTGAATCAGACGATGGAGGATCTTGTGTAAGATAATTATGTTTCCCTTGGCCAATCAAGTATTTGATTACTGCTTTGGCCCATAACTTGTAATTGGAATCATTCAATTTTACGGCTGTGATGGAACCACCAACTCCAAGAGGATTAGAGGACGGTTGAGATGCCATGGAAACCCAAACACAATTTTTCTTCCAAACAGATCCACCACACAGAAAGAATTTTTAAGGAAAAAAAAATCAAAATATGTGCTGTCTGTAAACATTAACTTTGGTGAACAGTATCCATCGTGAACAGTTACCGATAAACAGTAACAAGGTGAACAGTGTATAGATGAACAGTAACACGGTGAACAGTATACCGATAAACAGTAACTGTATTTTTTTTTTTTTTAAAAAGGGTGATAGAAGATGAAATTGGGATAAAGTAAGTTGATGGTGGTGGTAAGTTTAGGGTTATGGATTAAACAAAAATTAAAAGATAAATAGTATAAGAGGGGATCAAAACCACGCTCTGATACCATGTTGAGAGAGAGAGGGAGAAAAGAATTTAAGGGAAAAATTTATATGCATTCCATTGTAAAGAGGTATACATATATATAGTACAATAAAGGGAAATAAAATAGGAAAGAGAGAATCAAATATGTATCTAATAGGAACACAATCCTAAATTCCTATATAGAGAGTTAACATCTACAATCGGCAATATTTCCATTAGGGGTCTGAAAAAAGATAGGAGGGTTTGGAAACTTGATTCCCCATTGTGTTTCTCTTGTAAATCCTCCTCCTAGAAATGATCCTTTCGTCCCTAACTTTCTGCCAACTGATACTATTAAAGTTCCTTGTAAGGTTCAAATTTTTGCTGGGGCCTTAGCTCATAGTAGAATTAGCAGAACTGAGATTATTCAAAAAAGATTTCCTAAGTTGTATTTGAATCCATCTTGGTGTGTTATATGCAAAGAAAGTTAAGAAAACATTGACCACTTGTTTCTTCACTGCCCATTGGCTTTGAGTTTGTAGCTCTAATTAATTCAGGCAACTAAATCTTTTTGTGTCATTCCAGCCTCCTGTAAGTCATTCTTATTAGAGTTCTAGGATACTTTTGGCAGAAGCTAAAAAGCTAAAGTATCGTAGAGTGTGTTGTTATGGCAACGTTTTGGGTAATTTGGATTGAGAGGAATAGAAGATTATTTGAAGACAATACAAAGACAGACATTCAACTTTTTTATCATATAGTTCAACTTTTATCTTCTCTTTTGAGTTCCAGTGACAAAAGAATTCCATAATAACTCTTTCTTTTCTATTAATTTGAATTGGGAGGGAGTTATGATATTACATGTTGATTTGGGGGTGTTTTTGGGTTCCAAATGTATAGGATTGATTGAAAATTAGTTGTATAGTACTGTCTGCTATTCAAGCTAGTCCTACCTTTTTGTAGACTGCTTATCCTCTTTTGTATAGTTTTTACCTAGCACAATTAATAGTTTCTTTTTATTAAAAAGAAAAAAAAAACTGTAACCACAGTCAAAAGTATTTGCATATAAATAACCACACTGATACAGAATTATGAATATATCAATACACAATTAAAACCACACATTGCATTCTATCAGACAAAGGTTATTTAGTTTGCTCAAGTACCGACAATTTGCACATACAGGACTAAAAATAATTTGCATTTGCTCATGCCTCCGAACAAAACTGAAGCAAATCTAGAGAGATGGCTTTATCTGAACAAAAATGTGTAGCAGGGGGAAGTGCCCTATATATGAAAGGAAAATTACCATTGAAGAAACCTTATATGCAGCAGCACTCCCTTCATAATCCTTGAGTTTGTATTTAACTTCTCCGAGCAAACGGAAAACATCAGGGTCACTTGGTTTCTCCTGCAAATAAAATATGAGGTTATAAAGAACAAAAGTTCTAAGAATATTGGACTTCAGCAGCTCAAGGTGCATAATATTCATAATGTGTACAATACAGAAACAGATAAGAAGAAACCTTCGCCAACTCCTGAAGGAGAGATGCAGCCCGAGTATACTCTCCTAATTCTGCCAAGGTTACTCCAGCTCCCTGCAAGACCTCTTGAATGAATTTCAAATGGCTGGCACAGGAAAATAGATGGTAAAGGAAAGACATATTTCAGGAATCATTTACATGAATACAGATATATATAGCACTCATAGAATATCAAAAATATAAAACCAGATCACATGATTTGAAAGACAGCATTAAGCATTTCTTATGGAGTACTGAAAATACTTGGAATTCTATAAACACTCCAAGAAAGGCCATCCAGCATAGTCAATAGACGTGGGGCTGGCATCTAATTCTTATTGTTGAACAAACAGAAAAAAAAAATGAACCACTATGTGATAGGCAAAGAAAAATAATATATAGCACAGACAATATAACCTTAATATCAGCATCTAAGAACCTGTATGACATGAAGTTAGAGGCACTAGCTTTACCTTCAACATGTTTGATACATACGCTTGCCAACCAGCTTAACTTGTTTACCATGTTGACATAACACAAACGACCCATTAATACAAATTACTATCCTTTCATGAAAGGTTCATAACTAACAATACATGCTTACAATAAGATTCCTAATAAACATATCTACAAATTAGTTTGAGCATCTTTACAATCAGCTTCCAAATATTCAGGAGAAAGCCGAAAAGGAAGCAAAAGGATTCATGCTATTGTCGACCAGATCTTTAAGATCTGATTTGTTGTGGATTAGATCTTTAATCTGATTGTATAAAACACTGTCCAGATTCTATGAATCTGGTTTAGTTAGTAAGACATATGTTTTTCTGGTAGGCAGCAGATTATGGATACAAATGGGATAAGTTTAGGGATAACATGTCAATTTCAGAATTTATTCTTTCCTTTAATAGTTGTGTATAACTTGTATTAATACCTCGTAGCTATTTTTTGGGTGGTTTGGTTAGAAAGGAATCTGAAGATTTCTTATGATCATTTGGAAGATGACATGTCCTTCCTCTGAATTTCGGAAAATTCCACCTCGCTTCATCTATCATAACTAGGAAGCTATCATCTCTTGAGTTTTTTCGTTGTTGTTTTAGTTTGGGATTGTTTAGGCTGTTTTGGGGCTGTCTCTAGGCTGCTTTAGATTGTCTTGATTGGGCTTTTGGTGATCTTAAGATGTTTCTTGCTTTTGTTTTAGTTTCTACTAAATGACATCTTGTTCTTTTCTCTTGTAAATATTTAAATCTACACTTAATATAATTTTTCGTTTCTTATAAAAAAAAAAAACTCGTAAATTTCTTTGAATGAGATAAGGAAGAAATTATTCCCTCTCTATATCTCTCTCTACTTTTGCTCTCAAATGAAAAAGAAATAAAATAAAATAAAAAGTATCATGCATAACTTCATGACTAACCTCAAGAGCAATAGGATCTTTTGGAGAGACACTCAGCGTTGCTTCATATTGGTTCAGCCTAGTCTGCCAGAAATTAAAATGTGAACGCATTAAAATCTTTTCATTAGTAGGACCCCAAAAAAAAAAAAAGCAACAAGAACATAAACTGATCATTGCCAGTTATTTTAAAATAAAGAAGGATCTCAAATAAGATTACACAAAGAAATAAAAAATAAATAATCTCAGTAAAGTGCCAATAAAACTAAAAGAAAACATCGACATTACCATACCCAGGATTGAACGTAGGAAAATATAAGAACAAAATTTTTTTCCTTTAGTCCTTAAACCAGGGACTAATTGCAAAGCAACCACCCAACACCCGTTATTTTATTTTAAAAATTCAACAACTTTAATGTCTATGAAGACATTTCAATTTGGCATGAAAAACAAAGGGAGAAAATCTAACATAAAGCAAAACCAAAAACAAAAAAACAACACCACCATTAGAAACAAATTAGAGGCAATTAAATAAGGTACCATTTCTTTCTTTAGGTTAAGAGCTAGGAAAAATCTAAAAACCAGTGGGAAATGATGCAAACAGCACTTTTCACGATAGCAAAGGCATGGATAAACTAAACTCGCAAGCTATAAAAAGTGAACCAAGAAAAAAAAATTATAGTAAACCCTCCTCTACCTTGGGCCAACACAGATCTAATAGTCAGCATGCACAGTCCATTACATGCAACAGGTTTTTTATTAATGAACTACAGGCAACCTGTCAGAGGAAACCCATCAATGTGATATACAAATATACGAAAACGATCCTTCTGACATTAGATAAGACTGCATTATATGTTCCATGGTAAGATTATAACAATAAGATCAAGAGAATAACAATAACACTTCCGTCCAATCGGTATACTCTATATATATATATATATATAAAAGAAATTACGAATTTTATTAGATGAAAACCATACAAAAGAGGATAAGCAGTCCACAAAAGAAGGACTAGCCTAAATAATAGACAGAACAATACAAAGGTTTTCAATCAATCCTATACATTTGGACACACAAAAACACCCCGAATCAACATGTAATACCCAAAACTCGCTCCTAATTTAAATTGAGAAAAAAAAAAGAGGTATCATGTAATTCTTTTGTTACTAAAGCCCAAAGAGAGAAGCTAGAAGCCAAAATCTATCCCACAAAAATTGAATGTCTGTCACTGTAGTACCTTCGAACAATCTTCTAATCCTCTCAATCCAAATTACCAAACCACTGCGATATCAGCACACTTCCACAATACTTGAGCTTTTTTACTTTCCGCCAAAAGCATCCAAGAACTCTAAGAAGAATGATTTACTGGAGGCTGTAATGACCCAGAAAACTTTAGTTGCCTAAATTAATTAATTTGAGCTATAAACCCAAAGCTAATCAGCAATGAAGATACATGTGGTCAATGTTTTCTGAACTGCTTTACACAAAACACACCAAAAGGGATTCAAATACAACTTAGAAAACCTTTTCCGAATACTATCAGCTCTGTTGATTCTATATTGAGCTAAGGCCCAAGCAAAAATTTGAACCTTACAAGGAACTTTGGCCTTCTAAATAGTATCAGCTGGCAGAAAGTTAGGGATAGAATGATCATTAATCATCCAGCAGAAGAAGGATTTACAAGGGAAAACACCTTGAGGAATCAAGTTTCCAAACCTTCCAGTCTTCGTTAAAGTCTCTAATGGAAATATTGTCAATCCTAAACAAGAGGCATGAGAGATCCAGGATTTCTCTCTCATTCAAGTTCCTTAAGAAATCCATATTTCGGATCCGGTTATGGGAGGATAGGGAAATAACCCTGATTTGATGGAGACATTTTGGAAATTTAATAATCTATACAGGCAAGAAAATAATTCACAGAAAGGGGAGTCATGAAGCCAAGTATCTTCCCAAAAACAAATCAGTTCCCCATTCCCGCATCAAATTTTGAATGAGGAAGAAAATCCAGGTCGCCTTTGGAGATTCATTTCCAAGGCCTTACCAAAGATATAGTCTTTGTTGGTTTAACGCAAGCAAAAAAAAAGTTAAACAAAAACATAAAGGAAACAACATGCTTTTGTCATTTGTGTTGGAATAATTCATGGCATGATGTTCGATACGTTTATCAAGAGGAAAAATGTGATAAGGAACAAAACAAATGTGTATCTTTAAACAAGATGGTGTTATTGATTCCACATAATAGAATGCTGAAAGTAGCTAATGCTTTCAGATCTCCATTAACTCAAACACAAAGTTCCCTATTAAGCAAAACTTCGTGAAAAGGGAATGGCCATTTCTGTAAATATTACCTGAAGAGCACTTTTCTCATCTTCCGTTAGTTTCTTCTCAACGATCCCAGCTTCTTCTGTTGTATTGACACTGAAGACGAAGACCATGTCAAGTTCAAACCATTCCTCCAGATGTACAAATACTAAAACAATATAATAAGGAAAGAAATGAAAATGAAAGAAATAAAAAAAAAAAAAAAAAAAGCATAACTGATTTCTAAAAATGCGTATGTCCGGGTTTTGTCATAGCACATAACCTATGGTAAATGAAACAAATCATGAGTATCAACATTGTAAGGTTCTAATGACTAACTAACAAAGCATGGAAAGATTTTTGTAACAAGGTCTATATAAGAGAAAGAACTTTAAAATCTTTTCCTGGATCCAGGCTGCCGGAGCTCATAATTGCAGCCCCTCAAAGAACTCTGTGAATCAATAAAAGAAAAACATAATTTCCCTGCCAAGTGAATCAATTAATGTTAATAATATGATTTCATTTTTACCTCTTATTTAGCTTATTCATCATTGCAAACTCTGTTATTGACATGTCTCAAATATGAAATAATTTCCCAGATTATAGTTTTTGTCTTAGTTTTCCAATTGTGTCCTCCTAATCAAGGTGAGTAATCCAGCAGTGGTCCTCATTGATTATAAAGGGCAAGAACTATCCATTTTGCAATTTCAGAGAGCAAGAGAGAAGATATTTCCTTTCACGTTGTTATTTTTCTTGTTATTCTTTTTTTCTGCTCAGATCTTTATTTACTCGAGTTGACACTTATTCAAGCATTTTTTCTAATGGTAAAAATGGTACAAAAATAGAGAGTGAGAATTTACAGTAAAGCTGATAACAGATCTTATAAGGACTGGAAAGAGAAGCCTATAATTTACTGTAACACACCTTCCTGAGGGAAGAAAGTCTCCAAAAGCAAAAACCAAACCAAAGACCATGACAGCTACACCTACTCCAATCTATTACATGTCAAAATTTGAAGTAATTATGTCAATAAAGATAAATATATAACTGTTCGTGCATGTGTGCGCATGCATGACTGTGTCATAAGAATTCAGCAGCAGGATGATTTCTGCTAATTTTTCTTTCATCAGTGAACCAAACCACAAATAAGTGCAATAGTTCAACCTTGGTACCAACTCCAACTGTTTTCGTCTCTGACTCCATTGATGCATCGTAGTCAATTGCTCCAAATTCCTTTTCATCCTCGGCTTTTTTCTGTTCAAGTGCTGACCTGATGTAAACACACCAATCCATCCAATCAGAGTTATGAAATCCTAGTGCAGCTATGAATGTAAAATGAATAAACTAATGTGAAGTAAACAAACTTCTTCTAGGAAGTAAACGATATAAGTTTCAAAGTTTGGGATAATATAACTGTAAGGAAATAACATTATGATGAACAACTGTCCAATGGATTAAGCATTAGAGTTGATGCAGACATATTTTCCAAAAGCAATGTCAAAGATTCTGGAGACAATCGCAGGGTCAAAAATGTTACCATTGGCTTGGTGTGTGCCACAGGAAAAATGAACTGATAGCTTCATTTTCACGATTTTCTTTATTGCTAAAAATAGGAGCGGTACTGTGAAGGATTTGCATCGGTAGGTATGCAGGTTTTTCATTTGGGTTCTGAAGTTTTTTACAGGATTAAGATTAGGAGTCACTGGTTTCTTTTCTGGCTTGATAATGCTTCAGAGGATGCAGATTCAGATAAGGATATAGTTCACAGGACTTTTTACTATTAAAAAAAGAAAAAAATGGAATGAACTCTTCCAAGAGAAGGATGGGGAGAACTGGCAGAATAAAAATTCTATCAAACTGTATTCGGAGGTTAAGTCATTGTAACATCACTTTTGTTTGATTGAGAAACAGTTTTTGGGTAAGATCTTGATCATAGACAATGTAACGATGAGAGATCAGTTGAGTGTTTAAAATTAGTAGAGAATTAAATTATTCATCATTCCTGATGCTGTTGTAAGTTTTTGGTTCAGAAGGGTCTCAAAATGTTGTTAGCACTGATAAGAAATGTTAAGGAGAAACCTATTGCCAAAATCAATTGTGGTCAACTAATTTGTCTTTGGAGCTCGAAACTATTATCTTCTTCTTCTTTTTTTTTTTTTTAAATAAGATAAGAAACTATTATAATTGTGCAAATATAAAATAGCCATACAAAAATGAACAAGCAGCAGTCCACTAAAGAAAGACTAGGCTGAGAGAGCACAAAACCAATACAAAATGATAAATCAATCAGCCCTAGAGTCAGTCAACCAAAACCACCCAAAATCAACAAGTATGACCTAGAACTCCTCCCAGTTTAAATGAAAGAAAAAGAAAGATGTATAATGAAACTCTTTTGACACTGATGCCAAAAGAGAAGTAAAGGCTAGAAAATCTCTATATGTCTAAATACACACATATATGAATGATTATATATATAAGATTATCCGATTTTATGAACCCTTCCCTGTGGAGAACACATGTGAAAATGACATTGCTATAAATTGACAAGGTAATATTTCCATTTATTCTTTAGAAGAGGCATATTCTTTGAAGCCAGAATATATTTTCATCGATATCTAACAAAACGCATGAAAGGATCCTTGAACAACCATAAGATATCCTAAAATCATTAGCCAAGACTTTGACAAGATCTACTTTTCGATAGAAATATATTTGCTGAAAAAAGACTCCAATATGTCAATCGTAAATGAGAAGATTGGTTATAGAGAAAAAAGAAGATGGATTCATATTCAAATACATGAGAATTATATAGGCAATAGAATATCCATCCCACAAAAAGTCATCTTCGCCTCCAGTATCTTCAAAATAACTTCTTTTCGTCTTGATCCAAATTACAGCAAGAAACTGCCATAGCACACCTCCATAAAACTTTAGCTTTTTCATTTCAACCAAAAGCATCCAGAAAATCTAAAAAGAAGGATTTGCAAAAGGCTATAATGACCCATGAAATTCAGCTATCTGAATTAATTTGAGCCACATAACTAAAGCTAAGGGCAATCAAGAAATAAGTGGTGTATGTTTTCCTCACTTATTTCACACATAACACGTCATGACAGAGTCAAAAAACATATTAGGGAATCTTCTTTCAATAACCTCACTCATGTAGATACCATCTTGAGCCAAGGCCCAAGCAAAAGTTTGAACCTTATAAAGAGGTTTGGCCTTCCAACTTTTAATTCCAAGATCCAATAAAAACAGGTTGATTTATTACTCCAGATGAGATAAACAAGTTCTTTGCCAAGCATAAAAATGAAAAGGCAACAGAACTTCACCTTCTAACTGCTGCCAGTCGTTCCTCAAAGTCAATGTCCAAGGAATTGTTGTTAGATTTTGCATCAAACTGAGAACTTAAAACAGGCGCCCCTACAAGAAAAAATTTCATACTAACTTAATACAACAAAATTCAAGGAGGATTGTACTGGAAATTTTCATAAATTGAATAAATCTTCCAATTAAAATATTAAAAATTTTAAAGTTAATACAGGCAAGGCACACTAAATAGCGTATCCACAAAATACAAGGATTTCCACCAGATGGTCATAAATTTTCAGGCAATCTTGTAAGCTAGTACCTCAAACGACTAAAGTAAATTTAAACAAATAAACTTTCTGAGGAAGCACAAAAAGCGTACGCAAAGGGAACGATCTTTCCTAAAGCTCCTAGCAGTCAGACAGGGATCTATAAAAATCGTAATTTACCTTAAAAATTTCGGCACAAGGATATGCAATGCAAAATCATATTAACCTAAAGAGATCAAGTAATCATTAATCCATTTCTCAATCCCAATGCATTACTCAGTGAAGGAGAGATAAATAACAATGGGAAAGATACCTCATCAGTAACCATGGCATTAAACAGTCTAAGCATTTTACATGATGCTAGTGCTGGCTAGAGCATTCTGTGTAATACCTCTTGCAAACTACCTTTGGACCTAAGTTTTTGTCTTCTTACTTGATTAATTATCTCATGTTAAAAGAAAAGATCCAATTTGGATTGACTAAATCAAGGAATCAACAATTGATAATTTTTCCAGCTTATGCATTAAGTCGGTGGATCAAATATATTGGTTCCTTTAAAATAAAAGTAATGAAACCCGAATAACGAAATTAAATTGTTGACAAATTTTTATAGATAAGAAAAAAATTAGGGAGACAGTGATCTGATTATTTATATTTTGTCTATACCTTTTTTTAAAGAAAGCTGGTCTATAATTTTTTAGAGAGAACACCCTGGCCTATAGCCCAATCTAGACCTCACCTAGTCCACCAATTTATCAGAAGCCATGCCTTGAGAGCATCTTATTTTATCAGTTCATGCTGAGTGTATTATTCTGATATTAAATGAGATCTTTTAACACTGTATTTGATCAAATACATCTTTCTGTTAATTGAAGTGGTTATATTTCATGAAAGTGTCAAATTTGTGGCAGCTCTAATCATGAAGTCCATACTTTATTTTTCTTGCATTTTCAGCAGCAGTCATTTCGCTTTTGGACCTCTCATTTCCCATTCAAGGGGGGAATAATCATAGGTCTAAAAGTGAGTAGACTGAACATGATATTCTTGCTCTTCTTGAGCTTAGACTGCATATGGAACTTTTCACCCACAAATAATTTCAATCGAAGTATTTGGTGAACTAAATTGCAGGACCATGCAAGATTACACAAAGATACAATTGCAATCCACCATATGAATTAAAGATATCAATCAACAAAATAACTAAACTTCTACTTATTCTTAAAGAAGCTGGAATTGAGTGATTTGTTCCAAAATCATGTGTTGCTATTTTCATTGAATATCACTGAGTAAAAGCTAACGTTCCATGGAAATCTTGATTTGGTTGTTTTTTGGGTTATTATGAGTGAACGGAGTAGAAAGACTTTTTAAGATGCATTAGAAGAGGATTTCCAGATGTTAAGGGAGAAGATTCATGTCTTGGCTTCTCAGTGGGCTTTAACTGCAGAAGAATTATTTCAAGGGACCTCTTTTTTCCCTTTATTCAAAGGGATTTGAAAACAGTTGTTTGTTGAGTGTCCTTGATTGGATATGTTTGTTTGGTTTCTTTGTTATCCCTATATTGTTGTGACCCTTTGATTCACTTAATCTTCTTTGTACTTTTGTTTTTTAATAAAATCTTTTCTATTTCCTATAAAAATAAATAAATAAATAAATAAACTTTTAGTTGAACCTATACTTTATTACTTAATATTAAATATCTTAATTTTTAAAATAAATTGCACAAATCTTTCCTAAGATTTATTAAAATCCCTCATGACCACCTATGGGTTTCAAAATCCCATAAACTCCCTGTAGTTAATGTCCGTTAGTTTATCCGTTGCTTAAATAAATTTTGCAATTGTTTGTTTTTAATGAAATGCACTAACGAACACTAATGATAGAGTAGTCCTCTCAAGCTAAACTGTTCAATAAACCTTCAGGGAGGTTCATGGGTGTATCCTCAGTTTTAATCTACCAAACTATCAAGCCAAAGGAGAAAAACAACTACTTACGTGCAGGTAAAGAGCCAGACTGTTTTGTTACTGATTTCCTGCACCATATGAATAGCTGTAATTACAAATCATTTTGCAATGCCAACATTAATTGTTCACCTAATTCAAACAGGAAAAAACTGAAAATATCCAGAAGCAGGTGAATTTTTCCTGGAAAATAAAAAATGGTATAAACATGGGATAAACCATAATAGAGCATTCAAAAGACATCAGCTCCGGTTTATCAGGTGGTAAAGTTCCTCTCACAATTATTTGTGTTTCCACAAAGGATCAGTAGACAAAACAAACACAAGCACCACTTGTATGAACAGTTAGGCACACCCATCGACAGACATGTGCAGGCACACATTAAGGTGAGAAATTCCCAAGTTAAACTCTTCATATAATTCGTCAGTAGGAATGATCCTAACAAGTTATGAAATTCTATCCTATGCAGCATATATTCACTATTCTGTAACTTTTAATTGCTTTTGCTTTGTTAAGTAGCTAAATGTGCAAGCTATTGATAACTATCTTTATTACTATAAATTTTGTTAATTTCTTAATTATTTAACAAGAATGCATTAGAAAGCACTTCTGCAAAAGCACAAAGAAAGAAAAAGCAGGATTTCAGCGAATCATCAGCCAGAGCTTTCCACAGAGGATATCGAAAGAAACACTCTTAAGCAATCTTTCCACCTAATCTTTACTGTATATGATAAGTTAAATATATAAGCTAGCTACCTCAAAAACACATGAACTGAGAAAAGAAAAAAGTATTGTTATAGCAAATTAAATTAAAGTACCTTTTCTGTTGTATTACCAAACCATTCTCGTCCCTCGAAGTATTGACTTTGTTGGACTGATATGCAGCAAAACACATTTTAGAAAAAAAAAAGTGTTAGTTAATCAAGCACTGAGTAACAGAATCATGGCACCTTGCCGTTTTTGGAACCAAAACCTCGGTGTCTGGTTTTCGAATCACAGCATTTGACGCCAAATGTAAGAAACCCAGGTGATGGTGCAGAAATTACGGTCATAATGAAGAAATTTTTTTATTATTCGTTTTAGTTTACAAATTCAACTCACATTTGCCTTTGTTTTTGTTTTGTGTTTGGTGTCAGTTTGAAGATTTGTGTTGTGTGGAAGGATAAGGTTGTTTTGTTCTGGTTCTGGATCCCCTTGCTATTCAACTCGACAATAATAATAATAATAATAATAATAAATTAAACAAACCGATGGCCTGTATCATTGTTTTAGCATTTTCTTGCCTCAAAGCATTAGCTACAGGTATTTAATTTAAAAGGATAATTATTTTTGCTTCATAAGGTTAAGCTAAAATCTAGACCAACGTAACAGTATAAGAGTAAATTAATAATTATATTCAAAGTCATCGTTTGTAATTTTTATCATAGACTATCTCTAACTTTTAAAACAAAATCATGGACCACCCTTCCATTAATTTGACCGTTAGATGACGTCATATTTCTGTCTAAAACTATTACAATTATCAAAATACCCTTCAAAATAATTTTTCAAAGGGTTAATATCACGTATCACCCCTATATTTGGCTTAATTACACCCAGAGTCATCATTTACAATTTTGTCATAGGTTACCCCTAACTTTTAAAAAAAATCACGGATTACTCTTCTATTAGTTTGAGTGAAGCTCGTAATCTTGGACCTCTTTCACTGAAATGTCTTCATTTTCACTCATTAAAAAAATATTATTTATTGGAAACTATTTCAAATACTCTTAGTTCAATTTTCAAGTAAGGGACACATAATGCAGAAGAAATCCAGATAAAAAATCTCGAAAAAATACTTTTATTTTGAAAATCCTGGAAACATATAATGGTGGTGAGTTGCTCTGCTAAGGGGCAATGAAAAACTTTTTTTTTCATTTTATATGTGTTTATATGAAGTGATATTTATTTTCACTTTAAATATGTTTACATAAACTGTAATAGTTTTGGATGGAAATCTGACGTCATTTTATGGTCAAACTAACAGAAATGTGCTTCATAATTATTTTTTCAAAAGTTAGGGATAGGCAATGACAAAAATTGCAAACATTGACTCTAGGTGTGATTAAGGCAAAACATAAGGGTGGTCTATGATATTAACCCATTTATATATGCTGACTCCCACATTACATGTTGACTTTTCCTGTTATTTTACTATTTTAATCCTGCTATTTTTTTTATTTATAAGCATCTAACGAAGTTTTTAACGGAAGGATGGTCCACGATTTTTTTTTTCAAGAGTTAGGGATAACTTGTGACAAAAATTACAAACGATGACTCTAGGTGTAATTAAACCAAAACATATGAGTAGTTTGTGATATTAACCCAATTAATAATCTTATTTCTATTAATTTTGACACATCATCAAGTAGCCATGGTTAAACAAATTATACAAATTAACTTACTAAATTTAAGTTAAAATTGAAAGTAAAAAAAAATAGTGTGGCATGCCAAAATCAATTCTTTCAACGCTCATCCAAATCCATCGCTTCAATGCTCATCCAAATTCATCGCTACAACATTTCGGCCAGAGATCACTACATCATAACTTCACCTTTACTGACTGCACCACTAGTCGCCACACCTCCTTTTGGCCACTCCACCACCAGCTACTGTTGGAAAAATTAAATTTTAAAAATTAGATGTTACAAATTTAATTTTGTAACTTATTATTATGGTTTAAATGAAAAATTGATTTGTAACTTATGAAGTGAATGAAAAACTGTTGTTACAAATTATGAAAATTGATTTTACAAATTACTTAGCGTGTATAAGGAGGTCATACCTCGTTTGTTTAACACAACAAAAATTAGAATTCTCTTTAGCTTGTTCTTTGTCTCTAGCTTCTAGAGATATTTTAGTTTCTAGTTCTAGAGTTATTAATGTGGTAGAGTTTAAAGGATTTCTAGTTAGTCTGAGTAGAAGTGTTATGCTCCTCTTACTGCTCAACGTTATTATATTTGAGGAAACAGACGTCGTTTTAATCCTCAAGTGTTTAGTCAAGGGGTCGAATATGTTTTAAGGACATTATGCGAAACACGTCTAAGTAAGGCTTTCATCTCATGAGAACGATTGCTACCTCTTCTAAGTCCTTGAGAGAGCTTATCGAACAAGTCTAGTCACAAAGACGGGACCTGAGGAGTTATACAGAGTCGCCATCGGGGTAAATAACCACAAAAAAATTATGGATGACGATAGTCTGATCCTCTGATATATAGGACCTAAACTACCTTTATTCCTCCAGAGATGGATGCGAAAAGTTGGGTCTGAACTTTCGGTCACTAGGACAAAGCTTAACCTCCAGTGGGGTCTACCGAGTTTATTCATTCTAAAGCATTAAAATTGTTCATCTTGGTCCTAAATTCATTTTGTACACTCAACCAAATTTTATCATATTTAATTAAATATGAGGTGAGATAGTTTATATACATCCATTAAAAGAGGAAAGAGAAGAGAGTTACATGGGATTACAACAATTTTCAAATGATAATTATACGAAAGAATAATAAAACAGATGTAAGGATGATAAAATCCTAACACTTCAAAGTATGGAAACATAAAGGCAATAAAATCACCACAAAGTATGGCATGAATTATCAATTATAGAAACATCAAATAAATCACAAATGAAACTTCCTCTAACTAGTGCCTACTCATCCTGTCCTTTTACGCAATGAGTGGGCACATTACTTGATAGAATATCCTTTCCTTAAGTATTAGGGTCAATTAACGTGAACCTCTTTAAATATATTACAATGGCTTGCATTTTTGAGGTGTAAAACCGAGTTAAGAAAACAGGGATTGAAAAAGAGGAGTTCACGTGAACTCTAGAGAAACACAAAAGAGAGCAAGAAAGAACAGTAGAAAGAAAAATCTAGTTTTTCCTAGATTGGAAAACCAATCTCTTTACTAATTTTTTTTTCATTTTTCTTGTAGATTCTAAGGTGCCTAAACACTTGCTCTTGTGAAGAGTGCTTTAAAGTCATAAACTGGAAGATTGAGTGGTTTGAAGCTCTTAGTAGATTCTTTAGTTAGATAAATAGCATCATAATGAGAAACTAATGATTCATTTTAGTTCTGTACTTTCGCTAAATTTTTATCAAAAATTGTTTTCGATACCAACACTTCAAACACGAAAAATATCAAAAACCTGGAAAAGAAACAGGAATATCATGACGTTACTGAGCAAAGCAGACAGTAAGAAAGATCATCACCACAATTCCATTTCTTTGCTACATCACCAGCATTTTCACCACTATAGTAACATTGCCTCTACATCACCACAACACCCTTTTATCACCACCACTCTTGTTGCCTCTTTATCTCAACGCTGCCTCACAAATCGGCCATCATCACTGCTAATTAACACCAAAAAATTGGGAAAAAAGGAAGTCAGGATACAAATTGCTTAGGCCACAGAACTGCCAACCTTCATGACAAGTAGCAATTTTCATGACTACAACAAACCCCAACCGCCATCCATTACAAATCAAACCAAAACAAGGAAAACCAATTTGCCTAAACGCATGATTTGTTTGAAAATTATGGAGACTTCAACTTTATTGAAAAAACCAGAACTTGTCACTAGGGACAAAGAGAATGGAGTGAAGAAGAGGAGGAAAGAGTGAGAGGTGAAGATGGTGATTAGAACTTGAGCAGCAACTAGTGGGATCTGTTCAAAATAATGGTTTTTAGTCGATGCAAGGCTTCAGAAGTCTAAGAAATCGACAACAGAACAGTCAAATGATTCAAAGAAGAAATCAAAGTCGATAATAAGGGAATGTCAATAATGAAAGGAGAAGAGAGATGTGGCTGTGAAATAGAGAAAAGATTTATGATTTTTTGTGGCAAAGAAAAAAAGGGAGAAAACATTATAAAAATAAGGATATGATAGTTTTTTTTTTTACATGTTTTATTAATTTAAAAGTAAAGAAATTCTTTAGCTGGACTTAGATGATACTAAAATACAAATGTTAAAGACCCTTACTGACATATTTGCATACGAGGCTTTTCACCTGATAATAGGGCAAACCATAGGGATGGTTTTTGATAATGTCCCATGAATAAATACAATAATCATAAAAATAATTAGAGAAAATTCAAATAATGACCCAAATTAAGGACCATGTTGTAAATATAACAAACTCCTAAAAAATTTGCATGTAATGACCCTTTTGACTGTGCAATTACTTAAATAGCCATATCAATTTAATTAGTTTAAATGATGTTTATATTTGCTTTGATCTGCAGTAGTTTGACTACTCTCACAACTCGCATTCCTCTTGATTACACCAAAATTATTGCAAAATCTCACTCCCTCGATCATTTGTGTCAATAAATCTTAAAGATCTGAGCTAGAAAAGGTAAAGAATCCGTGCTCAACATATTTTTCATTGATTTAGTTTATACATTTTGTGTTTTAATTCACACATCTTGCATTTAAATCATATTACAAGCTAAACAGTGTACCTATCACTAGTGAAGTGTTATTAGTGTTGTAGGTGGCCAAAAAACCTATATTTACAGTGAAAATAAGGAAACTGTCTGAGCAAGATGACGACTCGACATGGTTCTCACTGTTGTCGAGTGTCAACCAATGTATTTGACACATGGTAGACAGTGTCGATGAGGTTGATCGACATAGCTCGATAGAAACCATATACTGACATCACGAAACTGTTATCTTGTGTTGAATTAAGCCAATACTCGATATCGTGTGTCGATTTTTATCTATCGTGTGTCGTGCTCTGTCTTATGTCAAGTTGCTCGACGATATATGTTGAGTCTCATTGAGCGTTTGGCCAGAATTTTTGTTTCTCTCAGTTTTATGCATTTTTTCCATGATTTGAATATTGGGGGATATTTATTGACATGTCTACTATATGCAGGATGGAAACTTTGCGCATTTTGATTTGGTACAATGGTTATTGAAAGATGCAACATAATGGTGGTTACGTGTACATGGGCGGGGGGTCGAAGTTGTTGATACTTCGTAAGTGTACCAGTGACAATGAGTTGGTGGGATATTTAGCTGTAGAAATGGGTTGGGATTTGAGTAAGAAAAACATAAGTTTAGCGGTGCAATTCTGTTCCAAGGGTCCCCCGCCGTTGCCAACCCCTATCGAGACTGACAAAGATGTATGTTTTTACATACAACATAGTCTGAAGGATCAGCAATCATATACACCACTAATCATAATAGTTAAATATAGGGACACGCAAAGAAGAAGTAGTTCGTGATCTGGTGGTTTGAGAAAGAGTTGGAGTTCCAATCATCTGTAAATATTTTGGTCAGCAAGTGTAAGCAATCGATTAAGTGAGTGTACTTCTGTTTGTGCATAACCACAAGTTAATGAAGAGCTTGGACTTGACTTTGAGCAATGCACCAGACATGAAAAGAATCAAGCCATTGGTATTTCAAGAGATGCTGGATTGAACCAATAGTTGCCAATGACGTTAGATCGGCACCTTGATAGCTTTAGAGAATTTGATGATGATGGTGATGGTGCCGGTGATGGTGATGGTGCCGGTGATGGTGATGATAATGATGGTGATGATGATGATGATGTCGATGATGATCAGAACGATGATCATGAGAATGTTTTTAAATATTGCTATAACTTGAATGACGGTTTTAGTAACTAGTTAGATGTCGAAAATGATAATGTCGACGGTCGTACAGAGGTTGTTGGTGATTTGAATGAAGATGTGCCATTGACCTTTCCTACTCCTATTCAGTCCACCCCTCCTCTTACATCTGAAGGACAAAAAACTAAGCGGAGAGAAAATTTTGTGGGAAATGATGCCAAGTTAAGTCGCGAAGGCAATGATCTTCGGGCAAACACATTTAGGTGGATGCCTCTCATCTCTTATTCGATGACGATGCACATCTTTTATAGTGGACGGAGTTAAGGTTGGGGTTGGTCAAATTTTTAATAACAACGCTGAGCTTCATGAGAAGTTATCAAATTTGGCATTACGACGCAACTTTCAATTTAAGGTGAAGAAGTCTAACACAACCAGATTTGAGGCCATATGTCGTGTAGAAAATTGCAAGTGGTGGATTCGAGCAGCCAAGGTTGCAGATTCCAATTTCTTTCAAGTGAGGAAGTTTAACAATTAGCACACGTGTTCTGGTGCTGGATTGCATCCAAATCATAAACAAGTATTTTTTGCTATTATTGGGAAACACATCAAGAGCAAATTTATTTAGTCATCCAGGATATAGCAACCCAGAGACATTATGTTCGATGTTCATGAGGCATTGGGTGTTAGCATCTTGCACCACAAGGCATGGAGAGCAAGAGAGGCAGCTTTGGAAGAACTTAATAGATCTCATGAGGAATCATTCATACTTCTCCCTCAGTATATTTACATGGTCAAGATGGCTAATCCCTGAACAGTAACGACTTTAGAAACTGATGTTGATTCTCACTTTAAGTATTTTTTCATGAGTTTGGGGGGCTTTCGTTGTAGGCTTTGCAGCATATATTAAGCCAGTTATTGCAATTGATGGCTCCCACCTAAAGGAAAAATATAGAGGGACAGTGTTTTTGGCCTCATGCATGGATGAAAATAAACAAATATACCAATTGGCATTTGGAGTTGGTCATTCGAAAAATAACGATTCTTGGACTTGGTTCTTGACACAGTTGCGCGATCAGGTACTTGGAAATGTTCAAGACTTAGTGTTCATTTCTGACTAGCATGCTAGTATAGAAATAGCTGTCTCAATTATTTTCCCAAATGTACCTCATGGCCTCTACACCCATCATCTTAAGGAAAACTTGAAAGCGAAGTTTAAAGATAAGACTCTGGTAGACATGTTCACCAAAGCTGCAAGGACATATCATCGTAGTGATTTCACCTACCATATGCGTTGTATTGAATCGTATATGCCTCAAGCTACAGCATATCTTCAGGAGGTTGGTGTTGAGAAGTGGGTACGTTCACAATTTCCTGGGTGACAATATAACATAATGACAACCAATATTACCAAGTCCATGAACAGTTGTCTAAGAAATGTGTGTTTCCTTCCGATTACGCTTTTGGCTGATTATTATCGTGCAACTCTACAGAAATGGTTCTATGAACGAAGAGAAATATCTGCTAACTTACCATTACATCTGACTCCTTGGGCTGACAAGTTGATAAAGAATCGTTTGAAAGAAGGTGATCGGATAAGAGTTAGCAGCATCTCACTTAGTATGTATGAGGTTACCGAAAAAGATCGTGTCAACTTGGTCGATATACATGCCTGGACTTGCATGTGTAGGGTATTTGACCTTGATCAGTTGCCTTGTATACATGCATTAGCTGTTTGTAAGTATATGAGCCTTCTCACGTGTCATGATTACTGTGCATAGTGGTACACAAATGAACGAATACTCCATGCATATTCTTTGCCTATTGTTCCAATCGGTGGCAGCTAGGATTGGGTGGTTCCAGAAGAAGTGAATAGGATAGTAGTACTACCACCGTTAATGAGGAGACCTGCTGGCGGCCCAAAAAGAATTGAATCCCTTCAGTGGGTGAATCTAGCTTTTCGTATAGTTGTGGCAAGTGTGGAGGATCAGGGCATAATCAACAAACATGCCGTAATCTAGTGCCCCTAGATGTTGCTGCAGGCGCACGACGAGATACTTGATATGTTGTACTTTAGATTGGATGTATGTTATTGTTCTAATTTACTTTTTGAAGTTGCACTTCAAACCTTTATAATTTGGAATCTGCCAGTTATTTTAAAATGTATATCAATAAGTAGTAGTTAGTAATATTGTTTCAATTGCCGTACTATGCTAATCATAGCAAAAAATAGGATTGAATTGAATCTTATCACTTTATAATGTGTCATTGTCAATTGTAATTAGTTACATGAGTATGCAAAAGAATTGTTAACTATACAAGATGTACAAAAAATTAACTACCATGTTATAACAGTTACATATGCATCGAGGTGTACGAAAAAAGAAAAAAAACGTAATATATACGATCTAAGTCAATGACATCCATCCTGTGCCCGGTATCCTCCAATGCTGTAATGGTATCAAAACGGGGCGTGCCTAACATATGTCTCCAACAATGGAGGGCCATTCTACGCTGGAGTGTATCCTCTGTGAACAACTTGATATTGGCAAATGAGACACCGCCGGCCAAATACTCGATGAACTTTAACATGTAAACCCCACACACCCCACCACTAACTTCTTGTTGTGGAACCTCATCACGATCCTCAATCTGCTCTACGTCGAAAGGATCACTTGAATAGTTACAAAAACCGAACATGCCTTGAGTCATAAGTCAGGGCATGATATCAGCTAGGCATCAACAAGTGTCCCTCAACATGTCTATAGATGTCATGTCAATGTACGAATCATAAATGATAATCACCTAACGGTTCAAATCTACACGTGCCACCACCCAGTGCTGATCCTCAACATTAACAGGCACATAAAACTGCACATAAGGAACAGTTTTAGAACGAAATTCACATTGACATTTTATTGTTAACTACACTCACAAAGCGAATGACATGTGAGAAATAGATGTTTACCTAGTTTAGTTTACCCCACGAATGACCGACCAGTAGACTGTTGCCATCGACGTACATGATCAACTCTGCCTCATTTGTCCACACGATGTTGTCCAGCTTTCTTGTGTATCTCTGCCATATCCTTGCACTTTGCCTGCAACAATTGAATAACATAAGAATCATAAACTTTAAGAGAGGATAATTACATTATGCTATGATGAGAAGAACCAAATGACATATCCAAAATATAGTATCCAGGAATGTGGATTTCTCCACATGGTCATACCCAAGCTCCTTCAATCTGCATCGTAGTGTCCACATGTAGATGTCAATGTGCTGCACACACACATAGTTTAGTTAAAGTAATGTCCACTTGACGCTCAAAAATATCTGACGAAATAAGAAAGAACAAAAAAGTTAAAGTGTGAAAACTGTACTCACCTCAGAACCTAGCCAAAGACTACTGGTCGTCATAAGCCTTAAAAACTCGCAATCAGCGAAGGCAACATTGAAGTTGATGTCACCAACCCCCGTCGTCATCCACGGCGAAAGGTGCAAGTAGGTCAAATAGGGGCATATGTGTATCAACGACAAGAGGTGGCAGATCGGGCGCTGCAGGCTGTACTGTCGATGACAGATCGAGCACACTAGGTTGTACTATCAATGCAATGAGAGTTTGGCCCTCAGCCTGATCCCTCTCCTCAAGCTGGATCTTCTGCCTATTTCGTACGATGGCTTGATGAATAGGCTTCGCTTATGTTTCCGCAGGAAGAGTCGTCGACCACAGAGAAAGACAAATCCAGTCGACGTCTTGTCAAAGACCTAAACGCTGGCTTTTGGAGCATTCTGATTCTGATCTAGCTCTCTTACCTCCTCGTCATTGGTCTCGCTTTCACCTGTATATGAGACATATGTTAAAACTAGGGATGAGCCCCAGCCCCGGCCCCGAGAAGGCTTTTTAATCCCCGTCCCAGAAAAATGCCCCAAAAATTTCGGGATTAGGCCAGGGCCGAAGAATTTAATTCCCCAGATATGTACCCGGATTATAGTTAAATATGATGCAAAAAGGCAAAAAAAAAAAAACTAAAACAAGCAACTTGCCAAAACGCTCGACACAACTCGACAAACCTCGATAGAGCTCGACACGACTTGACATGTATGTGTCGAGTATCGGATGATGAATCCGACACTCATCTGACACTCGATGTCTTCTAAAATAGACTGATATTGAGTGTCGGATGCATCATCCGACACGACTCGACACTTACATGTCGAGTCGTGTTCGATGAATCGTCGAGTGTCGGATGCATCATCCGACACTCGATGTTTACATGTATGTTGTATCGGATTATGCATCCAACACTCGATATCAGTCTATTTTCAAAGACATCTAGTGTCGGATGATGCATCCGACACTCGACACTTAACTGTCAACTCGTATTGAGCTCTATCGAGTTTTGTCGAGTATTGTCGAGCGTTTTGGTAGTTTACTTGTTTATATTATCGTAAATTAAATAAATAAAATAAAATATATTTTTATATTTATTTCGAGCCGAGGAGCCTAGTCCCCCGCCCCTGTCTCGCTCCGGGCATTCCCTGGGATTACTTTCCCCTGCCCGGGCTTAAATCCTAGGAATTCCGGGTAATTCCCTGGACATTTTCAGGTCGGGGAGCCGGCTACCCAAACCTGCTTGGGTACAATTGCCATCCCTAGTTAAAACCTAGGAGTAATACAAATGTGCATAGTAAGGACGTTATTGATATCTTATGTCCGTATCCGAAATGCCCGCCTAATAAAATGACGGCCTGACGAAGACGTGCAACCTTTCTCTGCATCTCCTTATTCTGGGCCAAAATCTAAATATTCTACTCTGAAATCATATTGTAATCAGCCCGAAAGGTCTTAACCTCCTTCTTAAGCCCCCTTAACTCATGCAAAATGATGGACTGAGAAGAAGCCCGTGTCAATATCGATGCCAATATTAGTATTCAACATGAAAGGCAATTTCAATAACAAATATGATATGTGATATTGTACCTCATAATTACTGTCAAAATGTGTGGATGATACGCCTGGTGTTGATGCATCAGTGGTGTCACACGGGCAGCAAAATCGATCCTACGTGGTGGACTACTCATGCCGAGATGTGAGGAAGATGGTCCATGTTCGGACGGAGGTGAGAATTGGACATATGGCAAGGATTGTGTTGGACTGGTACCTAGGGTCTGCACGATCTCTAGATCAACAGTCATATGAGGAATCGAAACCCCCATGGCATGCTCATGCTCTCCCTAGGCATTGACATGGGTATCAGCATCGGTATCAATGTTGGTAATAAAAACAACATCAACATGGGCATGGGCATTGGTATCGACGTCGGTAGCATAATCGGCATCGACATCCTCCTCCTCCTCAGGCGGCTCAACAATCTCACTCTTATCCAACGGAGCATTATGAGATGCAGCCCATTGCACGTGGATGCCACGCCGTATCCCAACGACCTCTGAGAGTCTCTTGTACCAATCCATGGCACTCTCTGCCTTAGTGACTCCAAAATGACTGAAGGTCCGGCCTATAAAAAGAAATTGATACTTCATCTTAAATATCGTACAAAACACAGCATGTACATATGTGAAATCGAAACAAATGAATGGAATACGAATGAACTAACCCTCCTCATCATATTAATCATGTCCCGTAGGATCATCCCCTTGGATGGTGTTATCGCTGTCTCCTAGTTCAATAATCGTGGAATCTTATGCATGAACTCACCCCCAGTACGGTCATGTGTATCATCAATATACGACATGGCCTCGTACAATCATATTTGTACCAAACATAACTACCATTTATAAACCCATTCATTTTTATATCTAAATGCATACAACTTACGTCAATGCCAATTCTTTAATTACCTGTATAGCATATGGGCACCTTTGTAAGTTGTACCTCTCAATTTGTTCTCCCTTTCCCTTCTTTGTCACCTTTCGTTTCTTGTATTTTCGTAATCACTCGCACAATGCTTTCTTCATTCCTTTAATTGTCCAGTCGTAAGATACTGAACCCCATGGATAGTCATTAAACATATCCAACGTATTCACAAAATTCAACAACTGATGTGAAACGTAACAATGTCGATCCCGGTCTATGAAAAGTCGCTCCAACATGTAGTACACCACCAGCTTCACGACATCCTCATCTGGAGTAATATGCACATCTATTTTCTGAAGCAACAGATAGAATTTCCCGAGCTCCATGTCTTGACCCCCAAAGTATGTATCCAATAATGGGCACAAATTTTGGACATTAGGAATTTTTGGCAATTTAGCAGCGAACTTCAAACCAGTTACGAGTCCAAACTCATGTGCAGAGAAATAGATAAGCTACCCTAGAAAGAAAATGACTGAATGTTATAATGTACAAATAACAAACGTATTACGAAAGTAATAAAAAATATGCATTGTTACTGAAGGATATATACCGCACCTTGAATAAGGAACCATATCTCCTTATGATAGCCGATTGTCTCCACCTCCCGTAGCACAATGTTATGAACTAGCTGCAACGAAAATGTCAGCTCCCGAATTTCTAAGTATTGGCCAAAATAGGTATTTCCTAACATTTCCCATTGTCGCTCAGTCAAAGTGGAACGAAACCACTGAATACAATCCCAACTCGCCAAATTCGTGATCACACTGTGGTAATACTCGCCTGTCTTCAAGTTAAATGTAAGCCCATGCCCGTTTGCCATGTCCAAGTCTCTATATAACAACATAAAAAATATTTACATTAAGAAAAACTCTTCAAAACATGAAAAAAAAATGCAGACCTGCCTAAACGCTCAACAGAAGTTGACAAACTCGACACACGATAATTATAAAATCTGAAACTTGATGGCAGTACCTTGACTGTCGGTTTCCATAAAAAATCGATACGCAATACGTGCGTTTGACATCAACATTCGACAAAACTCGATGCACGACATTTATAAAATTTGAAACTCAATGTCAGTACGTCGGCTGTCACTTTTCCTAAAAAAAGGGATACGCTGTATGCGTTCGACATCAACACTCGACAAAACTCGACGCATGACATAATGATATTTGACACACGATACCACGATGCTTGCTGTCGGTTCCTCCAAAAATCTGAAACGTGATATACGCGTTTGACAAGTTGTGTGTTTAACAGATTCAAGTAACTTTAACAAGAAACACTTTCGTATATCGAGTTTTTTGTGAAACGGACACACTCCCCCTGTCAGAGGCGTCTTTCGTGTTTCGGATCTTTCTCATAACTGACACACGAAACAATGCCATTGTGTGTCGATTCCATAGGATAATGTATGTTGACTGTCGAACTGCCTCTAACTGACACTAGACACAATCGACTTGTATGATGTCGTGTGTCGAGCAAAGGTCCAGAGGCACAGTTCGACACTCATCATCGTCTTCCCCACCATCTAGCACACAGGTCATCACCATTTTCGCACATCACAAGCTCCCAAAATAGAATTTTAACATTCTACCTCCAATAACCATCCAACACACCCAAAACACATGTATTCATAATCAAACATACAACAAAATCTCTAATTTCCTAGATTTTAAATTTCAAATTTTTCTATATTTCATAACTTATCCTACACCTAACATGCTTTCCATGCATTATCATCAGAAAAAAAAAAACAACAAAATAGTAGCATAAATGACACTAACCAGTTCGATTTCACTCTTGAAATCATCAGTCTTCGATTCCCTCTTCGTCGTCGCCTTCTTCGTGTCACTACCTTTTCACTAGAGCAAAATGCCAATGTGGGATAGTGTTTTGGATGTTTGATTATGCGATTACGCAAGCGCTTCAAATTTGAAGGCCTAATGGAAGCAAATGGCAAGGGGTTCTGGATTCACTAAGGAGTGAGATGTCGGTTTCAGTTACTTGTTGGAGGGAATGTAAAATATAAACATCATTTGAATTAATTAAATTGATATGGGTATTTAAGTCAGTCAAAAGGGTCATTGCATGCAAATTTAGGAGTGGGTTATATTTGTAACATGGTCCTTAATTTAGGTCATTATTTGAAGTTTTCCAAATAATTATTTAAGATTTTGTAAAAGAGATAAGAATAAGATAATGCTTATCAATTAGATAATTTTGTAAAGATAAAATTTTATAAATAATATTTGAAATTAATAAGGGCTAATTACATAGAACCCTCCTCGCGCCCCCCACCACCCCAAAAAAAGGGTTTTGGCTTAATTTCATGTATATTCATTGTTTACCATTTGTCATTATCGGGTACTTTTGACGTAACAAAGATTCATCATGGAGACCTCTTCTATTAGTTTAAACGTTAAATTATATCAACTTTCCATCCAAAATGGCATATTTTACCTAAATACCTCTAACTACAGTTTTTAAAGACTTAAACTTAATATTAAACCTAAACTTTTGAATATAATACTAATTGACAATTTTGCCCTTGAAGCAGTCAATTTAATATTATATGTACCCTGCCACTTTGAACACTTAAAGTTACATTTTTGCCCTTAAACAATTTGAAATCTATTGAAGCTGTTGGGCTAGCCATTGTAATGCAACCATTGAGAGCAATCCAAACTTGTTTGGTGCACTATAAATTACAACCAGCTGCAGCAAAATAGCACTTTTTCATGCTCATCTCTTTCATCCAATCTCATTCCAAAAAATACCAACCGTAAACTAGTGCAAGCAACATAGCAGTAGTTCATCACAACACAATAGCTTAATAAGCATAACAATAAGTCATTCAACCTCAACTAGTGCAAGGCAACACAACAGTAGTTTCACTCATACGTATGGCAGAAGTCACATGGTTAATGGCAACATAATAAAATTTAAAAAAAAAAAAAGAAGATGTAAGTATGGTGCAAAAGCAGTTGTGATGATATCTAAATCTGCAAAGAATCTTGGTAAACTATATTTTGTATGCAAAACAGGAACATGCAATTTTTTTAAGTGGTGGGAGCCGGATAATGAAGAAATTGACAAGTCTCAAGAATGTTGTCATGTTCATATGGAAGAAATGGATATGGATACTAGTGAAACAATAAATGAGATACATAGAGATGTGAAGCAATTGGCCATGAATAGCGAGGTTTTCATGCAAGGATCTGAAAAAATAGAGAATGTTATACTGTCATGCAAGTTGGTGGTTTACATTTTCAATTTTTTTTTAATTGCATGCCTTGTAAAGATGATATAGTGGAAAAAAAACTAGAAATAAAAAGTACACCCAGTATTAGAATTGACAGAAACAGAAGCATGTTGAATCATATACTGATATTGCATTACTTGTCAATAATATAATTGTTATCAACAAAAAGAGCCAAATGCATAAAGCAGTTTTACAAGAGTTTCTGTTGAATATTATACCTGATGCGGTCCTTGATTTCTGGCCATATCGAGCATAATATTAAAAATAAAGAGGCATTAAATGGATCATATAACCTATATGAATGCCTATCTAAAGGACTAATAGTTTTGTTTATACAAAATAAACAACCCCTAGCCCTACACAATAACAAAACCAGGTTGCTATAAGAAAATGCCAAAATTTGCCAAAAACAAAACCACAACTTGCTTGTAGTTGTCGTGCACCTTCACTGCTTTCTTGTGGGTGAACTTCTTGTGCTTGCATGTTTAAGCTACATATGGTTATAAATAACCTATGTGAAAGCAAAAGTCATAGACAAATTTTTTATTTTTATTTTTTTACCTCTATTTGTCCTTGAGATGGTTGAACCCATTGACTGTTGGGATGTTATTGGCCATTGAGATGATGTTAATGCAGCCTACTTTACAGTTGGAGCTTGCTGGGGTACTAGTGTAGATTGGCTGGATGTTATGTAAGTTATACAAAGTTGTGATAAAACCATAAAGAAAAGTTATACAATATGGATTAAACCATAAAGGAAATTTTTACCTATCCTTCTTCTCCTTGATGTGTTTGTTGCCATTGACCGCTGAAATAGTGTAACAGGTTGCTGAAATGAGTTAGGAACTTGCTGGAAAACTGAGAGAGCTTGTTAGGATGTTGGGAACCTGGTGGAGCTTGATGGAAATTTGGTGAAGGTTGCTAGGTTGATGTTAATGTTGATGCAGCTGCTGTTGGATGAGATGGTCTCTGAGCCTTATAAAATAATCCAGGAGGTAGAATATATTGAAAACATGATAAAATATTCAAAGTGTTAGAACATGTAATTTACCTTTTTTTGCTTTAGGGCTGACTTGCATGCCCTTTTATTATGATTGTATCCCTATAATTTTTACATCGTATTGTGAACAAAGAGTTTGCAGGAAGGTCTTCATCAAGTTCCCTTCTTCTTGTTTTCTTAGGCATGCCTACCTTTGTTCTCCTTTGTGGAGCTTCCAGATGGGTACAAGCCACCTCAGGCCATTCACTTTGGTCTGGTATAGGCCTTATACAGTGGTTATATATAGTTATATACATATCTTTTAACAATATCTTATTTACAAACTGATTTACCTCAATCCTCCTCTCATGTGCACATGCAATTGCATGGATACAAGGCATTCATGAAATCTGAAATAAACCAAAAGAGCAAAATATGTTATTTAGTCTTATAATGTAAACTCTACCTTTACACACAACTTCAAACTCCAAAGCTCCACACCAATACATATCCATGATTCTACCCCACTTGCCTCTAGTATTAATTATTTCCCTAATCCTAGGATCAATATTTGAATACCAACTAAGGCATTCTCTATACCTGATATTGAGGAAAAAAGTAGTTAATTATAAGAAATTCATATTTAAACGTAATGGAAATTAATATGGTAAATAATATGTTATTAAACTTACTTTCTTTGCATTCTCTTCATGATCCTTCTTCTTATATCCTCTACCATAGTTAGATAGGTTTGAGCTTGATGCCTATTAATCCAAGAGTTGAAGGATTCAGTGATACTGTTGGTGACATGGTAAACTTTCACCGTGTCATCAAATGCATGCAAACTCTGAGTATTGATAGGGATGTTAAACAAATACTCAAATGCCCCATAGTCCACATATTTGATCTCCTCCATGGCAGTGTTAAAGTCAGTGACATTACTTGCTTTTTACATACTATCCAAAACATTAGTTGTAGACTTGGTCCATAATGTGCTTTCTTGAAATTATGATACAAATGCTTTCCACAGTACCTATGAGAAGCATATGGCCATTTTAAATTTAAAGCATTAAAGATCCTCTTTTGTCTATCACTCATAAAAGTCATAGGCATACCAGGTCCATCAACCCCTCCCAAATGGTCACCTAGATGTTCAAGGAACCAATTCCAAGTGAAATTACATTCCACCTCGCAAATTCCTATGGCTGAAGGGTACATACCATTGTTAGCATTAATACCTACAGTAGCTAAAAACACCCATTCTACTAGCCTCTTTAAATGACATCCACATATCCCAATAAATGGTCTACACCGCCCATTAAAGCCTATACTTTGAGCTAGAAAGCTTATAAAAAAGCCTTAGAATTTTGGATTACCGAAAATTAAGTTAAAATCTGCCTTTACAAGGATTTGTTAGTTGCATTACATTGGCATACTTATGCAATAGGTTAATGGTTTTTTGATCTTCTTCCCTTTTAACGTAAAGAGCTTTCATCTTTGCCCTATATAATTTTTGTTTTGAAGGTTCTAGCCTAAGCCTTCTCTTAATATCCTTCTCTAACCACTCAATTTCTACATTAGGATTGTCTCTAATGTTGTCCTTATACTATTTGGCTATGCATTCACGAGTATTAGGCTATTTCTCACACTTATGATCAGGATAAAAGCTCTTTATTTTGAAAATGACCAAGTCTTGGGTAAATGAGGTATGAATCCTCCATGGACAGCTAGGAGCTGCACATTTACATGTCACTCTCTCCCTTTCCTCTCATGTTTTACTCTTTTCAGTTTAATCCCACTCCTAACTGAGTACTCTCTCAAGGCTTCTCTAAAATGTTTTAAATTCTCAAAAGTCTGCCCTAAACTAAAAGCAACATTTCCATTTACAGTATGCCTAAATAAATTCTGCCTTTGGACTCTAGCAATTCTAGCACTTCTAACCTCTTTATCTGAACTACTCAATATTTTTTGGAAATTCTCTCCATCACTCTGGAAGTGAGAGCTGTCATCTGATGACAGCTCTTCACCACTTCCACTACCCACCCTAATACCACTATCCCTATCACTACTATCATAGTTCACAAATTCTATGTCAGATTCAGGCTTGTGGTCTGCATCTGAATTTTCATCCAAGTCATACTCACTATGCCCCATTGAATGTGCCACATACCCTACCTCAGGTTGTTCAGTATGCAAGTCAGGTTGATTTTTTACATTTCCACCTACATTATTTTCTCCTACATCACTCTCCTTTTCATCATTTTCCCTTACATACCCCAACTGAGGCTCACAAACATTTTCATATTGTTTTTCAAGAATCTCACATGCTAAAGGCTTAGTATCTAATGGTGCGACCTCAACTGACAATGTTAATTCAAAAAGTATATTTTTTTGGTACTTTTTTAAAATTTCTAAAAAAATTTCATCAATGTTCAATGTTAATGATGTCCCTATTCCATGGTAAGCTAACATTGAATTTAACATCTCTATGATCTACCACCCCAAGATTGCAAACCATATTAGTTACTTGAAACAGTCCAATCTTACTCACTTTATCATAGACAATAAACCCAATAGGAAACTTAGACCCTAAAGACCTTAATGTTAAATAAAATTGATCCATTTAATATTAAACTGCCATATGCATTCGTAGATACACGAATGTATGAAAAGAAAGTTAAAAAAAAAGCAAAAAGACGTAGAAAAACACATGCATTAGAGTAATTTCCTAACTAAACAAAGATTAACATCCAACCCATGCATTCACAAATACACAAATGTAATTTCTGCAACTAGCCTCAAAACAATATTATCAGCAAATAAACAAAGCAAAAAATAGTAAAAAATAGTCACTACAAGAAAAATCACCATATTTGGCGGTTTTTGATCGTCAAATATGTATATATTTGGCGGTCTTGAAAACACCACCAATGGCACCGCCAAATATGGTCAATTTAGCATATTTGGCGGTCATAAGACCGCCAAATATGAATCTGACTATACTTAGCGGTTTTTGACCGCCAAGTATAAATAGTTTTAAAAAATTAAAAAAAATATATACTTGACAGTTTTTAACCGTCAAGTATGCAACTAACTATACTTGACGGTTTTTGACCGCCAAGTATAAATAGTTTTTAAATTTAAAAAAAATATATATACTTGGCAGTTAGTAATCAGCCAAGTATTATATATATATATATTTAAAAAATTTCAGAAATTCATAATCTGTATCATTTGTCACATTAAACAAAATTCTCATAAAACAAGCATCAATCCTCGAATCAATCACACTTTATCATATATCAAAAATCTATATAACAAACAAGTAAGCATACTACATAATACCAAGTAATTAACAACTTTGTAATTCATGTAGTCAGTAATTTACAACAATAAGAGCAAAGAATAACAATAGATTATAACAACTGAAGTGTATCAAATCCATCTAATTAATTTGTAATTTTCCAATGCAAACCGATTGTCAGGTAGTATAATTCCCTTATTGTATTTTCCAATGAGCACTCCAAAAGCAAGTACCATACCCTCATTGGTTGTAAATTATCCAGAAGCCTAAGAGATCGGCACTGTGATGTTTCACTGATCTGTCAGTTTCCAGATCCTTGACTTTTCCACAGACTCTTCAGTGATTTTGGGTTTCACATCAGCCAAACTTTTAGTATCATTGCTCTGCGGAAGCCAAAGGGAAAAAAATTAGATCATTTTACTCAAAATTCCTTTTTCATGGCATGTGTATCCCCAGCTGTATTCAATAAAAAATTTGCATTACTATGACAGTAAGTCTAAGCTACACTTAAAATCAAAATTATCCATGGCAAAGACATCAACACTCACCATTCCAACAATTGCTGCTGTAGCTACTAGAGTAACTGAGAAAAGGGCTCCTTCAGATCCTCATCACTAACATCAGAGTCAAGTGCCCCCACAAAAATCTGCAACAAACATGTTTTTGATGGTAAAGAAGATATATTAGTCTTGATGATGAACTGATAATTACCAAAGAGGGAAAGACTTAACTCACAGTTGCATTATTTGACTTGCCATCAGATTTAATATATAACAAATATATCAAATCAATATTCAAATAGAAAGCGCATGGAATGAAGAGGTCTCAAAATAATAACTTTAGCAATTTAGTGTAAAAAGCTTAGTAGATATCCATCAAATAAAAACATGATATCAAACAAAGTTTTACAAAGAAAAAAAATTGAGGAATTTCTTCATTAAGAAAAATAAATAATTAACAACTGCGAATTATAGCATTGATCATTTGAAAACAATACCATCCAACAAGTTACAATAACCCTGAACTTAAAAGTCCCAAGGGAAAAGCAAAATCAGGTAAAGCACAAATAGATTATGCCCAAACCTAGAATTTAATATCCTAAACCCTATGAGGAAAATATTCACTTCTTGGAAACGACGATAATATATGCTAGTTGAGCCACTGAAAGCATGAAAACAGAGTATAAAAAATTTATAGAAAAAAGATTTCGTTTGTAGCAGTAATAGATTTAGAAGTTAATATCTTTGCCCCAACAGAAATTCCATTTCCTGATCACAAACTCATAAAAATGATGATTCACTTTCACTGTCCAGCAGGAGCTAGCTCATGCTTTAAAATCACATGTTATTAACCTTTTCTCCATACAATCTAACTCATGCCAGCCCAACAACCAATCTCGTTAAAGCAACTCCAAAAGAGTCTCATTCTTTTCCATCATAGAACAAATGCATTCTAGGTTTTTTTTTTATTTTAATTATAACATTACTCCAGATTTTTGTAAAAAAGTTTAATTACCATTCATATTCATCTCATAAAACAGCAACTGATTGGCTTCCCAATATGCTATCATAATTGCAAATCACAACTGCAAAAGGTAACTTTTCCATGGAACAAAAACAATAATATATAACAAAAATTATGAGACAATACAAGTTGTAACAAGTTAAGAAAAAAGCTATTTCTGAGAGAAAATATGAACTGATGGTTTGAAACAAAAATAAATAAGAATCAGATAGAGGAAACAAAATGAACCCAGAAAAGTATTATTAAGCAATACCTCGAATAAACACATCAAATGAGTTGCTGTTAAGAGGATTATCATGGCAGGGCATGGTATAGAATGGCCTAACAGCCAAAGGTTAATGGTGAAGGATATAGAATTCAGTGCCATACCTACAATAAAAAGTAAAAATTCAATTCACCCACATATGGTAAAGCTATAATGACGGACTGGATGAGACAAGAAGGAAATAAAAAAAAAAGTATTGACAGTATAATAATGGATATTGCTTCCCTACAGCTTCAAATTCTTTCTTACATTTCTCATTCAAACTGTCAAACATTGCAACAAATAATTAAGCGGTCCACAATATCCATCACCTGCAACAACAAACTCACATACTAAAACTAAAAAATAAAAAATCAATGACATGACTATCAAACCAACAAAAAATCCAATTCTACCTCAGAATAGTGTTTCTTAATCTTCATTTCAACATCAAGACCCCTAAACTCACACAAATGCCTATGAGTGAATGAATTCTCTGCTCTAAAAATGGGACCAATCTCAAAAACCAGACCAAAATCTCCACAAATAGACATTTGCTTGTGAAGTTGAGGAGACTGAGCCAGGCAAGCAGGTTGGCCTTTATAATCCAGCTTAAAAAACAGTAGACCCACCTTCGCTAGAGCCTGCTATCAATTTTGGTGTGTGGATCTCAACAAATCCCTCAGACAACAAGAACTGTCTAAATAAGTGATACATCATTGATGAGCATGACATCATTATTAATGATTCAATCAGCAGGCATGACGAAGTAGTTGCAAACAGGAAGTCATCCTTGAGTTAACTGTAGGTAAAAATTAACAAGATCTTAGTCACAGCAGAACAAAGAGGGAACACTAAAGAAGATTGTAAACCCGACAAACCCACAAAAAGAAGCATCAAGAGATGCTAAAAGTGGACAGTTAATGGAAGCTTCTGACAGTACACCACATCCTTTCAACTCGAGCACCACCATACTTAATGCTGAGTGTGTTCAACTTGGGGCATATTCCCAGGTTGAGAGACCGAAGAACAACCTGTTAAAAAGAGAGGAGGGTATAGGAGAATTTTCAGCTTTCTGCTGACTATTTAAATATAAAAAAATGGTATCTACTTTGTTGGTCAACATTTTTTTAGCCCAATAAATTTATCACTATTATAGAATGTGTAGTTGAAGTTGTCAAACAAGCTTTTGCAAAGATTACATAGTTTGCACCAACCATCAATGAACTAAATTTCAAACAAAAGGTACAAGCACAAAAATATATCCTATTTATTTATGCAGGAAGGGCAGCCATGCAATCATTCTCACTTATTGGAGAAAGGAAGTGCTTTCAAGATTATCACAACCATCTAAGTAGAAATTCTCAAGACTTGGGCACTTTAGCTCAAGAGATGTGATAGCAAGACAACCACAAGAGAAAGGCTGACCAAAGAAGTACTGCAAAACTGCACTGTTGTCAACCCCTGGCCAACGTATAATTCATTTAGAGACAATGAAGAGAACTCATTAGCAGTAATGCAACACTAAAAGGAGCCAGATATATGTGAGAACAAAATGTGTCAAAAAAAATGAAAAGGCCATAGGTAAACTCAACACAGCATCAAAGTCAAGTTGACTAAGCGGACTCTGTTTTAATCACCCCATTGAATTAATCAAATAAACCATTTATAATTGTTGTTGGCAGGTTTTGTTTGATCCAAGAATCTAGAAAGTGAGTGAATGTCTTAGAGCTTTAATACTATTATTAGGCCCTTTACAGATTAGGAGGCTCAAAAGAAAACATGAATATTATGAGAAAATATGAAGGCATCCTTCCAACATATGCAAAGCATGAAGACATTAAACAAAAGCAAATTCAACATATTAAAGCAACTCAATTCACATACCTCACAATTATCAAGAACTAAAGACTTCAGCATAGGGCATCCACCACCATTACTAAAACATCACAAATAGAATTCGTTAATGATTCACAATCTTTAAGGTGTACTTCTTACAGACATTGGAATTGTAATGAGAATGATGTCAAGTTCTCCTGCTTCCGTAATGATAGTTTCTGCATGTCCATGAAACCAATCAGAATGATCTCACAATATAATCAATAAAGAATAGACAATAGAGAAATTAATGCTTCCAATGAAGACATACTTGAAAAGAATTCGAAGTGATGTTAATGCAGTGAAGGGTAGTACAATTAGACAACATTATAGATGATACCTTGACTGTCCGCAAATTCAAATCAGCGAATCTGCACAAGAAAATAAGCCGATAAGTATAGAAAACAAAGAAAAGGATAATCTTTAGACACCCCATAACTGAGGCAATCTTCTGGGACTCGGAAGAAGCAATATAGAAGTTTAGATGGAGTAGTCAACCATACTAGTGACAATTATAGACCAATTTCTTGTGCAGATCATCATAGCCAGTAACAGAATCAAAACAAACACACTTTCCCATGGAATTTTAGAACCCACTTTCGCCAATTTGGTGGGGCGCTTCTTCGGCCGCCCATTGTAGACCACACCAACAGCGATCAATTTCTCTTCGTCCACGACCGTCTCACCTGAAACCCCACACAAAAGTTCAAAAACCCTCCAAAAACCCAATCTGTAAAGAAAAATTCCAAATTTGCACAATATGCAAAGGCAACAAGATCGCACCTAGAGTCGGCGGAGACACCAAGGCATTGGCTTTCACGTCAGCATCACCAGATTTGTCAGCGTCAACGATCTTGGCAATGTCGGCGCTTTGTGGATCAAAGGATCGGAGCTCCAGGTCTTGAGATTCAGACCCGGCCTTCAAGGTCTCAGGCGGCAGTGGTGGCGCCACTGCCAGAGCATCGTTCGTCGACGAAGACGCCTCGCTCGCCTAGGGTTTCACCAAAAAAAATTCAATCCAAACAGAACAGAAATCAGACCTCATATTCAAATCTTTCCTCTTTCAAAAAAAAAAGCGTAAACAAGAATTTATAAAAAGAAATAAGCTTAGATAGAGGCTTGAGGAGGAGGAAGAGAGCGTTTGGAAGAGGAGGAAGAGCTGCGTCTAGTTTTGATCATGTCGTTTTGTTTGTTTTGTGTTGTTTCTGATCCAACCAACAAGGGAAAAGCAGGGGAAGGTTTGTTAAGAGAGTATCGAACTCGAGAGAGAGAGAGATGGGTAAACGATTTTATTGTTTTTATTTTCTCCTTTTGTACATACTTGTCAATACGTAAAAATGTGATAAATATTTGATAAAGTCAAAACAAAGAGTGACATATATGGAATACACTTAAGTTTGACTTCCAAGATAATGATATATTTCTCACTTTTTTTTAAAACCGTCAAATAAATAAATTATCAAGTGACAAATATAGAAAAATTTCTTGTAGTGAGTATCCAACGGTAGCAATTTTTACATGATGTCATCATTCACAATATAATAGAATAACAATTAACAAGTAAAAGAACCAAAACCCAATAAGAAAACTTCGAAATCACATTGATTCCAAAACAAACAAAAAAGAAAAACAAGGAAAAAAAACTCAACATAGCATTAACAGCAAAGCACATGCAGAAAGAAAAAAATGACTCACCTTATAGAGATTCTTCACAAAAACTTTACTTTTGAATGCCTGTTTTGTTTACTATGTTGGTTTGGGCTGTTTTTGGTATTGGGTAATAAGGATAACAGTTTGTTGCGATTGCTGCTACACTCACAATAGAAATAAAGATTTTTTTAGTGATAGTTTAGTATAACAAACATATGCATGCATGCAACAATATAATATTTCATCAAACATGTTATGATATTATTATCATTTTTATCCGTTAATTTCAAAAACCCCTAAAATTTTATGCCATTTCAGAGGCCATGCACGATGTACGAACATTCAAAAGGAAACTTAGAAGATCATTTGATGCATGCATGTCATTATAATCTTTCAAATATACATATTATCACATCAATTACCAATATTTATCATAAAACATAAAAAAAAAAACCCCAAATTTCAATCGATTTTAGGGTTGTAGCCAAAAAAATTTTTGACACAAACACTCAAATAATAGTTACAAATAACAATATCACACTAAACATCAATTAAATTCTACAAAATGAGCAAAAAATAAAAACCAAACTAACACAGTTCATAGAAGGCATGCATTGAGTGTTTAACGATAGAAACAATGAAAATGTACACGTTAATGCTATGTTGATTTTTACCCGATTGCGTGAAGGAATGTCAACGATGTATCTCCAGTCTAAAACGGTGATGAACCAACTCCGATTGAGTAGGAGACAGTTGCAGGGTTGCGTGGGCTAACAAGAAGACCAAGACAAAAAGGAAAAAGAAGTAGGGGCGGTAGGGAAAGTTGGGTTTTTTTTTTTTTAATTCTCTGACTTATGCTTATATACTGTTGACCAGCATTTCTTAAATGACCCTTGTAGCCCTTCCCATTTCACTTATTTACATGTTTTTAACGTCTAAATTAATGTAAGGGATCTCTATGATGAATTTTCGTTACGTCAAGGGTACCCGATGATGACAAATGGCAAATAATGAACATATACGAAATTAAGCCAAAAAGTTGAGGGGGTCTGTGTAATTAGCCCAAATTAATAATATTAGACAATGGGCTAGCCTTCAGATTAGGCTTAAAAGGGTTTAAGTTTATTTATCAGGTAATTACTTAGAATATTCTTAGTAGGCTAAAGTCCCCAAAGTGGGTTTAGCTTTTGATATTTAAGCAGTTCTTCCTTACTATACTATAATTTCTTTATTTTCCATACCATAGCCCACAAACAAACCACCCATAATGCACCTTGGGTCCAATTCCTCACTCATACGGATATGTTCATACAATCTCAGTCTTGAATTTATTCATATGAGCCTTTTTGGACTTTTTGATCAAAAGTTGGTCATCAACAATCATCACTCAAAAAACATTTTCAATTTAGACGAGTAATTATTAGAAGCATTTCTCTTAAACTTGAAAGGTATTCACATGCTTTGGGATGCTTTCTTGAATATAATAATTATTATAATTATACAAATTTTGAGTGATTCGTAAACCATTAAAATGATTTTGAGTAGAAGATATATTGTCTTTGGATAATTGAAAATGGATACTTAGAGGCCATTTGTTTTTTGCACTTAACATTTTTTAGTTCTTATTGATACTCAACACTTATTAGCACTTATTTTTATATCACTTTGTCATATATTTGTTTTTAATTTTTCAATAAGTCTTAGTTGATAAATTAATTTAAACATGACATATTGATCCTTATAACAGCAATTAAAATATATTGATATTTAATATATTGTACACATTAAATAGCTAACAAAATTAAATCAAAATAAGAATATTGTAAATATTAAACTTACATATTATAAATTTATACATCTATTAAATTATGGTAAATAATGAATGTAATATTTAATAATATGAAATATCGGTAATAAATATTAAAAATAAAAAAGTAACAAATATACAAAAAAAACTTTTAATAAGTTAAATAATAAAATTTGAAAAGCCAGTCACAACCTTTTCATGAGCTAGTCACTGCCACTGCCATTCTCCACCATCGTTGTCCATCGGTGAACTTACTCCTACAACAGCAAGATATACATCAAAATGATCTTCGTTCAACGATCTATTTAGCCATATAGATTTCAAGGGCGACTGATGCTTCATTTGATTGTAGGAGGCCGCAAACAATTCAATTTGGTGGTGAACGACCAATTTTCGGCAATGACCATTAGATGAAGAACCTTGGCTTTTGATGAACGATAACCGAGATGATGGTTTGCAAAGGTAGTGATGGCAGACGTGCGTCAAAGGAGGTTGGCAAAGATGGTGGTTGTCATTTCAGTTTTCTGTAGTGTTATGGGTTTCAAATTATGGTTTGGGGTCAATGATGAAGGAAAGGTTAATGACGAGAAGTCTATCTATCGTTTGGTGGGGGCACTATTGGTTGACGCACTAATCAATGGTGGTGAGTGGCGACGACGGTGGAGGATGATAACCTATTACTAATTTTATTTAATTTGTTTATATAAAAATATAATTAGTAAATGTTATCCAATGTTTTAATATTATATTAACTTTTTACAGTAGAGAATACAAATATATTTTTATAAAATAAATCAATTCAGATATTTGTCATAAAAAATAATAAAATTTTACTTTTTTACTTAAGTGTTATATCACTTATTTTAAATGTTAAAAAAAAATTAACTCTTAAACCAATCTTACTCTATTATTATGACTGAAGTGAAATGTGATAAAAACAAACGACCCGTCCTAATTCAATGATTATGGTTAGATCAATAAGTCAATCATAAATGAAAGATAAATGAAAACAACAGATTTTGTTCTCCAAAGAGCCAAAGTAGAGGTTGAAGACGGGTAATTTTGGCTGTGAGAAAGGGTGTGCAAAAAGAGATAAATAGAGAAGACATAATTGAAACAAAAAGGTATTTTTGAATTAATTAAGGTATACAGAGCAACAATTTCGATTTTAAATTTGATTTCTGAATATACAAAGAAATTGGGTATTCAAAGAATTTTCTTGGCTGCAAATAGCCTCACATTATGTCATGGGTGGTTCAAGTGGAGACGTTTTAATTATATATTTCGAAATACATGAGATGCCACTGATATATTCCGTGAATTTTATTTTTTTCAATTAGGTAACGTCCTCTTCCTTCTTTACTATCTAAGTTGAGCAGCACAAGTATAAGATTTGAGTAATTTAATTTAATTTAATTTTTATTTTATGAATTATTAATTAATATAATGAATGCAAATAAAAGTAAGTAAAATAATTTAGTTTTTGTTAAAAATAAGAATAAATAAATAATTTATAAAGGTGCCATTAATCAAAATGGTTAGTGTAAAAATTAGTCAATTAGATAATTAGGGTGGTATGCATAAATAGTTAAAGGGGTGCGGTGATTTATTTTATTTTATTTTATTAAATTAGAAGATTGGCATGAATACATATAGAGAGAGAGAGAGAGAGAGAGGTAGAGAGGGGGGGACACTGTAGTGTTTGTATAGTGCCCTAATATAATAACAGAAGAGAAATATTGGCGCAATAGAAGTAGCTTTACCAAGTAAAAATATAATAAGAAATCAAATCAATCAGGAATCATTAGTTGCAGTTACAGTTGGAGCTATTGCAGAGTCCAGTGATGGGTTCAGGTGGAATGGGACGGAGCAAATTGAATTGAAATGATTTGAATTGAATTGGATTTGGTTAATTCATTTGGTGTTAATTATTTTGGTTTGCAGATGCAGATATGGAGGATTACGGCTTCGAGTACTCGGACGAGGAGCCCGAGGAACAAGATGTCGACATCGAGAATCAATATTACAACTCTAAAGGTAACCTTGGCTGGCTTGAATAATTTTGCATTGGCACTTTATCTGAGATGTTCCAAAAATTCTTATTTCTGGATTCCAACCCCAACCCTAACCCTTAAGCCAAGGAACACGTTATCTTATGGTTTAGAATTCTAATTGTCTTCGTTACTGTTGGATTCAACCTAACCTAATATAATATTAGTAGTTATTTGTAATTTTCTCTTTTCTGGTTGAAGGCTTATTTCATCCTATTCTATTCACTTTGTTGCAACACCATCCCCAAATTTCTTTCTCAACTAGTTTGTTACAGTACTTTATTTGCATCATTCTGTTTATTGTCTTCTTAGATACTTCATATCATTTGCCTTCCTTTAATTCTTAATGATTTTTTCTACTTCTCTCTCTCCCACACAAACAAACATAGCTCTGGAGGTTTTGTATCTTTTCTGTTTGTTTTCATTATTTCTTACATACTTCAATATTTCACAATTTTCTAACCCTCTTTCCAATCAAGGTTTGGTTGAGACGGACCCAGAAGGTGCACTTGCTGGTTTTGCTGAAGTTGTTGGCATGGAACCAGAGAAGGCTGAATGGTAAGTTCATATACGCTGCAGTATGAGGTTTGGATATTTTTATTTGCTACATATTCAGACTTTTCTTAAGCTTTTAATGTACATAAACATAGAACATTAGAGACACGTAGCTGTTCAAAAGCCAAGAGGGCTCATATATATATATATTTTATACGTAAGCCTGTCATTAACTCATTTTCATATAAATTCTTGTTTGGCTCTTTGTGATTCCTCCATCAAAATATTTTTGATTTGTTTGAGATAGGATTCAGGGTATTGCATCTCATATAGTTATATTTAATTTGTTTCTTTGGTATTTACTACATATTTATTACCAATGATTATACCCTTACGTGGGATTTGAGTGTTCCTTTTATCTTTAAATAATTTAAGTAATTATGCTTTTCTACTATTTTCAGGGGATTCAAAGCTTTGAAGCAAACTGTAAAGCTATATTATAGGTTAGGGAAGTATAAAGAAATGATGGATGCTTACAGGGAGATGCTAACATATATCAAATCAGCAGTGACACGAAACTATAGTGAAAAATGCATAAACAACATAATGGATTTTGTTTCTGGATCAGCCAGTCAGAATTTTGGTCTCCTGCAAGAATTTTATCAGACCACTCTGAAGGCCCTTGAAGAGGCAAAGAATGAGGTTAGAATGTCGCCATATCTCTAGCCTCAAAATGCTCCCTTTTCCAAGATCTAATTTATTCTCTTGTTATGCAGAGACTTTGGTTCAAAACAAATCTTAAGCTTTGCAAAATATGGTTTGATATGGGTGAATATGGGAGAATGAGTAAGGTAACCTTTCTTTAACACATTTTAAAATCCCTATTTTTCGGATTTAGAATGTTAGTTATGAGACAAACATTTATGCACATCCAGATTTTGAAGGAGCTTCATAAATCTTGTCAAAGAGAAGATGGTACAGATGATCAAAAGAAAGGAAGTCAACTTTTGGAGGTGTATGCAATTGAGATTCAAATGTATACTGAGACTAAGAATAACAAGAAGCTTAAGGTGAGGATTTTACTGCATTTTCTTGCTCTCTCACTTTTGTGATGAATAAGTAACATTTTGGTGTTCATAAGGTTTTTGCAATGGTTAATATGTGCTTTAGAGTCTGTATCAGTTGTGTAAATTTTCTTTTGGGTAATATATTGTTACTTTTGAGTGGTATAACCTTTTGTATTTATCTCCTTTATTTGTTTAACCCTGAAGAAATATGGAGAAGTTGTAAATGCATTTTATTAACTTTCCTGTTTGTTTTTAATAAAATTAAAGATGTGGCAAAATTAATAGAGATGAGATATTTAAGTCCAAGTTTGTGGAAGGGGACTCTCTGTTTGTTGTGGTTCGGCGTAATCATGTAGTTAGTAGTTGAGCTTCCATTCACACTCAGGTTAGTGTCAGCATGCAATCCTGTTTCTCATCTATTGTCATAAGATAGTTCACATTTCAGTAAATTTTTAATTACAAAAGTGCTGATGCAACTTTTGGCATTAACATGGACAAATAGTTGTTGAAATTAGATTTCTTTTGAGGATGCTAGGTGATAAGTAGCTTGAGAACCCCAAGCTAAGCTTGTTTAATATTTATGCTATATTGTATATTATAAGTGATAAATACCTACCAAAATTCTATTCCATCTTTTTTTTTTTGTGTGAAAACTATGTGTCTCTGGCTTGGACCTCTACTCCACTAATCCCATGGGGGATACCCCTTGCGCCCCAGCGCCAATTCCCGGTGGACAACAGAGCGTAACCCAGCAACACAGAATGACATTTTGATTGTAAAATAGTATATAAAAATTTGTACTTTATAATATTTTATGACAAAACAATGATTCAAAAAGGAAATATGTCTGCATTGTCACTTCATCTCTTCTCAAGTGAACAGAGGTCGAAGGTAAAAGGAGAGTTTAGTTGCTGTTGAAAATGGATTAATTTTTGGGCAACCGGAATGTGGCAAGTTGTTTTAGAAGAGATGGAAAGATTGATGTGGGTTCTTGAGAGTAGAGAAAATTATTTGATTCTTACATGTTTGATTGTTACAAAATAATCTGAAAAAAATTAGAAGTGAAGAGAAAGAAAAAAGGAAGAAATGGGAGATGTGACAAAATTTTTTTTAATATATTTGGTATGTATTAGATGATGAAGTCTTTGTAGCATTTATTTGTTGGCTGTTAACTATACACTGTCTTTTTAGTTTTTGGGATCAGTGGGCTTTTATATAAAATCCAAACTTCAGAGATGTTAAGATAATCTTCTTCTAAGAGTCCAATTCAGTTACTATTCTGTTTGTTATAATGGAACTTGACATTAGTCGAAGATAATTGTGTTATTTCTGAAAGCGTAGGGAGTTAATGTGTTTATTACAATTCTGGAGGGGACCATTTTAATAATCTCTATTTGTTAACATTTCGAATTTGCCATGTGATTGTGTAATCCATGTTAGGCTTATTTTATCTGGAGTTTGTTAAGGCCATTGATATGTTTTCATAGAGCTAAGTGTTGAGAAAGGAGGTATTAAATTTGACAGAGAGATAATTTAAAAGCTTAAGCTATTAGGTGGAAGAGCTCAACAAGAATGTCAAGCCAGATCAAGTCCAAGGTTTTTTTGATGTCAGCAACGTAGGTCAAATATGGACTGACAATGATACTAATGGTAGATATATGCATGTGAAAATTAATCTAATCCGTGGGAGTGCCAAACAGGAATATATAACAATAATCAACCTCAAAACCAACCAATGTGAGACTCCTTAATACCTTCTCTTACACATAGGTCCTGTGGAATAACAAGTGTCTCAAACATGGTTGAAGAACATGATCAATAAAGATCTGCAAAAAATGCAAAGAAACAGGTTGTAAATAGGAAACATTCAAACAGCTTAAACTTGTAAATATAAGAGCATGACAGATTCATTAGTGATATTCATTGCCAGAACTAAACTACTATGACTGACGAGTTTTTCATCTTCTATATCTTATGCTCGAGTCCTACAAGTTCATTCTATTTCAGCTGGGAGCAAAATGACTTTGAGGGTTCAGACAACCTTACCACTCTATGAAATCCTTTCTAATTTCAGCCTAGATGTCTGCTCTGTTACTGAAAATTAGGATACAACTAGGGTAAACTATATGAAGAACTGTGACAGGATAAGTTTCAAGATCAGGATGCTAAAGTGATACCATTACTTTATTAATTCTGCATTTGCACATCTCTGATTTGGAAAATAATTTCATTCTCCAAGACTTGTTGTAAGAATTTGGTAATATTTAGTGAACATATAGGGGACCTTTGAAGCCCATTTTGCTGTTAATTACTGGATCATTGTCATCATAAGACAGTTAGTCTGTGTGGTGGATGTGCCATGGGTCCTTTACGATGATTAGTCTGTGTTGTGGATGTGCCATAGGTGCATTATGATGATTGGTTGAAGGCTTAAAGCCAATGTTGATTCCTTGTGATAGCTATTGTATGGGTATGTTAGTTTATGATTATAATCAACTGTTTTGATTGAGCTGCTTTTGAAATAATGGATTTAATGCAGCAATTGTACCAGAAAGCACTTGCTATTAAGTCAGCTATTCCCCATCCTAGGATCATGGGAATAATTCGTGAATGTGGTGGGAAGATGCATATGGCAGAACGTCAGTGGGCAGAAGCAGCCACTGATTTCTTTGAAGCTTTCAAGAACTATGATGAAGCTGGGAACCAGAGGCGCATACAATGTTTGAAGTATGAATGCTATCTCTCTTAACATTGATAGGTCATTGTGAACTTATTCATAATAATATCATATTATTATTTATATTATTTTAAATTTACAAGATTAGAGATCATGTATTAAGATAATAATACGGTGAATGCATTATTGTCATCATTATTTAATAATGACATGAGATCATGCACTGTGTAGACATTAAAGAAGTTAAATCAGTGTATGAAATAGAATAAAATTCAATATATGAAGCTTAAGTGGTTTATTGGTAGTGTGAGTTCATCATTTGACCCTGCCCCCTTCGTCCCCTTTTCTTTATCTTTCCCATAATGGTTCTCAACTTTCTGGGATTCTTCATTGCATACTTCATTTGTATTGGGATGTGCATTGATTTTGATGTTCCTTTTGTAATCTATAATTTTCTGAAGGGATAATGTCAAAAAGTACCCTCAAGTTTTGGCCTAATTTTAAGTAAAGAACGACTTTGCGTATTTTATCAATCACACCCCAGACATTTTCCAAAAACAATCAACTGTTAGTTTTAACCCAAGCGGAAGTATGAAAATACAATTTTACCCCCATATATAATTAATAATTTTTATTCAAATAAAAAAGAAAATTCTAATTTTCTTTTTCATTCATCATTGCTCCTCTCTGCTTCAGTTCGTCTTCTACTTCTTCAGTACCAATCCTAGAATCACTACTCTGGCTTCCAAATCAAAATAATAATTAAAAAAAAACCCTAATTCCCCAATCTCCCAAAATCGATTCAACGTTTTATTCTAATAAACACAAATCTTTAATACCCAAAATCTCCGAATAAATATGTTGGCTATGTTGGTTCACCCTGCATGGTGGTGGAGTGGCATCGCAGGCCATGGATTTGCTCGGTGGTTGTGGAGGTGGTGGAGGTGCTTGTTGATGGCAACTGTTGATGGTTGGTGACGGCAGCGGTTGATGGTGGTGGCCATTGATGGTTCTCTGGATGAGTCTACCAGGGTTTCTGCCTCTCTAACATTATTGGATGGTGGCTGTTGATGTGTTGGCCAGTGAGTAGTCCATAGAGTAAGACCTCCCCTATGGCCATGGTGGTTGAATGCTTGATCAGTGATGGCAGCAGTTGATGGTGGCTGTTGGTGGTTCTCTGGCGGCTTTTTTTCTTTCTTTTTAATTGATTTTGATGGCTGTTGATGAGTGACAGCAGTGGTTGATGATTTTGATTATTTTCATTTTGATCGGTATGGATTGCTGGTTGGTGTTTTTTGACAGGATTTTTGAGAAAAATTATTAAAAGTTTTGTTTTAGTTTTTGTTAAAGTATGCAGTATTTTTTTCCCCTTATCTTGGATACTTGTGTGGGTTCTAATTTTTCAGTTTGGTGCTTGACTGTGCTTTTGGGTGTTGCTCTGCTTGTGATTGTGCGTAGGGATTTTGGAGTGGTGTTGCAATGGCTGGGTTTATCAAAAATGGTACCTGCAGAAAAATCAAAATTTCCGTTAATCAATAAATGGAATGCAAATTGATTTTGATTATTTAATTTAGGAATTTTGAGTTGGACTGCAAATTATTTAGAATGAAATTCCTATAGTACCCCTGACCGAAATTTTAACATAAATCCTTAGATGATGAAATTAGGTCAAAACTCAAGGATGCTTTTTGATATTATCCGATTTTCTGAATTACCTTTTAAAAAAATTTTCTGAGTCTGCCTGTTACATCAGTTTTAAACAATATCTTTTGTCCAACTATCAAAAATATAAATTTGATTTTTCTTGTCATTTCAATTCTTTCTCGCTTGATAGATATCTGGTTCTGGCAAATATGCTGATGGAATCCGAAGTTAATCCATTTGATGGACAAGAGGCAAAGCCGTAAGTCATCTTATTATGTCCTACCGAGTTTTGCTTATATTCTACATGTGCTCTTTCATCTGATTGCTACTTGGCAGATACAAAAATGACCCTGAAATTCTAGCAATGACCAACCTGATAGCAGCATATCAACGAAATGAGATTATAGAATTTGAGAAAATCCTTAAGGTACATTTGATGCAATCCAATGTTGTAATATCTTTGCAATTACATTATATTTTTTTTGTCATTCCCTGTTTTTCTGCTCTCCAAATTTTAGTTATTAGTGGGAATTTCCAGAGTAACAGGAGGACAATAATGGACGATCCCTTTATTCGTAATTACATTGAAGATCTGTTGAAGAATGTCCGGACTCAAGTGCTTCTTAAACTTATCAAGCCTTATACAAGGATCCGAATTCCTTTCATATCAAAGGTGAGGCTGATGGTTTCTCTGAAATTGTTCTGTCTATACAATCTTTTGTGCTCTCTCAGGCTAGTCCATTAGTGGACTGCTTTGTCCGCCCTTGTGTAGCTATTTTTAATGCAAATTTTAATAGTTTCTTGCTAAAAAAAATCTCTCAAAAAATTGTTCCTTCCATACAAGATTGCTAAACATTGTTGTTTTACCATTACTATCAATATTGTGAGGATTGTTAAACTTGCTTTTGACATATACTCCAGGACCTGTTCCTCATTTTTCCAAATTTAACGGTTGCAATGCAGGAGCTCAATGTGCCAGAAAAAGACGTTGAGCAGCTGTTGGTTTCTCTAATCTTGGATAATCGTATTGATGGACATATTGATCAAGTGAACCGGCTCTTAGAACGTGGTGACAGGTCAGCCTTTTTCCTATTCTTGCATCTGTTTACTCATTCTGGCTAACTCTGTTGTAGCTGAACTTGAATTTCATACTCATGCAGGTCAAAGGGAATGAAAAAATATACTGCTATAGACAAATGGAACACACAGCTAAGGTCTCTGTACCAAACTGTGAGTAATAGAGTGTCTTAAGTATATTGCAGGTGGGATAGTAGGAAAAGTTACATTAGATTTTTGCTATTTTGTTGATGAGTCTTCAGAAAGGTGCAAATCTGTTTTTGGGTTTTGCTTTGATTTCAGGAGCGAAGTTCTATTTTTCAAACCCACTATAGTACACTGCAATTAGAAGTGTGTATCTGGATTCATTTATTAAATGTTTGCTAAATTTGAGTTCCGGTTGATGATAAATAATATTTGTAATATTGCTAGAATTTTGATTTTGAGGGGACCAGTTGTTTTGCCCTCGCTGATTGTGTGTTGGTGTTGCGTTTTGCTTTGAACTGTAATTGAGGGGCTGCCTTATTTGGGAGGAGAAGTTCAAGGATGGAGTTTGAGATTTAGAGCCAGATGGCTTTTAGTTTTCAGGTTGTCAATGAGTGGTTACTCGAACTTGGCGCTATTTCCATGAAGTTGTTTGAACTTCAGCTTAAATCAAGGAGAAATAGGTAATCAATCTTTAGTACCTGCCGCCATATTCTAAATTTTGAATTTGGATGATTAAATAAGAGTGTGATATAAAATGATGAATTTTAATAAGATTATCATATGTCAATTAGTTTAAGGTGCAGAATCATCATTGTTAAACTCAAAACTCAAAATTCAAATGATGAGTTTATATGTTATAATCATCATTGCTTAAAATAAATTGATGAATTTTAATATATATATATATATATATATATATCTATCTATCTCTCTCTCTATATATATATATAGAGAGAGAGAGAGAGAGAGGGCTTCTTTGACGCTTCTGGCCAAGTTTTTTTGAACATATTTTGAACATGTATGTTCTAGTGGCAATCTTTATTTAGTTTAATTCGTGCAGTACCGCATGTGACCGATTATTTCAACATTGCTCAAGTTCAACAAATGACTGAAAAACTCACTATGACAGAGTGTCAACGTGGGAGTAGAATTAGTGGCAAGTAATGGGGATTCTATGTAAACTTGGCTTCAAGAATGAGTAGTTTGCATCGCCTTGCCTTTGCCTTGAGGTTATCTCATTTGTGACTTCCCAATCCCATGGCTCAAGTTGTAGAAACACGCTTTTTAGGTGGAGAATATGGAAGTAGAATGGGTAAAACATAATATAGATTTTTTATGTTCTAAAAATGAGTAGGACACTCGAGTAATATGGATTGATGGTGGATGAATATTGTGTTTTGAAAACTGACTACTGCTAGAAAACTTAGATATTTGTAGCATGCGTAAACTGAATGACATGATTTTTATCCTAAAATGGATTTTTAACTCTTCAAATCAAACATAAAGTAGCCCTTTATTGCTTTGCTTTCTATCTCGATAACTCCCAATATAAAGTGTTTAACTAAAATATGTAAACCAAAGTGAGTGTGATTTTGAGTCATGGAATTCTCTTTTGCACATAGGTGAGTTTGTATATAGATTTTTAAATAGGATTAAGTTCTATCCTTCTAAGTTTTGTCCGAATAATGATAAGATGGAATAGTTTGGTTGGTCATTTTCTTATCATAAAATAAGCAGGCCCAACTCGTACTGTTTAAGTATGGGTTATGATATGACTAAATTGAATGGCGAGTATCAAACTAAGAAAATCCTTTTTTTTTTGGGTACTTTATCTGGAAGTTTAAAAAATAATATTCTTTCTTATATAATCTCATTAGGTTCCATAAATAACCCTTTATTATTTATTTTTCAATAATCGAGACACTACATATCACTTGTAACTATTTTTTTCTCAAATGTTAATATTCTATCTGTCTAAAAACGATCTAGAGAACCATAAAAATAAACAAAGAAAAAGAAAGAAAGAAGAAAACAAGAATTCTATTGTTTGGAATATGATTTGCTCTACAAATGATACATTCCTTTATTCTTTTCTCTTTTTTCTTTACCGTCCTATTTAATTAATAGCAATGCTACATTTACAACTAAATTTATCAAAGGAGAAAAAATAAAAAGGAAAGTTATATTTTCAATATTATTTTGTCAATTCAGGTTATAAAAGAGTTGGTTGTAAATGAATTTTAGGTATAGTATTATTCTTTAATCAAATGGTGGGGCTATTCATCCCAAATAGAATTTAAACACCCCATTTCTTAAAGTGTGATGCTATACCTATAACCTATATAGAACCAACATTTCTTAAAATATGAGTTGGTAAAATATTATTGGATGAGTAAAAGAATAAATAAATAAATAATGTTAAACTACACGACATGACAATTATCCATCCGCCAATATTTAACAATTATCCATTTAGCATTATTGTCAACTTAGTTTATAAAATAAATTAGTTATAAATAAGTTGTAGGTATAATGTTTTTTTTTTTCAAAATGCTTCTCTTACCAAATTTTTAATAATTGAATACTTTACAGTATATATAACCTTATTTAATTTAGGTCAATTCCATAAATATCCCTTAAGGTTTGCCAAACATTTTATATGATCACCTCTAATTCTAAAAATCCTACAAACCTTCCCTCTTCATTATGAACGGTTAAAAATTTCATTAAAACAACAAATTTCTCAAATTGTCTATAGTTGACTACAATAAAATAACAAAAATTCTAAGTTAGCAGTAAGTTGACCACAATAAAGTACCTTAAAAAAATAAATTTCCAAATGGCCTTTTAATTATTTATTTATATAAAAGAGAGTTTGGTTTAGGCATTAAAAGAGTGTGTAGAATAATTAATTAATTTTAAATTTTGGTATAACGGGTCAAAGTAGAAAATGGGGCTGAGAGTATCAACATGGGTGCAAATACTCCCACTCTTTTATTTGTAAATGAATATACATTCATTACTCTGAATTAAATAAAAAAAGAATTATATTGAGTTTTGAAATGGGTTTACTGACTATAAAGTAGAATAATAGACTTATTGAGAATAGAAATTTGGGTGCAAACAGGGGAAGCTTTGTGAAAGCTAATAACCTTAGGGAAGAATAAAAAAAAGACATTGGTGGTTGGGTCGGGTTGATTTAGAAATTGGGGAACGTTTGATATTTGGGCAAATGAATTTATTTTATTTATTTTGTTTGGTACTTAAGTACCACACCCCCTCCCCTGCTGCTAGGGTTTCTGGAGCGTACATCTATATATATATATAAACGTCTGTCTATCAATCCGTAAAGAAAAGAAGCAACAAACGGATACAATACAATCCTCTTTTCATTTGTTTTCTTTGGTGCTCTGCTCTGCTCAACTTGTTGATTCAATGGCCATCACTTTCTCGGATCTCCACACAGAGTCAGGCCTGAAGTCTCTGGATGACTACCTCTCTGGCAAATCTTACGTTTCTGGGTGGGTAATTCGATTTTGATTTGAATAGAATAGAATAGAATTGCGGATGAGATGATTTGTTGTTTGTATGGCTGGCAGCGATAAGCTGACAAAGGATGACATCAAGGTCTACGCCGCCGTATTCGAGAATCCGGGTGATTCCTTCCCCAATGCCAGTAAATGGTACCACTGCGTCTCGTCACATCTTGCCCCGAGGTTGGTTGGTTCTTCCGATTGATTTCTTTAATTAATTAACTAATTATCAGAAGAAGAAGAATTAATTGTTGCTGTTGTTTTCAGCTTTCCTGGCAAAGCAGTTGGAGTGAGAATTGGTAGCAAGGTTGCTCCACCTGAAGCAGCCCAGGTATACTGTACTACTATACCATTTGCACTACTTACGTTTATAATAGAATATAATAGAAATGGAGAGTAGATGATTTCATTTCTCACTCTCACTGTCTGACTATTTGAAGATAGATAGATAGTTTGGCCCATTCCGTTTGTCCTGACTGACAAAACTATTATTACTTAGACGCAAATTACAAATTACAAATTAAAACTGACCCACATTAGAGTAACTCTGTTTAAAATAAATCTAGCTACCCAGCATTTAGATGCCATAATTTCCCCTCTGATAGACCATCCAACAACAGTTGCCTGACTGTTCTACCCTAATGCTTCATATCCAACGTCTGTGGTTTTTCGAATAGCATAGCGTCATGACCAGGGCTTTTTTCAATTCTTTCTAAAATGATGTAATAGTATATATTTTCTATTGCTTTAGGGAGCTCCTGCTGGAGATGATGATGACTTGGATCTCTTTGGAGATGAGACCGAGGAGGATAAGAAGGCAGCAGAGGAGAGAGAGGCAGCTAAAGCCAAATCCACCAAGAAAAAAGAGAGTAGGTTTCATACATCCACAAACATCATTTCATTTTATTTAAGAGAATCATTTTAATGAGGCGATTGTAAATCACACTTTTGTAGGTGGGAAATCTTCTGTTCTTTTGGATGTCAAACCATGGGATGATGAGACAGACATGAAGAAGCTTGAAGAGGCAGTTAGGAGCATTGAGATGCCCGGTCTCTTGTGGGGAGCATGTATGGTTTCATTTCCTATCAATTTATTTTTCTGCTTTGATTTGATAAATGGGATACTTAAATAACATCTAAGTATCTATTCTTTTCTTTTCTTTGTTATTGAATTTGTAACAGCAAAACTTGTTCCAGTTGGTTATGGGATTAAGAAGTTGCAAATCATGCTTACAATTGTTGATGACCTTGTTTCTGTGGATTCGCTTATAGAGGAACATCTTACGGTTGAGCCATGCAGTGAATATATCCAGAGCTGTGATATCGTTGCCTTCAACAAAATTTGAGTAACTTAGTTTGTCTTCTATCTATCTTTGCCCATTGTGTTCGCTTGTTTGTTATCAGTAACACTGATGTTTTAAACTTGTTATAAGTTTTGTTTACTGATGCTTTAAACTTGTTATAAGTTTTGTCATCTCTTTTGATTGATTGATGGTAATTTGTGGTCCAGTTATTTTGTATCATTTTTTTAGGTAAAACCTTTTCACCATTAGGTGATTGAGGTTTTAAAATTTGGACATTGCCAGTGGTATTAGCCTAAATTATTTTGAAAGCCATATACAATAAAATAAAATAGAATTACTTTAACCATATAAAACTTACATTTTAAATTCTAGTGCTAAGTTTCATAACTATTAAGGTTTAATTTAAGTACAAATGAACCTCCTGTTAAGTGTCAACGTTTAAAGTTAATTATAAAATCATAAATTATAGTAATCTAAGATTTGCGTGAATACGTACGAAAAAATTACATATAAATTTGGAGGGTTTCTTGATTTTTAGTTAAGTTTTCTTGATTTTGAGTAAGGCGTGTCAGCTTAACGAGTGAAACTTGCTTAGGGCATTAAAAAAGATGAAGGTTTAATTAAAACTTAAAACAATCATTTTAATCTGATTATTATCTGCATTTTGACACTCAAAAAATACGTCAAGTAACTAATAATATCAAAATTGGAGGAGTCCCATGTCGCACTTGTGCCCTTCTTGTGGTGTGGTTTAAATGGGGTTTTCACTTAATAGGCATGTTTTGGCCTGGAGCTCAGAAACAAGATCACTTGGATCAATTTGTTGGATGCTAAAAGCGTGACAGATGATTTGGATCAATAAATGTTGTCCTCCAAACAATAAAAATGGTTAATAATGGTCGTGGTGAAAATAAAGTAGATCACTTTTAGATGAAAAAATGATCGAGCTAAAGAATTCACATTCTTTGATATATTTTTTCAAGAGATAAATATTTTTAATGAGACACACCTATGAGGAGACACAAGCCCTTGATGAAACACGTCCCTGAAGTGGCATATATATTTAAAAATTAAGAAATTTTTATGAGTTATAGAGAAATGTGGAATTATAATGAAATGGTAATTGATGAAATATTGGTAGTAGCCACGGAGATTTTACATTATGATTTAAGCCATATATGGTGTACGATTTTAAAGAGGGGTATTATTAGCCTAAATGGAAAGAAGCATGCAATTTATGTAGAATTAGTTTTCTTGCCAAAATGTGAAGTTTTAGACATATAGTCTATACTTCTGAAGACGTCGAAACCTATTAGATATAAATGTGTAGAGAACGATAAGATTGTCAAATACAAAACTTGATTTAAAGCTCAGGATTCCTCTCAAAGCCTGGGCAAGAGATGTGATTATTTTTAAGATATTTGATTGATTTGACAATTTTAAGGAAACTTCACATGTGCTTATGGGTATGGTTACTGCTTACTTGTATAATAAATTAGATTATGACATTTATATATAAAAATCCTTGACGGATTTAAATGATACCTAAAGCAATTGAAACAAAGCTAAAAGGCATATATTCAAGGCTACATAGCTTTGTATGGATTCAAATAATCTAAAAAATTGTAGTATAATATAAAAGTTAATATTTGATGAAAGAGGAATATCTCAGATGCCTTTGAGTGAAGTCAAAATATAGTTTTGCTATTATAGCAGTATATATCGATGCCATGAATTTAATTGAAACTCCTAAGGTGATCTAGGATACTACTGAATATTTGAAAAGAGAACTTAAAATGAAAGATTTGAGGAAGAAGAAATACTATTTTGGCTTGCAGATCGAGCACATTTCTGATAGCATATTTGTTCATCCATCAGCATATACAGAATATTTTTTAAATGACTTAATATGTATAAGGCTCACCTATTACCCTAATGGTCGTTATATCCCTTGATCCTAAAAAGGATCCATTCTGTCCTGAAGATGATGATGAACAATTACTTGACCCTGAAGTACTATAACTGAACAATATAGGTGTATTATTGTATTTGGCACTATGTATTAGACCTAATATTGCCTTTACGGTTAATTTTTTAGAAATGTTTAGTTCTACACCTGCTAAATGACATTGGAATGGGATCAAACATATTTTTTGTTGACTTGGGAGCCATTGATATGGGTTGATACTATGATTTTTTTGAAAATCCTAGTTTAGTTGGATTTGCTGATGTCAATTATTTGTATAATCCCCATAAGGCTTGATCTCAATTGGTTATGTTAGGACCACAATATCATGGCGATTCACTAAACATACTTTGGTTGCTATTTTTACTAATCACTTTGACCTTGCATTGCATGAGGTTAGTCAAGAATGAATATATGGTTACGATCTCTTATTCAACACATCTAGAGTTCATGTAGACTATCTCTTACCATAGATCCTCCAACAATCATATGCGAAGATAATGCAACTTGTATTGCTCAAGTCAGAGGAGGATACATAAATGAGACATAATGAAGCACATTTCACTCAGGTTCTTCTACACGCTTGAACATCAAGAAAGCTGAAAAATCGATGTGAAGCAGATATATACCCATGACAATCTTGTAGATCTGTTCACCAAGACTTTACCGACATCAATGCTTGAGAAGTTAGTGTATAAGATCGGTATGCAGTGGCTCAACAAGCAACCAATTTGACAAAAGTTTTTCTACCATGATTACGGGGAATAGTCATCAGGAGGAGCATTATAGATATATGTGCATTGTACTCTTTTTTCCTTTGATTAGGTTTTATCCTACTGGGTTTTCCTAATAAGGTTTTTAATGAGGTACTATAAGCACATCCAGCACCAAATTATAATTTATTGTATTGTATTTCTTTATTTTTGTTTTGGTCCTATAGGGTTTTTTCTTCACAAAGTCAAATACAGGTACTTTTAAGTGGTGGAATCCAAGGGAGAGTGTTATAAATAAAGGTAGATTTACCACCACTTACACATGTTTAGTGAAGAAGAATTTGTGAACATGTGGAAAGGCCTGCCCAGGGGAAAATTTTTCTCTCAACTAGTTCGCCGGAGTTACTGTTAACTCCGGCCGTTTTGCGAATCAGCCTTTGAGATTTACAAATGTTGTAGATCGGGATATTTTGAACAAACTTTCCTTCTTGGCCCTCTTCAGATTCTGGTCGGAAGGCGTTCAAATTTCTCAAAAACAGTGATCGGATTTACTATTCATCCACCGTCAACGAGCGAGTGAACCTTCACCTCCACCACCATCGTGTTGATCTCGGCCCGTTCTACAATTTTTTCCTTCTTCACTCCTCCTGAATCAGCCGGCAACACGTCCGTCCAAGACTTCAAAATTTTGGAATTTACTATTCATCCACTGTCGATCGTCGAAGCTCGGCGAGTGGCATCTCACTTCCATCACCATCTGGTAGATCGGGCAGCGATCTACAACTTTTCCTTCATCACCACTGCCTGATTCAGCCGGTATCACCCCCGTCCACGGCTTCAAAGTTTCGAAATTACTATTTATCCACCGTCCTTCATCGAAAACTGGCGAGTGGGTTCTCACCTCCACCACCACCTTGTAGATCGAACATCGCTGATCAACTTTTCCTTCTATACCATCGTCAGATTCCAACCGCATCACCCAGAAAGCGCATTTTTTCCTTTCGGGTGGTACTATTCACTGACGCAATCACTGTTCATCCGGCCATACTGTTCATAGATCCAATCAGATTGTTGCTCAGGTTATTTCGTGCAACTTGGCTTCTTGGCCGCCCTCCTGATTCCTTGCGGATTACAAATTAGAAGAGGAGACGACGAGTTCGCAAGTCCGCCTTGTTTTGGTGCCCGGTTTGCTTTCGTTTATCTTTGTCTTTCTTTATGAGATATTTATTGTACTTGATTTGTGAATGATGGATCCACCCAAATCAACTGTTGGCTCTTGGGCCGACAAAATCAAGATCACTGATTTGAGTACTCGATGCAAACTGTTCTCAGTTACCCTAAAAAAATCGGGTACAGTCCTTGAGATTCCGGATGAGATCATCGATAAGAATGTGGTCGAATAACGTAGATGTCTTATTGACTTTTTTCTGGGATATGTGATGCCCTTCCATGCTGCATGTTCGATGACGATGTGTGCATGGAAATCTAGTGGTCTTGAGGACGTCCGTTCCACGAATAAGGGATTTCTCATCTTCCGTTTTCGAACTGAGGAGGAGGTTCTTAATATCATTGCTCGCAGTCCTTGGATGTTCGGAGGTAAATCAATTATCTTACAACCATGGAACCCGCATTTGGATTTTAATACGAATCAATTAAGAAAGGTTCCTGTTTGGATCCGTTTATATGGCCTGCCTTTTTTTTGTGGACAACTAAAGGCCTTAGCATTGTCTCCAGCATGGTTGGATAACCTATCTCTTGTGACAAGACGACTTCTGATCTTTCTAGATTGGAGTATACGAGGGTATTTGTTCTTCTTGATGCAAAGCGCCCTCCAATCCAGAACTTTGAGTTCAAGTACAAACTCTCTCCTAAGCCCATCCAAATTGAAGTTGAATATGAGTGGATTCCAAAACGTTGCTCCAAATGTCGCAGGTTTGGTCACTGTTGTCCGAAACCAGCAAAGACTTCAGTTCAGGATAAGAATGAGGCTAGCACCTCCGATAGCACCCCTTCTGATGGTGCCCCCTTGAATTCGGGTAAAGTTGCGACTGATGTCGTTGAGAGTTCGAAAGCTGTTGCTATTCCAGCAGATTCTTCAGTGCAAGTTATGCCTCCTAAGGCTGCTACAGTTTTGAGCACGGAGTCAGTCTCAGATTCTGACTCTCTATCCCCTTTTGCGACCGACCAAGGTAAGCTTTTGGGTACTATCCATTGTTCAACCAGTCGCGAGACATCTGTTTCATCAGGACAGATAAACACAGGACAACCTCTTGAGACTTCGCCCTCCCGTTTTGAGCCTTTGAATAGGCTGAGTAATGAGGATCAATCTGATAGGGTTGATCATACTTATACAGACACCCCAGCTACCCCGGTAAAGAAGGGTAAGAAGAAGAAAAACAAGAACGGCTGAAGCTCTTGTATTTTTTTTTTATTTAGACCATTTGTGGTCATTTATCATTTATGTTGTTAAGGCGGTTTGTGGCCTTTTTACTTTGTTTTAGGTCGCTTGTGGCCTTTATTTTTGATCTTTTGTTGGATTGTATGTTTGGACTTTACGTCCTTCTTGTAATTCTTGGGGTATGCCCCTCAGATTTTTGTATATTATAATTTTTTTGGATTTATATTACTAAGTAACTTTTCAAAAAATAAAGAAATTCGTGTTGCCTTGTTATTGGTTCATAAATTGGCAAAGGGCTATTGCTAATAATATAGGCAATATTTGATCGGCGGATAAGGGAGGCCTGGGGCGATTCTCATGTCTATAAATAAAGCCCCTTTGCTTTGTAATTCTATAGGTGAATGGAAATCAAATTCTCCTCCATTTTCTCCTCTCCTATAATTTCTCTTCCCTTCTCCATTAATTCTCTCATCACGGTCCCACCACCGTAAATCTTCTAGCAGCTTTAATGCTTAAATCTCCTAGCAGCCTCCTTTTATTCCATCAAACTGCGCAAACTCCTTTTACTTGTTTTATTAAATATTATCTGTAACATTTGGGCACCAGATGGTACCCATGTTGTAAGAACAAGGGTTATAAACCGAGTTCAAACCATGGGAGATGTGTTTGTCATGCTGATGACTGCTTTATGCCGCGATATTACCAAAGCCAATAATATGTGATATGGTTGGCATGCTGGTGACCGATGCAGGCTCAGATGTCAACGTAACATGCAGTTGACTGCATGGGCCCAAATGTTACATTATCAAAATGATCGCGACGGGGGATTATGTGACCTAAAGGAGTCCTATATCACTCCTTTGCGCTCGTTGCAGTACGGTTTACATGGAAAAATAGCCTTCACTTAGTAGATGCGTTTGGGCCTAAAGCCCACAAACAAAACCGTGAGGCCCTATAGTGCCAAAGTGGACAGTATGTACTTAACCATTTACAACATGTTATCAACACGATCACTATTAGGGGGGGTTGTGTTATAACCTGAAGAATCCCACATCGTTCCCATGTATTATTGCAGTGCAACTTAAATGGGGCAATATACCTTCACTTAGTAGGCCCGTCTTGGGCCCGAAACCCATAAAACCATGACATCCGGTAGTACCAAAGCGGACAATATCAACTAAACCATTTACAACAAAGATAAAGTTCTAAGGTTATTCTATTAATAACGCTTCAAACTATATAAAATTTCCAGTTTTCACTATAATAGTAGTTTTAATTAATAAATAATACTAGTTATTAGAGATTATTGCAGTAGTATTAAATTTAATTTTTGACAATATTAATGATATATACCTGTCTATGTATAACAGGACACACTGACAAAAGAATACTAAATTTTGATAAGTTAATTTGTTGTAATATTAAATTTTTATTAATGTTATCAATATTTTGGTAAGTTATGCAATAAATAAAATTTTTTATAAAGAATATAGTCATAATGTAACACCCCAAGAGCCAATAGGAATATAACTAGGAATATAAAATTTGCCAAGTTTAAACACTAAACAAAACATCAATATCAATACTAATAATAATAATAAAGTATCATCCTTTCCTTTGATTACAGTGGCAACACCTATTAATAACAAATGATATAAGGGTGAAACTATTTGCACATCTTTTTTTTTATTAACACACCCACATACTTAAGAAACCCACTTTTCAAATTTAAAAATATTTATTTATACTCTATAAAACCCATAACACCAAGTTGACCCTTATTAAAAATAAATTTTATACATACTTTTTTTTCCCTAAATAAACCCACTATTGTAATATCAATGCCCACTAAATAATAAATATATATCTTCCTAAATAAACATATATCTACAGCTCTTCAATCGAATTTTTACAATGATCTCCCCTGATACCTATATAAACTCTCATGATCTTCGCTTAAGATATGCACACTTTTCTACACATATTTATCTAAACTCTCTCTCTCTCTCTCTTTCTCTCTCTCTCTCTCTCTCTCTCTCTCTCTCTCTCTATATATATATATCTATATATATATATATTATATATATATATATATATATATATATAATTCTTTACTTTTGAGAACTTTTCTTTAGAAAAGTCAATTAAAGAATGTCGATATGCCAGACATTAACTTGAGCATCAGAGGGCTCTCGTTGATGCCATCACCGGTATCCTTGACTATTTTTTGTGTTTCCAAGACCTTAACTCGATGATTTGCCCAATCCTTAGCCCACTTTTGAGTCATCTAGAAATCGTGCATCACCAACCACAATTATGCATATCATTATGATATGACCATGCTCTGTAAGTGGACCATCGCTGACACTAAGTGGCATAAGCTAATAACAATTTTATTTTATTAATTTATAAATTCCTTGTTTCTCTTTATTATAAAAAGCTAAAATTACAATAGGTTGTTCGATTAGAGACATTTGAAAACTATTTCATTTAAATTGTATGATGGAATATCTTCCCAATTCTTAATATCAATAATTTTCACCAATATTATAGAGACACTTAAGAGAAATAAAGACTATATAAATTAAATAGATGCTAAATAGAAATTGTAAATAAATTGCTTATTCAAGAAAACAAAAATAGTTCTACTAATTCTTAATTAATAATCCTTAATGCTTACAAAGCAAATCATTTGCAAGAAAACAAAGTAATGAGGAATCAGGTTCCTCAATTTAAAAAAAAAGGAAGGAGATGTACACATAAGAAGGAGAAAATAGAATAGAAGAAATTGAGAGAAAAATATAGTGACATTAGATGGAGACAAATAATCATTTATTAAAAAGATAAAAGATCAATATTTAATAGCCTATGAAATAAAATAACTAATGACACCTTTTTATAATTCCAACAAACATAACTTAATTAGGAAATAGAATCTAATCCTAACTAAACTAAAAAATATCAAAAATAAATCACACATAAAATTAGGGGTGGGCACAAAAAACCGACCCGACATTACCTGACCGAGTTTACCAAACCGAGCTGGATATGATCGGGTAAAGGGTCAAATATACTTGAAATCAGTTCTATTTTATGAAAACCCGATAATACTCGATTTTATGTCAGGTAATTAGATTCAAACCCGAAAATTATCCGACCCACATACTGTTTATATAAAAAATAACAAATGATGCATTTGGCAATTTTTTAGTGGTTGTGTTGAAAGCTTATCATAGAACTTGCTACACCAGATTATCATATATATATTCCTTACACTTTTCCAATCCCAGTAATCTACCCTGGCCGACAATTCTCATATCAATCTCTCATCTTACAATAACTCAGCTCCTCTTGCCTCGCCAATAGTGGCCATAGCTCTCTCATTGCTCACCGTTCACGATCACGCTTTCATGGCTGTCATCCATCCCCCACCACCGTCGTGCACGACTGCCATCCATCCATTACCCTCACAGGTTACATGGCTCTCTTTCTGCTCACCCTCTTCCTCCTAATTCTTGTTGGTTCACGGCTATTAACGAAACTGTTGTTAAGCTTCTTGTCTGGGTTCCGCAGCCTCCATTCAATGCAGCTTAACTCGGTGTTGCGCCCTTCACTTGTAGATGAGTTATAGTATGTTATTTCACTATTGATAATCATGTAAACCTCTAAAGTTGAGAGAGATAGGCTATTACTTTTTGACTACCAAAAATCTTAATGCTCTTGATCAGTACTATTTTGACTACTCTTCCAATCTCATCCACGTATTATTTCAACTAAAGCTGGAAAATTTTAATTTAGTTCTAAAACCACTTTATTTATAAGAATGTCATAATCAAAATACTTATTAATTTTTAATTAGATTCTGACTTCTTTTGCTAATGTTTCATTCTTTTGAATTCTAATTTTTTTTTTGTTTGTTGAAGGTTGGATTGGATATGATGTGCTTAAGACTAGACTAGAGTTGGTGAAGTGTAGAGTTGGAAACTTGGAACTTGGAACTTGCCATGTTGGAATTGTGGAAGTTATTTTGTGTTTGATTAAAGATCATGGAAGTTTGGATTTAGTTTGTTGGCCTGTTTTCATTTTGCTGGAGACTCATTATATTATTTTGCTTTTGCCCAATTTTCAGCAGATGACCCCGCTTCTTCCACTGTTTGCTTAAAAGTGAACCCCTTTTGAAATATAGCTATTATTGACCCTTTTTAAGAAACAAATGTACCAAAATTAACATAAGAATTAGAAAAATAACAACAAAAGAATCACAACTCCCACCCCTATCTATGTAAACGTCCGTGCCAATACCAATTCCCTAACAAACTCACCTCTGTTGATCTGTCACTGTGTCGATGGGCTCGCCTTGCTTCGCCGCTTAGGTGGCCTCGGTCCACCACTGTCCTCGCTTCCTGATCGCCTCACACCATCTTGCTCTGCCGCTGTGCTGCCATTGCGATTGCATCGCTCAATCTCTTTGGTCGTAAACTTCTCGCCTGACTTGGTTGCTGTGGTCACATCCCTCACCTCGCTTTATCGCCGTGGTCACGTTCGTTGCCTCGGCGTCCAAGCCCATCAAAGACGATTCTTTCTCCATCTACGGTACTCTCTCCCTTGTATATTAAGCATATTAAGATTATTTATTTAAACTTCCTTTCATTTGTCTTCTTTGTTCTGATTCTTCCTGGTAACTTCTCTTAGGCTTGAAACCTTAATCGGGATTGAAATATCAGTATCTGTAGTTTGCTTCAAATCTGCTTAATTTAGAAATTATACAATACAGAAAATTGGTTGTTTCTTATCTGCCTTATCTACATAGCTTCACCATGCCTTTTATTTTATTTTATTTTATTTATTTTTAAATGTAGTTCTTTATGGTTAATTTGTTTTGCATTTTGTTCATACGTTATGAAGGTAATTGATTCTTTTTTTTATCAATTTTAAATTAAAACCATAAATCAATGGCTTATCCTGGGAAGCTTGTTATTATTGTATGTGGTCTGATGCTGTCAAGAAAATGGGATTTTTTATATTACCAAATATTAGAGAGATCAGCATATGTTGCCATCATTATCACTTGTATTACGTAAAGGATTTTGTTATATTTAACAGATATGCGTTTCAATTCTAAAATTAATATTTGAATTTGAAACCTATTAGAAAATGTGCAAAATAAGAAAATGAATTCTTAAAGAATATCCAAAGACACCCTTCTTAATTGCCATTATTCATGGCTGGCTCACTATGGAAGCACCCAAGGCAAGAAAGAAATATAAGAAATGGTCATGTGGTTTAGTATGGATATGAGTGATAGTGTCATGATTATGCTTCTCTAAAATATGACAGTATCTTGGCAATAACCTGAATGAATCTTCTAATGAAACTCTAACTAACTCTAACGCATGCTCCCGCGCTCGCCATGCCTTTCCATAAGAAAAATGAATTCCAAAATTTTTTTTCTACATCATGTCTAATATCATTAGGCCTATAAGTTATCCAATATCATTGTACTTCTCATGAATATCCATAGTAATTAACTTTGATGTAGCTCGACGATGATCTCGCTCAAGATTGTTAAGAGCACATGTATGTATGTCACAAAACTTTGTCACCTTAAAAAAATCACAATTCTTAATTTTCATGGCACGAAGTCGCCACATGCAAAATTCATCTATACATGCTATCTTGTAAAGGGTTTTGCTGGACTTTTTTATTCTAAACTGAAAGTTCCTTCTTACTGCTAAAATGCTAATCTTGTTCTGCAAATCCCTCTTATTTTTAAACACAGTGCTTACATATACGTCGGTGTTACTATTAGAAAATCTAGATGATGACCCAACATTAGAAGTTGCAAATGAATTTGAATTACTCCCCAGATCATGATTAGTTGAAAGCTCATTACCTTTAGGAAAATAACCTTCACGATTTGATTGAGAAATGTCACATGAAGGCGATTCTGGTGATTGGACATGATCAAAATTCGGCAAATCATTCATGTGACTAGGATCGAGATCATTATTAACTAATGATTCTTCCAGTACATCATCTTCATTAATAGTAGATGGAATTGCATGACAATGTTCTTCTAGGTATGTTGAGGGAACATTGGTAAGAAGTTGGTTACTACCCTCCCTCGAACCCATACCAGTTTCAATACCAATTTCATGTGAACAGGGTTCAACAATTGTGCATAAGGGGATCTTATTTGAAGGGTCCACATTAACGTTTTCTTCTAAGAAATATTTTAAATCATCATCACTTTCTATTATTGATGAAGGAAGTGGAATATGTGCCCTTAACATATATTGCAATGAAAAGGTGTTTTCAACTAATGATTTATTGGTGAGTTCAGAAACTTGACGAACTAACTCTTCATAGGTTGTTGACATAGGCAAAGTCACACCTTTTCTTTTACGACCGTTGAAAAAAAATTCTCTGCCACTCGACACCCATTCACCATCATACACAATAGGAAAACGAACATTATCCATTTTGTGAAGCCTGCAATACCAATAGAAACAATACAATTAATTCAAATTCAAAATGTATAAGATTATTTGTATTGGTAAAAATTGAAACAATGGTTTTATTAGGGAATTAAACATGTTAGAACGTAAGAAAATTGAGGTAAATATGCATTATATCTCAAATTACGCATTTTCTCTAAACTTAAAAAGCTGCACAACTACTTTATGAAAAGCGTCGTGCAGCACGACCGTTTGGAGACAAGTATTATGTAGCATGACTATTTCGACAAAAGCATTATATACCATGACTTATTGGAGAAAGGAGTCGTGCTGCACGACTCTTTTAGCACGACCCTTTGGAGAAAAGAGTCGTGCAGCACATTTCTTTGGAGAAAAGAGTCGTGCAAAACATTTTTACACCAAAAAACCACAGTTTCAAGACTTATTTTCCTTCAACATGGTCCACTTTAATAGATATCAAATATAAACAATGAAAAAAAAACAAATCTAAAGAATAAATCTAAACATACAGTGGTTATTGAAGCTGGACTGGAGCAACACCAGACTGTACAGTGGTTGTAGCTGTGGCTGTTCAAAATCTAGAAGTGCTTAGAAGTAGTAGTGCTTGTAGATGAAATAGAGATGAGCGCATGCAATAATAAGGCACTGGAAGTGGATGGAACGGCCACAGAGCAACATCCTCTCATCCTCTTCTTCTTTATCAACTAGTCATTGGCTATTTGATTTTGCTTTCTTAATTTTTAGTAAGGGTATTCTAGTCTTTTCCCTTGTAAAAGGGGTCTGAAATAGTCAAATTTAGGAAAGGGGTTACATTTAGTTAAATGACCCCAAAAGGGGTCAAATAAAAAAATAACCCTTTGCTTTTATGTGGTTTTTAGTGGCTGTCTAGGTTAGTTTTTTCTTGTGTTTCAAAATTGTTAATCTTTGATTCTTTATACGAGAGGAACAATGGAACCTGTAAATTGTTTTTTCATTTTGATTTTGTTATCCAAATCATGGAGAAGGCTTAAATGGGCTTAAGTATTTAAAATTTGGGACCGTTAAATACATTCAATAATAAAAAAATAAGAGGCCCAACCCAACTCGATGAAGCTGATGGGTTTACTCGACCCGAAGGGTCTCGGTTAGCCTCAGGTATCTCATGAAAAATACCCGACGTCGGATAAACAAAGTGAGACCCGATGAGTGATCGGGTATGATCGATTATATGAAAACCCGACTCGACCTGAAGGGTCCCCATTCCTATATAAAATAGTAAACTAATTATTAGAAAAATAACTTAAAATAGGATTACTAGTAAATTATGAAGTCAAAAAAATTGTAATTTGATAAAATCTCTAGAATTCAAATAAAATCCCTAACTTTATTCCTAATCTATTCTATATTAAGGGTGAGAATTCGTGTCGTGCGTGTCGACCCATTTAATTATTCATTCAAGACATGAAACACGAATTCGACACGGTTATTAAACGTGTTATCCACGTGTTGTAATCATGTCATATTTAATTCACATAATTTACTTAATTGTTTAATCTAGTTATGCATAATATATTATATTCTATATATTTATATCAATTAAAACTATTTTTAAAATATAAACCATTGTTAGTATAAAATAATATTAAAATCATCATAATTTATTATTTTGTAAATTAGTTTATTTTATAATATAAACATTTCAGTTTTATAATATATATGTTGTAAGTAGGTAACAATTTATATCATTAAATGAGCTTACACATTAAGGATAGACAAAATATGTTTAAATATTCGTGTCATTAAACGGGTTGGCATGTTAAACACCCTCAACACGAATCCGACCCATTTATTAATCGTGCATCGTGTTCGCATGTCATGTCTCAAATTCCCACCTTTATTCTACATCAATTCTCCTTCGGTTGAAATTACTCGATTCTCATTGAGTTGTGAAGGGAAAGTTATCGAAACACAAAGAAATGCCATGCCTTGTCATGCACATAGTATAAAAGAGGTGTCAACCCAAATCTTCTCTTGGTAGTTGAATGGCATAGGCACACATGCCTGAAATTTTGATAATGTGTCAATGGCTTTTGACGAGAAAGTAATGATGTTCACCATGGAAGACTTCACCAAAGATATTGATCCAATGATAGGATTAGATGAAACTAGATATGAAGCATAACCTTTTAAATCAACCTCTTAGGATGAATGGATGATCTCTTTAAGGTCTTCTTCCATCACAGGCTCGACTTACCTACAAAGTCCATGTTATGATCCACAATTTTAGATTCATGTCCATTTTTAATCTCACTTGTTTCATCATCATGTTCATCCACACTTGTAATTTCACCTTCAATAGCTTCACTCTCAAAATTTTCTACTTGTTCACAATGTGTAACAAGATGCTTGAGATATGTTGGATAATGGCATGATCAACTTTGTAGTTTTGAATAACAAGTATAGTGATTTTATCAAGCATTGACTTCATATTTTTTATATCATCAATCATTTGTTGATTAATAATTGTAAAGGCTTCCATGCTACTTTCTAAGGTGCAATTTTGAGGGGAACATAATTTAGGATCATATATACCTTGGTTAGTCATAGGGATTAAACTGTGAAGAGTAAATAGTATAGAGGATTGGAGTATTAAGGGACAAATTGAAAATTTTGAAATTTTAAGTGCAAAAGCAAACAAACCGAGACCTTAGGGACTGACTAACGTTTTGCCACAACAGGCAATAATTTGTGATTCCTGGCCAATTTTCTGATAGGAAAACGACGATATGATGCCTAGGATTTATAGACTGGCTGGTGATGAATCCAATGGACTAGAAGTTATCTATTCACTTGCCATTGGTCTAGGTGGTTAAGACAATAAAGTGACAAACATTTGAGGGTAATGTTAACGTCTTTCTGGTGGGAATTTGAAGTTGGTGATGAAGGACAAGTTGTAAATCACAACAAGAAAAATGTAATGGTGCTGCTGTGTTATAAATGGCGCCAGTCAATGGTAGTCAAATTAGTCAATGATGGTCAACATTGGAGGTGCAATGAACAGTGATAGGTTTTTTTTTTTTTGGTTTTATGATGGAAGTTGATGGAGGCTGATGAGTGGTGAGATTTGATTGATGGTGATAGGGAATTTAGGGTTTATGGAATTTAAATGATAAATGATAGATAGTAAAAGAGGAGATCAAACCACATTCTGATATCAAATGATAAGAAATGAGGTTCTTCACTTAAAAGTAAGGGAGAGCGATGTGAACAGAGAAAGGGGAAGAAAATAGTAAAAGGAAGGGGGATAAAATAATAAAAGAAATTGCGGTAGAAATTAAGTGACATTGGAGGGACAAAAATAATCTTTTATTAAAAATATATATTCAATAGCCTATGAAATACAGTAATTGATAACACTTATTTATAATGATAACAAATATAACTTAACTAGGAAATAGAATCTAACACAACTAAACTAAAAAATACCAAAAATAAACCCTAAGCAAAAGAGTAAATTAATTATTAAAAAAATAACTTAAATTATGATTGCTAACAATTTATTAAGTCAAAATCTCTAATTTCTTAAAATTCCTAAAATTCAAATAAAAACCCTAATTTTACTCCTCTTCTGCATCACAAAGTGTTGGTCGTATAGTGGGGAAAAGTTTGCTAATGAGCTTAGAAAATTTTATAAATAAGGAAGTTATGGAGGTAGTTACCAAATGGATTACTAAGAGAACAATCAAATACTTACAACAGGATAGACAAAATATTCTTGGATCAATAAAGAACAGCAATAAATTATATTGATAATCACTAAGCCAATTAGATATATGGGATTGATTGATTGGATATGTATAATTTTTCCATTAAAAAATATGATTTACACTGTTATTATGATGATTTTTTTTTTTTTTTGGTTCTCTCCCAAAGATATCTCCGAAATTTTGTTGTACAACTTTCTGTAAATACTTAAATGAATCACTAAGGGATACATCAAAGCATATGCTTTACAAGTTCACTTGTATAACAATAGCACAGCCCATCATGCCAAAGCAGGAAGCTTGCAAGATCAAATAACCAAGTCGAAGGTTCAGATATGTTAACACCTTCCAAATGGTTAAAACAATGAAGAATCTCTGTATAACCACTTCTGCATGGGGCTTTTGGTCATCATAATTACTCTTAGAACAAATCACTAGCATCTTCATGGCATTGCTGAATGGCCAAAATTCTCAAATAGGTCTGAAAGAATGACATATCCTGCGCCACCCGCTATGATAGCAAGGGTAAGCCTTCCTCCGGGAACAAGGCTTGGTATTTTTACAGATGGAGATGAAATGGAGTACCTATCTGACCAAGACATTGCAGCAGGGAGAATTCCAAATAGCAGCAGTACTAGGAAAAAAAAAAGGAGAGAGAAAGAGAGAGGACAACTTAGTGAACAGAATTCAAATTGAAGTTCTTTTATCTCAATAATTGTCCACCAATGATTGAAAATTAATATAGCAAAATTTGGAAAATCAAACTATATAAAATTTTCATTAAATATCAGCAACGGATGTTTCTTTCGAGATCTAACATTGAGCCACAGAACATTTATATATAAAGCTACAAATTTACACAAATTGACATTTAAAAAAATGAAAGTATTCAGCGTATACCTCCATATGTTCCAGCAAAATCCAATGCTTTGAAAAATATTTCAGGATCCAGTAATGATAGCACTAATGGTGGAATCAAAGTCAATAAGTAAGGCTGAGGATTGCTCTTATCAGTAGGGAGTTTCAGCACTGAAAATGAAAAAAGTAAGAATCTTCATTAAATGGAAGTACTAGAAAACAAAAGGCCGTGATTTTTAGAAGACTTCTATAAACTACATGTTTACCTTTAAAGTTTTGCAATGTAATATACCTGCAGTGGACTCTGCAAAACGCATGATATGGAATCTGATGCATTTTCATTACCATAACCATTACATTGTCATTTTTTATCCACTATTGCGAATGATTTAAGAATACAAGTATACAAAATACCCTTACCTATTTTGAAATCTCAACATGTTCAAAGTCCAAACTGTTTTCTACTTATCAAGGTTGAAGTTTAGAACTATCTCATTATTTATAGGCTGAGCTTAAGACATCCAAAAGAGAGAAAATACTGCAAATAAAAGAAAATGAAAAAATAGCCAATGTTTAAGATCAAATTAAGAACGCAGAAAATCACTTCCTTGTCACTAGTTTCATATCATCAATATTAACCCATGATGCTAAAATATCTACGGAAATCCAGCAGTAGAAAAAAAATTTGACAGATACCATCTTAGTTTAATGAAATGAGGGCGACTCACAGTCGGCAAGGAAGTCAGAGAGGCCCAAAACAAATCCAATGTAAGAAGTTGCAATTGCAAGAAATGAGAAAACATCAACTATAGGCTGCAAAAATAGAAAATATCATTATTGTAAAATCCCTTATTGCAGGCAAAATTGAAGTTTTGCTCAGAGGTTCTAAGACTTTGTAAAGGGCAGCTTACCCCAACAATTCCATTGGAGTTTCGTAATTGTTGTAATGGGTCAATGACCTGAGCTGAACCTATATCGAGACCTGAAATAGATCCTAGGATAACAGCATTCCAGACAAGAAATAAACCAAGCGGTATAGCTGTGCCTAACACAATTGCAGTCCTGGAAGAAGAGAGGTAAATAAATAAAGAAAAAGTAAAGATTAAAAAAAAAAAAAAAGCAAGAAAGAAAGAACTTCTTATGTTTGGTGGACATATGCAAATACAAAAGTTTCCGGCAGGAAATGTTAAATGTTTGAAATTAATAGCATTTTATCAAACACAACATTCAATTGTACAACAGGAAAACAGACAGCTAGGAAAGCAAGCTACTAAATTCCATTTTTACCACAGTTTCCCTCATGGCTTTGATAAATTAATACCATATGATCAGTCAAATTAGGTGCCGAGTGGAAAGTGCCAAGTTAAAACAATATAACATTATGGAGTTTCATTATGTCATGTATTAAACTAATTAGACAACTTTAAGGTAATTTAATCAATTATGATATTCTAGAAAGGGTTGTTTTAAGTGTTTTACAAGACTTCTATATCTCTTTTTGCCTTAAAAGTCCAGACATCATTCATTGGCTAGGTATAACTCTAGATCCATAGAGTTTAAATAGGCTTTGATTGTAAAATCCAATTCTCAAACAACAGAAAACAAACTTACTATGAGAGAAGATAAGGCCTTCTTTCCCTCTTTTTGTCTTCAAAGTCGGAAGTTCAGTCATCTTTTTGGCATAAATTTGGATCCATGAGATTTTCAATAGGTTTAGATCATAAATCCAATTCTCAAACAATAGATCTAAAAACTTCCCCTGCAATAAGTTAAGTCCTTTCAATAAAAACTACAAAAACCACTATTCCTGATGATAGGCCTCCAATACAATTTACTTACTCTAGGCGTCACAAGGGTAGTGGAGGGAAAAGGGCAGAAGTGTGAATTTGTTGCTAATGGTTTCGGGTATTGCTGTGCTGTTTTTTGGGGTGCTGTAGGAGTTAGTTATTTTGTTACTTAGGGAATTGTGAAGTTAGTTACGGGATATATGAAGGAGAGAGCGAAGAGGGAGGGGGAGGATTATTCTGTTGATCATTGTTTTCGGTTGGGAGAGCTGGCAGGACTCTCGAAATTCCTGCCAAACACTCCACTATCATCCAATTTCTTCTTCCATTTGCTTATCTACTGTTTTTCTAAACCCAATCAACTCCTAAAAACCTTGAATCAACCCACTGTGAAGTGTGTGTGTGAAGACTGATCCTAAAAATTTGGTATCAGAGCACTTACCTGAACATGGCGAAGAAGGGGGAAGGGAGGATGGACTCGATAGAGGAGAAAGTCCAGTCGTTACAGAATGATATCGGGGCTGTCAGGGAAGAGATGGCGAAGGTCTAGCTCCTTGAGCGGAGCATGGCGGCGATTCTGGAAAAGTTGGAGACGCTGACGGGGAAAAACAAGGAGGGTACTCATCCCTCTGCGTCGGCTTCGTCGTCCAAACAGAAGGCTCCGATGGGGGGAAACGGAGGAGGATCGATTCCGTTCGCCGTCGGAGGAGGGGATATCGAGGGATTGGGAAGAGGTGAGATCAGAACCCGACGAGTAGAGATGCCGGTGTTCCAGGGCGGGGATCCCGATGAGTGGGTCTACCGCGCCGAACATTTCTTTTCGCTGAATCGCATGAATGAGCCGGAAAAGCTAATGGCGGCGGCGGTTTCCATGGAGGGTGAAGCGTTTGCATGGCATCAAGGGGAGGAGTCGCGGATCCGATCGTGGGCAGAGTTGAAGGAGATGTTGCGGGAACGTTTCAGAGAAAACCAAGAGGAGCTGTCGGAGCAATTTCTGGGGCTCCGCCAGGACGGCACCGTGAGAGAATACCGTCGGCAGTTCGAGAGGCTGGCGTCGACGATGGGCGACATGCCAGATCACATCCTTGAAGGCCAATTTATCAACGGCCTCTGTCCTGACATCAAGGCTGAATTGAAAGCCTTTAGGCTTGGGGGCCTGGACCGAATCATGATGCTGGCCCAAAGATTGGAATGCAAGAATTTGGCTCTGAAAGGCTTCCGGTCCATTAACCAATTTACTGATAGAAGGCTTTCCAGTAACACGACACCAGCACCTTCAAAAGCCCCTGGAAACACCAATTACCGAACCACCTTAGTGCTGGAAAAATTTAAGAACAATGCACCATTCGGAAGGTTGTCAGATGCAGAGTTACAAGCAAAGAGAGAGAAGGGACTGTGTTATCGTTGTGATGAAAAGTTCTCTCCCGGGCATAGGTGCCGATTCAGAGAACTTCAGGTCATGGTGGTGCAGGAAGACTGTGAGGCCCTGCTGGAGGAAGAAGAAGAACCTACAGAAGCAAATGGAGGTAACAGTCCTAATCCTGAAGTTATAGAACTCTCCATGAATTCTGTAGTGGGGCTTACTTCTCCCAAAACGATTAAATTGAAAGGACTGATTGGAGGTGAAGAAGTTGTTGTGTTAATAGAACCTGGTACCACCCATAATTTCGTATCCAGAGCTCTGGTAAGAAGGATCAGATTGCCTATTGATCACACAGATGCTCTTGGGGTGTGGTTCTCCAAGGTGCTTAGGTGCCTATCATTTGGTATCAGAGCTCTCAGTTAATCAGCACTCAGTTTCCTAATTTTCACCTTGAGGACAAGGTGATATTTTGGGGCGGGGGTACTGATAGGCCTCCAATACAGTTTACTTACTCTAGGCGTCACAAGGGTAGTGGAGGGAAAATGGCAGAAGTGTGAATTTGTTGCTAATGGTTTCGGGTATTACTGTGCTGTTTTTTGGGGTGCTGTAGGAGTTAGTTATTTTGTTACTTAGGGAATTGTGAAGTTAGTTACAGGATATATGAAGGAGAGAGTGAAGAGGGAGGGGGAGGATTATTCTGTTGATCATTGTTTTCGGTTGGGAGAGCTGGCAGGACTCTCGAAATTCCTGCCAAACACTCCAATATCATCCAATTTCTTCTTCCATTTGCTTATCTACTGTTTTTCTAAACCCAATCAACTCCTAAAAACCTTGAATCAACCCACTGTGAAGTGTGTGTGTGAAGACTGATCCTAACACCTGATGATATGTTTTATAAAAACCATATGATCAAATTTACATCAATTAAAGCTGAGAGACTCTAAGACCTAAGTTAAGCAATATTTCAACCATGCTCTCAAGCCTACTTTAAGCCATCTATTGCCTTATTTACTTCGCATTCTAGCCAGAAACCCCCTGAGCAATGAACCCGAGTAGTTGCTCTATACAAATCTTTTCCCACAAGTCATCGAATAAAAGGGCATTTTTGATATCTGAGTACAATAGATGCCTACCATGAAAAATGACCAAGGACATAAAGAAGTCTAACAGAGTTAAGATGGGTAACTAGAGAAATTGCCTCAAGGTAATGAAAAGCCATATGGCAAAGTGTATGTTTTAGCTAGCAGTTAAGCTTCCAGTCTTTACGTAGTACCATCCAGATGATACTTGATGGCAGAATCGCACCAACATAGAACCACAATTACAAAGAGCTTTCATTTCTTTTTCCAAGCCTTTTGCTAGTTATGATGAGCCAAAAGTTCTTGATAGTTATTATGAAGAGTGACAGTAAAGAAGCACAAGATAAAGGAGTGACAAAAGGGCGATAAACCATATAATGACATAACAAGATGGTAGCTTCACGTGTTTAGTGCCTTTTCGTAGTGCATTAAGAAGATCAAGATCATACAACTCTCGTGCTGAAAAGACTAGGACCTTGAGCATAGAACGGTGTAGAAAGAATTGGATTACCTAGTTTTATCTTTTTGCTGAGCTATTGTTCAAACATAAACTTGCAAAGGTTTGTCAGAACATGTCACCAGAGAAGGAATAGGATGAGAAGATGAGTTCTGTTTGTAAAGCAATCCAGTTGAGAAAAGATAAGGAGCAAACTCAAAGAAGGGCACATCAAAATGACAGTTTTTGCTAGCTGCATATAGACATTTGTAGCCTTTTCAATTTCTAGAATACCGGAAGACACTATTGACGAAAGATCACTTTGTTATGTTATGTGATGTGAGTAAATGATACCCCCACAAAGAAGAGGGCGAAGGTTTTTATCTGGATATATGATGGAGTATAGTGTTTAATAAAAGAAGCAAAAGGTACCTGGTTTTTGAGATAATAGGTTGTAAGAACAGCTTCTCCCCAGAATCTTGATGATACTTTCATGTCAAAAAAAATAGTTCAAGCGATGTTCAATAAAATAAGCTTTCAGAGGTTTTACCTAAGAAACAAGAGAAAACTTAGACAGAGATTCGAGGGTGAAAAATCACTTGATTCACTATTGTCTATTGAGTCGCAATACTCCCGCTTTGGATGGTTAAATGATCCATTAGGTTTTACAAAGAGGCGCCCATAAGGGTTTATGGTCCTTATTTAAATCATCCAATTGTGTGGATAGTTTATCAGTATCTCTTAGCAACCCAACAAACTAAAGCTTGGCAAAATGAAGCTATTGGGTGTCACTCATATCATACGACTTATAAAGAATGCCCGATAGTTACTGTTATAACTTTATATGTAAGTTTGATATTATAATAATTTTATTCTAGGCACTGAATAATAGGCATTGATTGTGAGTGATTTTATTTCTTAGTTTATTTTAATTCTTCTACCACATATACACACATACCTATAACATACAATAACATTCACTATCTATTCCTTGTCTATTTTATTCACTTTTCTCTCTTTTAACATGGTATTAGAGTGGGTTAGAGGTCCTCAAGAATTTTTGCTTATGCAATAAATGAAGAAGAAGAAAAAAACATCATCTCTCTTTTCTTCTACGTCTTTAGTATTTAAAAAAAAAAAAAATCTTTTTCCCATCCTATTTGTCTCCAATGATTTTGTTTTAAAAAAATCAGTCCCTATTTCTTTTTCCATCAATTCTACAATATTTTTATAAAATGAATTAAAAAAAGTCAATCCTCGTTTCCTGTCTTTCAAAGAGTCTGTTATTCTTTCAAGCTCTCTCTTTAAGCCTATAATGACAACAAAAATCGTGTTTTTAGAATTCAAGGGGCCTTTTCATATTTTTGAAAATTTCTAGGTGCCTCTAAAATTTTCTGACGGTGTTTCTAAAAATTAAAAAACCTTATTTTAGTCAAAGGAAAATCTCGTCCTAATTTAACCAATTCTCCATAATTTGTTCGCAAACCTAGCCTTTTTATTGTTAAATGACCTCATCACCTCTGGTGAGCGATAAAAGTCACCACTGTCCTTATAGTCTCGCCAAAATTAGTAGTTAAAAATGTCTCCTCTTATTGAAAATCGTCATCTCTTATATTTCTGGTTTCATTCTCTTGTTGGTTAGGTCTCCTATCTAAAAGTTTGAGTGAGATGGCTACCTCTAGTCTATCCTTTTGAAGAAGCTCCACCCCTGTGAAGTTAATGACTATATTTTTAAATTATCAAAAAGATTCATCAAAAATCTATTTGTAATCTTTGTTTCCAAGTTGGGCATTAAAAATATATATGCTCCAACTTGAGCAGAAGTGTTAGAACTTTATATGAAAGTTTGAGATTATAATAATTCTATTCTAGGTGGTGAAAAATATGTATTGATTGTAAGTGATTTTATTTCCTAGATTACTTTGATTCTTCTAATATATATATATATATATAAGTCTTCACATATCAATAACATATAATAACATTCACCATCTATTCCCCTATCTATTTTATTCTCTTTTCTCTTTTTTAATAGTTACTAAGGAATCTAAGAATGCATTAGATTTGACCAACCATTAAAGTTAAAGGCACTATCTCCACTTGCCCAGCAGCAACACCTTTTTTCATCACATGCAACTTTTCAATGGCCATAATGTTGATATGGAAGGCAAATTGTTGATGTGTGAAGCCAGATCTGAAACCATCCTCTTGATAAAAGACCACGATTATGCCTTGTTGGATGAGATGATCTATAAACCTAAATATTCTGGCCCTAAAAAATTATCATTATAATCTATTTTATACCCCTTAGCAAAGTCTAATGGGAAATAAGGGCGGGCTATCTTGAGCTTGACTTGATGGTAGCCAAGAGATTCATAGAATGATCGTATAGCTTTCTTTAGGGCGTTAATAACTAGGCCTACTGGTCATAGATGGACTAGGGGCTTGACTCATTACAAAATCTTCTAAATCCATAGGTTATTTGTCTAAAGTTATATGATCTATTGGAAGATATCTGCAAATTATCCATCTATTTCAAGTCCAAGTCTAAAGAAATTCAGGTTACAAGAAATTAGGATTTTGGATTCTTAATTTTATATTGATAGGCTATCTTAGGCTTATCATCATCATGTATTTTGCTTATCTCAATCATTCATGCCTATAAATGGACAATATCAGATCATTATAGAGAATATAATTATTTGATTAATAAAATTTGTCTCTCTCTACTTTCTTCCCCTCTTCCATCTATTTCTACCATCTTCCCTTCCTCTCGTACATCACTTAGAAAATGCTTAATAAAAATAAATTTATAAGAGATAAGATACGTATAGTAATAATGAAAGACAAGAATTAAAAATTTCAAAAAAGAATGTTGGATGTGTTGATGCAAAAATAAATACGGCTTTGAATTAAGATGGATACAACCAGTTAAAAGCCCACAAAAATGAACCTTAGAACATTAAGTTGGAAGAAAACTAACACCAAAGTCATATACCACCTAAGAGCATCTTTTAATGATGTCAACGACCATGGGTGAAGAATTGTTACCATCCTATTCAGAGCTAGTCAATATTTTCTATTGTATAAGTCAATTCTCAGTTTTGTTTTGAGTCTTAATGCTCTGTTTTTGCTGCCATTAATTTAGTAGACTGTTATTATTTTCAATGGTAAAACCAATTCCTAGCTTATAGGAAATCAATTTTATCCTTTCTTCAATACTTATATTTAAACCACTATGATTAGTAAGAAGTCAAGACTTTTTTTATTACTCAAATTGTAAGTTTGTCTTGGAAGGTGCTAGACCCTCGAAGCACCAATATTTATTTACAGTTTATTTTACACAAACCTATAACATAACACTAATGCTATTGACGAAATCTAAATGCTGAGAAAGAGGATGGCAACAAAGGGTAATCATAAGCAAAACTCTACAAGGATTTTCGGTTTAAAAGTCTTGATTATCAGGGTTTTAAGAACCAGTTGATCTTCGGTCCATCAGCTTGTCAAGATGGGTGATGACCTTTCATGTGCCAACAGCTAACAATGACAAAATGGCAATGATAGGGTTCATTCACGTTGTCCGTGGAAAACTTTGGCATTAGTGTAGTCTGACAAACAACGGCCTAAAAAATAACACATGGATTACGTGGGTTTTCGGGTTTAGGAAGGTTTATGAATTTGATTTTAGTGCCTGTGGAACCATTTGGATTAACAGTGGGTTATCATACCAACTAATGAAAATCACAAGGAAGAAAAAAATGAGGAAAGTTCAGAGTAAATGGAAAAAAATTAAAACAAAGTGAGGGGGAACATATAACTTACTCTCAATAATCAACCATAATCAAGTCTTAGAAACAATATAACTAGGCTCCTATTAAGGTTGAGGAATTAGGATCCTCTATTCACTTAATTTTGCCTCAGCTTTTAAGGATATATTGATACGTGGATTTCATATTAATAAATGGTTGAGATGTGTATTTATTCACTCTCCACATTTATATATTTTTATATCCATCAATCACTATAAAAAAAGATGAGGTAGAGATGAGATATAAGGAGAGAATCCTTGTCTATAGTTGAGATGGTTAATGAGTTAGTATCATTAAATGTAACTTTTTAACTTTGAATCTCAAACATTGGATTAAAGGCTAAAATTTGTATTAAAATTTTGAGTCCAAAGACCTATATAATAATATTACATGTATGCATGTATGTGTGTGTGTGTGTGTGTGTGTGTGTGCGCGCGCGCGCGGGCGTGCGCGTGCGTGTGTGTATAAGAATTAAAAAGCTATACAGAGGAGGGTAAGCAATCCATTAAAAAGGACTAGCCTAAATGAACACAAAACCATAAAAGAGATGCTTCAATCAGTCTTATCAAAACAGTTAGTCATAAACACCCCAAATCAGTAAGAAAAAAATAATAAATCTCCATAATTGTAAATCAAAGTTATAATATCATTGGAAAGAAAAACAAAAAACCTCAAGCTGATTACTAGTTTGCCCACTTCCTGTCAATTCTACACATACCCATGCACAAAGTTATAATATCATTAGGAAAAAAAAACCGCAAGCTGTTTACTAGTTTGCCCATTCTTGTCAATTCTACACATACTGATAGAACTTTCAGGATTCTTTTAAAGTTATTTCATGTTGAAATATCTTTCTAAATTGTGTGTAATTATGGAGAATATTTTCCTATCTTTCTAGATTGTGTATAATATTTTCTTGTATAAAATATTTTATAGATTGTGTGTAATTATGTAGAATATTTTATTTTAGGAAGATTAGGAAGATTTTATTTCATTTTATTCTCTCTATAAATTAGGAAGATTTGTTTCTTGTTCTGTGTATTAGAGAAAGCCCATATATACCATTGTAACATAGCAGAAAAATAATGAAAACTTTCCTATTCTCTGCACGTTTCTTTATGGTATCAGAGCAGAGAAAGACCTAGGGTTTTTATTCTATTTTTCTGCCTCCAAAGATGTCCGAAGTCACCTTTAAAAGTCAGGCTTCTCAATTCGAGCCTCACTCCACCCGAAACATACCCGAAAACCACCCTATTCAGATCATGACAATCAGACTCAATGGCGAAAATTTTCTTCGGTGGTCGCAGTCTGTTCGTTTGTATCTCAGAGGGAGAGGGAAGATTGGCTACATCACAGGCGACATAAAGAAACCCAACACAGATGATCCAACCTATACCACTTGGGACGCTGAAAACTTAATGGTGATGACATGGTTGGTCAACTCCATGACTGAGGAGATTGGGGTGAATTATCTCTGTTATTCTACATCAAAGGAACTATGGGATAATGTCTCGCAGATGTACTCCGACTTGGGGAACCAATCCCAAGTATACGAATGGACCCTTTGACTTGGAGAAATCTGCCAAGGTGAGGACTCTGTGACAAAGTATTTTCATTCTCTTAAAAGGATTTGGCAGGAAGACTTATTCAACGACTATGAGTGAAAATCATCCGAGGACTGCAATCATTACATGAAGATGGTAGATGTTGGTCGAGTCTTCAAGTTTCTTGCAGGTTTGAATATTGAATTTGATGAGGTCCGAGGCCGGATTATTGGACGAAATCCTCTGCCCCCAATTGGAGAGGTTTTTGCAAAAGTAGGATGGGAGTAGAGCCGAAGACAGGTGATGCTTGGAAAAAAGGCTGCAGGTGCAACTGGATCTATAGAGGGTTATGCCTTGGCCATTCCGGAGGCCCAAATTAGCCGCAAAACATCTCACCATCAGCACGGTGGAGATAAGAGTAACCTCCAATATGATTACTGTGGAAAACCTCGTCACACTCGAGATACATGCTACAAACTACATAGCAGACCTTCTACTTGCAGAGGACACAAACCTAATGAGCAGAATACACCAACCGCACATGAAGCTGAGTCATCTCCTTTCAGTAAAAAGCAATTAGATCATCTTCTTAAACCTTTTAAATCCTATTCATCTCCGAATATTTCTGTCGGTTCTATGGCACAATCAGGTGATAATTCTATGACACTTTCTGTTCTAGGAAAAACTAGCCCTTGGATCATAGATTCAGGGGCCTCTAATCATATGACAAGTTGTTCCCAATTGTTTCACTCTTATTACCCATGTTCTGGTATTGAAAAAATTAGGATAGCCGATGGTAGTTTTTCACCTATTGCAGGGAAAGGAAACATTAAAATTTCAGAAAATATTACTCTAAAATCTGTTCTACATGTCCCAAAATTGACCTGCAATCTTCTTTCCGTTAGTAAACTATAAAGGAGGCTAACTGTTCTATACTTTTCCTTCCTTCTACTTAAGTTTTTCAGGACCGGAACTCGGGGAAGACGATTGGAATTGCTAGAGAGATGAATGGACTTTACCACTTTGATGAAACTGTTTTTGGTAATAAGAAGGCTTATGCTTTGAGTAGTACTAGTTCAAACTCTATCTATGATGAAATAATGCTATGGCACAGAAGATTAGGACATCCTAGTTTTACATATCTTAGACATTTGTTTCCTAAATTGTTTAAAAGGATTGATTGTTCAAAATTTCATTGTGAGTCTTATCATTTGGCTAAAGACCATCGTGTTTCTTTTCCAATAAAGCCCTATTTTGCTTCAAGACCATTTTACTTGTTTTGTAGTGATGTTTGGGGACCATCTAAGGTTAGCACATTTTCTGGCAAAAAATTGTTTGTGACTTTTATTGATGATCACACGTGGATTTGTTGGGTTTATTTGTTGGAAAAAAAATCAGATATTGAACAACGATTCAAAGATTTTTTTCCTTATGATTGAAAGTCAATTTCAAACCAAAATTGGCATTCTAAGAACAAATAATGGGACCGAATATTTTAACCAATATTTAGGGATATTTCTTCCAGAAAAAGGGATTGTTCATCAATCAACTTGTCGAGATACACCACAACAAAATGGCATTGCTGAAAGAAAGAACAGACACTTACTTGAGGTAGCTAGAGCTATTATGTTTTCTATGAATATACCTAAACATCTCTGGGGTAATGCCCTTTTAACTACATGTTACTTAATAAATAGAATGCCATCTCGTGCTTAAAATTTGAAACACCATTACACGTTTTAAAGAATTGTTTTCCCACATCTCGAATAATGACAAATCTCTTTTTAAAAGTGTTTGGCTGTGTTTGTTATGTGTACATACCTAATAATTTTAGATCAAAATTGGATCCAAGAACTGAAAAATGTGTGTTTCTTGGCTATGCTTCAAATAAAAAAGGATACAAATGCTTTAATCCTGTAACGAAGAAATTTTTTGAAAGTATGGATGTACACTTTGTTGAAGATCAGTTATGGATGTACACTTTGTTGAAGATCAGCCTTTCTTTCAGGAAAAATCTCTTCAGGGGGAGAATATAGGTAAAGAAGATAATTTTTGGGAAACATTACCTATCTCTTTAGATATCCCTGATAAACAATTTTTGAAACCAATCGTTCAAAGAATTGAATCTAGTAATAGCACTCGAAATCAAAATTTGTCAGATATTACTTTATCAAAGATAGGGGAGAAGTATCTCAAACTAATCATAATCCGGAGAATAAGCTTCAGGTTTATACCAAAAAGCAATTTCACAAAGGTGCTACTACTCTACTTGTTCCTCCGGCTGATGATCAATCTAATTTACCGAGTGAAGGTCCTACAACTCAGAGTAATCTCCCTCATGCTTCTATCCCTTCATCCTCTTTTGATTTACCAAATTTGTCTTCTTCTAATCTTGATCTTCCAATTGCATTAAGAAAAGGTACTCGAGAATGCACCAAACATCCCATTGCCAAATATCTGTCATATGAAAAATTGTCAAATAATCATAGAGCATTTGTCTAGGATTTCTAACTTGTCTGTGCCAAGAACTATTCAAGAAGCATTAGGAGACCCGAATTGGAGATTAGCTGTGATGGAAGAGATGAATGCTCTTAGGAAAAATAACATATGGAGTATTACCGATCTTCCTCGAGACGACAGTTGGGTGTAAATGGGTCTTTACAGTGAAGTGCAAGGCTGATAGGAGTGTGGAGAGATATAAAGCAAGGCTTGTAGCAAAAGGATTTACCTAAACTCATGGTATTGATTACCAAGAGACATTTGCTCCGGTTGCTAAGATCAACTCCATCAGAATTCTTCTCTCTCTAGTAGTTAATTTTGAATGGCCACTCCACCAATTTAATGTCAAAAATGCGTTCTTAAATGGAGATCTTCAAGAGGAAGTTTACATGGACTTGCCTCCCGTATTCGAGGAAAGTTTTGGAAGAGACAAGGTATGCAGATTAAGAAAAGCTCTATATGGTCTAAAACAGTCGTCAAGAGCCTGGTTTAAACGATTTAGAGATGTTGTGAGAAGAAATGGCTTCTCACAAAGTCAAGCCGATCATACTATATTCTTCAAGCATTCCACTAAAGGCAAGATTGCCATTCTAATAGTGTATGTAGATGACATTATCATGACTGATGACAACCTTTCTGAGATCAATAGCTTAAAGAATAAACTTGAGATTGAATTTGACATCAAGGATTTGGGAAAACTAAAGTATTTCCTCGGGATTGAGTTTGCAAGGTCTAAGGAAGGTATCTTTATCAACCAACGCAAATATATCCTTGATTTACTCAAGGAAACAGGAATGATAGGTTGTAAAACTATAGAAACTCCAATTGACCTGAATGTGAAACTAAAGGCAGCAGAGGCAAACGAGGTGAAAGATCTGGAATGCTATCAAAGATTGGTTGGAAGACTAATCTATTTGGCGCACACGAGACCTGATATAGCTTTCGCAGTGAGTATTGTAAGCCAATTCATGCACTCACATGGACCTACACATTTCGAAGCTGTTTTCAGAATTCTACGATACCTCAAAGGGTCTCCAAAAAAAGGACTTCTGTTAAAAAAAATGGGTCATCTTCAAATAGAAGCCTACACCGATGCAGATTGGGCAGGCAACGTGAGTGATAGAAGATCTACCTCAAGTTATTGCACCTTTGTAGGAGCGAACTTAGTCACCTGGAGAAGCAAAAAACAAAGTATAGTGGCAAGGAGTAGTGCAGAAGCAGAATTTCACTCCGTAGCACATGGCTTTTGTCAGGTGATCTGGATCAAAAGACTTCTAGAAGAATTGAAGGTTCCCATACCTAAACCTATTAAAGTATATTGTGATAACAAGGCTGCAATCTCTGTAGCTCACAATCCTGTTTTCCATGACAGACAAAACATGTAGAAGTAGACCAACATTTCATCAAGGAGAAGATTTACAGTGGTGTAATATGCATGTCCTACATTCCTACTGCCAGCCAAGTAGCAGACATACTCACCAAAGGACTTCCTAAGGCGCAGTATGACAACCTAGTGAGCAAGCTAGCCATGAGTGATATTTTCATGCCAGCTTGAGGGGGAGTATTGAAATATCTTTCTAGATTGTGTAGAATATCTTCTAGATTGTGTGTAATTATGTAGAATATTTTCCTATCTTTCTAGATTGTGTAGAATATTTTCTTGGGTAGAATATTTTCTAGATTGTGTAATTATGTAGAATATTTTATTTTAGGAAGATTACGAAGATTTTATTTTATTTTATTCCCTCTATAAATTAGGAAGATTTGTTTCCTGTTCTGTGTATTAGAGAAAGCCTATATATACCATTGTAACAGAGCAGAAAAATAATGAAAACTTTCCTATTCTCTGCACGTTTTTTTATTTCATTCAAATAGGAGAAAAACTGGATTTACAGAGTATTGATAGGCATTTGAGAGGCCTAGCTCTCTCCCAGAGGGAACAACTTACTCGATTCCTACCTTCTCTCTCCCCCCTGGTTCCCTTTATTTTCCAAAGTAACAGAATTTTATAAAACCCACGATATCTCTCTTTCTTTTCGTAACTGTCTTATTTCCCCCCTCCCACATCACAACCAATTCCCTTGATTCCCTCTCTTGGCTCGCCTAATGTAAGTGAACATATGCACAATGAGATCATCCAGTCCACATAAAAGCCAATCAATCATGAATTAACAATCTTATTAGTTTGCCCACCTCTTGTCAATTTAGATAATAATATCAGCATTAAACTAATTAATTTCCTCTTACATATTGACTTTTCAACTCAAAAACCAAAATTAACCTGTATACCAACAGAAACTAAGATGATGAAAAGCTACATTTTTACAATGTTATTCAACTAGGCAATTCAGAATTTAAACATCCAACAGTGTGTTATTCAAAATCAAGTAGAATTGGGATGAAAGGATTCATCACCTTACTTTTGACAGGTTTCCTTCAAGATTTGTACAAACAACAGGTACTACATTCTGAACCAAGAAGATATAATACGTTACAACTATCTCAATATGGAAGCAATGCAGGTTAATTGGTGATGAACTGATGTTACCTGGTAAACAAATGAAAGTGCAATTATGGGTATACTCCTAGGAACAGCTTCAAAGTTGGCTTTCAGAAGAGCATTAAATTGAAGGTTCCCAGAGGCAACTACCTAACAGAGAAAACTCAATTTTTGTATATTGTAATGTAATACATAAGTATTTCCAAACCAAATATTAAAATAAATAAATTAAAAAATAATAAGAATAATAAAAAAATAAAGTGATAGCCAACAGTAGCCATGTCTTGCATCATGCAGATAACTAAATTTTTTATATATTTTAAATTTTAAATTTTAAATTCTACAACAACTCTCTCATCCTATCATTTCTTCGCTCAAAACTCTTTCTCCACAGTGTTCATTTAATTTCCCTCTCAACAACATTTCCCTTTGATTTTGTCACCATAATGACTATTTTGTGCTGTTAAGAGTCTGTGAATGTACTTCAATAGTCAAGCATTTGCCAGATTATGGATAAATAAAAAGGATTCAATTCATGACTTCTATTTAATTCTTGGCAACTACTATTACTGTTCCTAATTTTTATAGACAATGAATTCAACCCCTGAATGATATGATTCAACTTTAGAAGGCAATAAACAGAGACATAATATACCCATCAGGTGAATAAATATGGCATATTATAGAGGTGAGAAAGAGTGTACATTTTGGATAACAAAATCAAGAGAAATGGTGTTGAGATGGCAAACGAATGAATATGGTGAAGAGAGTTTTGATAGAAGAAATGATGGAGAGAGGGAATTCATGTAGAAATTAAAAATTAAATGGAGAGAATTGCATAGTATCTGTACAATATAGAAAGAGGAGCAATCGGCAGCCACTTTTAGCTTTTTCTTTTTTTTCCTTTCTTTTTTTCTAATATTTTAAAGCTTCTATGCTCAAATCCAATGGCTTTGGCAATTTGGTCCAGCTTTTAACAAAATCCTCATGTTGTGCTTAACCTGTTGTAATATAATTAAACATGTAACTGATTTTAATAAAATATAGAAACAAATCGACATTATTTTCTTGATTGGTCTCAGTCGTAAACTTATCTCTGCAAAACAAGGGAAAAATGTGATACTTACTCCACACCATCAAAGAACCAAAACGAACTAATTTCTTGCTCATAATGATGGAATGCAAAAAATCCTATGGTCATTTCTTGGTTACTCATTTCTATACAACCAGAAATCAGACAAACTAGTTTTTGTCTACAAACAAGGAGGTTTTGGATGTTGTGTCTCAATCATACTAAGAGATTGAGGGTGTTCTTCAAATTTATTAGTTGAATACGATCAATCCACTATACCTGGGCGAAAACCTATTTGAACACATTAAATATCTTGCGGCAAATTTAGAACACTGCCAACAGTTTGGAATAGAGTTTCCAGCGGATGCAACCAAATTGATATTATGATAGAACAAGAACACGTATAAAAAACTACAATTTTTGCAATATATACCAAACTGCAAAATCCTAACTTGAAAAAGTTTATAGTTTGGTGATTCAGTTGTGGAGAAGCAATGGGTTAAGACCTTTTCAGTATCAAATTTTGCAAAAATAAAGGACCTCCCTTTGGGGAATAATCTTTCCCATTGACTCATCTCTTTGTGTTAATAGAAAATGGTTAAGTAGAATCCGATCCATAAGAAACAAAGTTTTTAATTAATCAAGATGCCAACAGCATGCACACAAAACATTCTTTTTTCAGGTATAAATGTGAATTAATGCATAGAGAAGATGATATCCAACATTACTAAGTAATACTTACCACAAGAGCTGAAAATGAAATGATGATTCCAAATACTAGAACTCCATTGACGGCACCAATAACTCGCTGGCTACAATCAACAGTAGTTTGAAAGTCAGCTCTATTTTAGTTCATTAACGCATTCAATCATTGTTCATCATACCTTCATGAGACAGAATGAGAAAGAGAGAGTTACTTTTATCTGGAGATTTCCCCAATTATTAAGACATGTTAGAACTAAATAAAGCAAAAAGGTATATTGGTATTATAGTATGGTGGTAAATGCATCAACTGGATAGGACCAAATTTGGAGTTCATCCTAAACAGTTAAAATTAGATAAATAAATATAGAAAATATAAAAGAAATGGGATTAGCCACTGTGCAGATAAATGAGATACAGCCCATACACATTCTGATCTGAACTGAAGTGGAGGAGGCAAGGATCATTACCAAAACTACAGCCTCTTCAAATCCAATTAGCAATTTAGCAGTAGAATTACTCTTCTATTTCTTTTCATTTTAAGTTATTTTTGGTTAATTTTCTTTAATTTGGATCTCTGTAAATACTTGACAAAACTCCAATTTAGCATAATTTGAAACTTAATAACTAGTGTGAGATATTTAATGATACATGAAATATAGACGTTCGGAGGGTAAGCTCATATTATATGACATTGTCTCAACTCGATTTCATATGTTTAAGTTAGAAGATGCCACAATGGTTTCTACAAATTTCACAAAGCTAGCACCAAGCAGTGAGTGACGGTAACACCTTGATCCAAATTTGCATCCTTAATCATTTGATAGTCGAAGTTTTAATCACTGTGTGGCCATCAAGGTTTCCCTCTGCCTGTTTTACTATTGGAATATATTCTGTCGATGAATTAATTAATATGTCTTTTCATTATTGCCTATAAATTATCTTCCATGTACATCGTATTTTGAGAGATCAGTCTAGTAGTGTAGAATAAATCAAATTTCTAGTTATCTACTTTCACATGTATCACATGCACAAAAGACAGGGAGAAGGAAAAAGCATACATGATTTAAACAGTATTCCAGGGAAGATGTAAGTAGCATTTAGGGATATCGTTACATCAATAAGCATTTATATGATGATTGCAGAGCAGAGCTGACATAATTTAAATGATTGCATGCTTAGTCAATGTAAGATAATTCGATTGGAACCATCATATTCAAGAAAACAGGATGAAAGCAACACAACCTTCCAAAGTAGCATAAGCCTCCGAAAATCAATGAGAACAAGGTAGCACTCTCCCATCTGCAATCATAATGCTGGCCATAAACACCTAAAAGAAATAAAATAGTACTTGAAATGAATTCCAGAAAATATTATTCACAAAATGAGAGATTAGAAGAGCACACATCTTGTTAAAATTTAGACACAAAAATTAGAATAGAATAAATTATGGTACATACAATGGAATGCTGAGGAAATTTTCCAAAATATCTGAAGATCGAGCAACATAGGCAACAAGAAGAGCATAATGTATAAATATGTATGACCAGCTGCAAGTAAACAGAAAACTGTCAAGACCTTGATAAAATAATATGCAACAAGTTGAAAAAGCCCATATAGGTAGCTAGAACTCTCAGCTCATGGTTTTTCAAGATTATATAAGAATATGAACTCACTTGCCATATTGATGCCGTTCATATTCTAAGCAGTTATAAACAAACTCACTGATCTAAGTTAATAAAATGTAGAAAACAGAATGGAAGATCTCTTGTTCATCATAAAAACTCTTTATATATAAGTTCAATCAATTTGATAATTATGGTCAAAATATGATTCACACTGATGAATAAAACACATTTCCAGAATTTGACATTTATGAGATAATGGTGAAATGACATAACAATATTAAAATATTAGTTGAAAAGAAGAAATAGCATAGAAGTGATTGGACAGATTGTGAGATGAAGAAAACACCAGAACTATTCTAGGCATAGTAAGTATACAAATCGTTCCACTAGACCCAAAAAAAAAAAAAAATTACCCATATTTTTGCTTTTTTATCTGATTTTCTAGGCAACTTGCAGAAATTTAGTATCCACTGAAAAAGTGAGAACAAATGGAGAAATGGCAATTAACTACTTCTTGGCACAATATTTCTGATAAATATCTCTAAATTAGTAACTTGTCTTGCTAATTTCAAAGTTGTTCCCCACATTCTTACAACAAATTTTCCTTTATAAAAGGATGAAAGAAAGAAAATGGAAAATCAAACTAAGCTTGAACTCCAGTAAGATAAAGAAATATATCAATCAAACACAACTTAAAAACTGGCTTTCAAAACTATCAAAAAGCTTATGGCACCTTACAATCAGTATTTGCTGACTAAATCCAGATGAGGAGGTTCCCAGTTTAGGCTCCAGAGGTATGAAAACAATACTTAGATCAAACATTGATCCTAGTAACCTTACACTAAATCTGAAAATAAATTGTTTTTACAATATTGACCACCTCTTGGTCTCTAACAAATTCTTAGAGAATTATGTGGTAAGATTTTTATATGCTATCTAAAATTTCAGGATTTACCATGGCTGAAAAATGTAAATTTCAGCCTAAACCTCTGAATTTAGAAGTTCAGGATCTTATATGTTTACTAGTATTTCCCTTTTTTATTTTGGAAAATTTGTAAAAAGTTCAGATTTTGGAATAAGTCATTTTCAGAGTGGTCTATGGCTTCGACAAAGGCAAAAATTAATTTCATCTGCTCAGACTAAACCTACTATCAAGCACCAAGCAGTTGCATGAAGGATATCTTGCAAAAGAAAATTACTACTTTATTAAAACTAATGTAGTCTTCTTATTTGGAATTTGTGATGATATCAAGCAAAGCCCTTATTTAATACTAAAGTATAAACTACTATCAGCGTACCATGCAATCTGAACTCCAACCTTTCCCACAGTTCTCATGGCCATTGAGACCTGAAATCATTCATATGGAAAATGAAATATAAGAGCTATTACAAATTGGAAGTGAACAACTTTTGCCCTTGTCAATAGAAAACTCTAAAATCCAACAACATTAGCAATGATAAATTTCCCAAACAAGCTTGAGCGAAAGGAAATAAGGGAGGTTAAAGCCCCTAGAGTCCAGAAAGGTTTTCTTTGACATCACAGACATAAGCCCAAACTTATGAACAGCACATGCTTAAATGTAAATATCTCATTTTAAGACCACAATAAGCATTTTTTTTCTTTCTTTCTGGTCCGTGAAGAAAACAGTTGAATTTCCCACTGGACCAAGTAGAACCCTTATATAACATGCTCTTGATTATTTCAGATATTTGTAACCTGTCATACAGATAGTTCTCAAAACATGTTGCATGATAAACCAAGCTACCCGTATCTAGATTATGGCTTTCCAATCTTAATGTGAGCAATGCTCCAATCAGTCCATTCAATCATTTTATTCATCAATGCCCCCTCATGTATATATCTGCTCAAATTATCTCTTTCTCTACTGATCTATTTTATTCTTTTTAATCTTTCATCTATAAAATTGAAAAAAGTATATATATATTTTCGTGTGAGAAAGAAAGAACTTTCCTATAATAGATTATTAAACAAGTTAGGAATGCAGAAGAAAGAGAAAAAATAATTGTGAATTAATTAAGGGAAGTTGTTTTGGTAAGTTGAGATTTGTGAAATGAAATGATTACCAATGATACACCCCCAGAACCCAATTCGCACATGGTGTTGACATTAACTTCAGCAATGAGAAGTCCAGTGACAACCTGGGAGGACAGGAGTGAAGCAGCAAAGATGAATTAAAGGAAGCTATTAGCAATGGGAAGGAAATATCAGGAGATGGGTTGTTAGTTAGAGCTTCAATTATATTAATTATTACCATATATACCCAACAAACAATGCAAGCAACTGCAGATGCCAAAAATCCAGCTTCTTGTGTAACCGCAGGAATCGCAAGGATCCCCGCACCTACCTACTCAATTACAATTACAATAAAATAAAATTAATTTTGCAAAACAAGACGATCATTAACCAACAAATGTTAATTTAATTTAATTTTAACAAATAAAATACATACTGTTGTGCCCGCAACAAGAAAAATTGCACTGGATAAACTTCCTGGAGGATCAACAATAAAAACATCAACTCAGAAGAAATAGTAATTAATTAAATATAATTTACCTACCAGGTTCTCTCTTCAATGTGGCTTGGTTAAGATTAGAGAAGAGCCTCTCGAATTGGAATTCGACTTCTTGTTGGGTGGATTCGGATTGCTGTTGCCTCTGAGAGAAACAATTGACTGATCTAGCAGAATTAGATATCAAAGAAGATTGAGAATGGAGTGGATTATTAACCGCTGGAGGAATTCCACCACAGAAGAGCTTATTGTGCTTTCTTGTTTGACTTAACAATGCCGGAATTTGTAATGCAGACATTGACATTATTGACATTTTTTGGTGGAAGAGCAGGAACAAATGAGTGAAGGTTTGAAACTTCAAGTAAGAGATTCAATTTCAGAGGCCACCCTTCTCTCATGGGTAACTGTAACTGTAACTGCATGTCTAGATTAGATAATGTGGGCCATACCACACTTCCTCCATCTGACCTCAAGCTCCCCCTTTTTAACTTACACGCGTTTGCGTTCCCTAACCCTGTGAATCAAATATCAATCAATAAATTAACAAATCACTTATCCTCCTCTATTTACCTGCTTCTCAATTTTTTATACTAATATCGTGTTGTCCAGTAGAAGGAATATTTTAATAAATAGCTGCTATTGAATGTAATGAAAAGAATTTTATTAGTCTCAATAAGGTACAATGACAAGCCATTTATAGACTGATACATACATGTTCTCTATAATGATAATTTAATCGATTGATTGATTGGATGTTTAAATTAATACACGATCAATTATATATGTATATTTGTATGTACGTATGTTTGTATGTGTATTTACGGTAACAAATGGTGTTTTCTTGTCGCAGCCTTTTACTCTACAATAATTGAGCTATTAAGAACAAACTATCAAGCCATCATGTTGTGTTGCTAAGTCATTTGATTGTGCCATTGAGCTATCAAAATGTTGAGTAGAGAATTATGAAATGAAAATTTTTTAAAATAAGATTATTTTTTAATATGCACTTAAAATAAGGCTATTATGGTATATTTCTATTCTAATTATTTATTATTACCAACCAACCTCATATAAAATAGACCTTCTTCTTATAACCTTGAATGGACTAAATATTTCACATAGGGTATGTTTAGCAGCCCGCATAGCGTTGTATAAAGGGGCATATTTGTATAAGACTTGGTTTTGACTGTGTTTGGTTGAAAATTAAGTGGGATAGGATTATAAAAACCCGTATAAGGAGAGCATAAAGGCAACAAAACTTATTATGTGGGGGACCATGGTTAAAGCAGCATAACTACTGTTTGCATTTAATTTCTCCCAATGAAAACTCTTGCTTCTCATTCTTCACTCTCGTTTCCCACTCCAACCTCCTAAACTCCACAGCATTGTCATTATCATCATCATCCTGCGAGCTTGTAAGCATTGAAATTTTGTTTATAATTTTAAGGCCCAGTGATGATAGCTAGAGACAGTAATAAGAAGTCCTTGCCAGACTTGCAAGGGACAATGAGAGTCAACACCAAGAATGGGATAGAAAGCCAAGTAGGCTTAGAATCAGTGCAATACCGGTGGGGAGTAATCGAGACCTTAGGAATTATTTTCTGTCGAACGAATACGCAGATTGCGCACCTCTAGGCAGAAGTGGCACCTGTAACTTCTAAAAACCCTAATATTCCCTTTAACCTTTGAAAACCCTAGTGACATCTCTAATTTAGAGGCCCGTGCCTTTAACATTACAGGCGCGTGCCTCTAGCTTTAGTCCCACATCTGGAAAAGAGCTTATTTTTTAAGGAATCAATGCCTTTATAAAGGCACTCGGCCCTCAGTTCGAGGGATATAGTTTTTGGTTGAAAAATTACCTCAAAACACATATTTTGAGATATTCTAAATATTTTTAGAAACTCTCTTTAGTATAAATATGTGTTTTCTTGGTGTTCTCGGCATCCTCCGAAGAATTTGGAGATGCCAACGCTAGTCAAAGATTCGACTTTCGATTAAATTCAGAATTTGGTAAGTTTTCTGAGGGTCTTCTCTTTAGTTTTAATATCTTGTTTAGTTTATTTTTGTCATGTTTAGGTATAATTAGAAATGATTGTGTCATGCTTAGTTTAGAATTTGTTTAATTAATTAGTAGTTAGTTGTCATGCTTAGTTTAGGATTAGTTTAGTTAATTAATAGTTAATTGCCATGTTTAGTTTAGGATTAGTAGTTTAATTAAGCATGTTTAATAGTTAATTATATGGTTAATTATTTGATAATTATTCATGCTTAGTGTGATTGATTAATGATTAATGATGATATAATTAGTATAGAGATCGTAAGTTTAGATTAATATTTATTTTTCATATTATTACTAATGCCCTTTTCTAATGACAAAGAATTGAATTTGAAATTCCCTTAGTTTATAATTGTTTAAATTATTTTATTGGAATTATCACGAGAGAATATTGTCATCCTCAATCCCTTCCCCCATGTTTCAATCTTCTAAGCATTCTATTCATTCTCTGCTTGCTGAGCTTGTCGGAGTGCCAATAATAATGGCGCCTATCGTAATTGCTACAAAGGGGACACCTTCTTTTTTTTTTTACTTAATTTTAATAAGTTTATTTGGGCCACCAATATTTTCAATTGTATTAAGACTTTTTTGTTGGAATAAAAAAGGTTTTAAATTTTATGAGTTATAAAACCTAATTGTGCATGAGTTACAAAGTTTGATTTCATTTGTAGGTTACATAATTTATAAGCACATTATGTTATAGGAGTTACACTGTTAATCATATAGGTTACAATGTCTAGGTACACTAGTATATAAGGAGGTCTTTAGGTTTACTTTTTAGAGACTAATCATTAAAGCCATCACTCCCATATTTTCAATTCCAAAATTTTATGATTTTGCAACTATGACTTGTAAGACTGGCTCATATTCTTTCGGTGATCGTGCTCATCTAGGAGAGTGGCTGAGAGCTATTAGGTTGCATCTTGGAGCCCTTGAGGACCGTCTTTTACCAGCACGAAGAGGAAGACTCTTTGGCTTTAGAATGTTAGAAATATATTATTAATTCACCAAATAACACATGCTCAATCAATATTATTTTACATATACTTGTGTTCAAGCTAAACAACCTAGGAAGCCTTATAAATCGATTGAGAGGACAGCCCAAGTTTTAGAACTTATACATAGTGATGTTTGTGATTCTAATCGATCACCAACTGGAGGAGGAAATAAATACTTTGTAACATTTATTAATGATTGTTCTAAGTGTTGTTATGTATACTTGATTAAGACTAAGGATGAGGTATTTGATAAATTCTAAGTATACAAAAATGAGGTAGAAAATCAATTAGATAAAAGAATTAATAAGCTTAGATCTGATAGAGGAGGTGAGTATATTTTAAGTGCTTTAAGTATTTTTTGTGAAGAGAATGGTATTATTCATGAGTTAACTCCACCTTACTCACCACAATCTAATGGGGTTGCTGAGAGGAAAAATAGAACTTTGATGGATATGGTGAATTCTATGTTGTTAAGTTCTGGTTTACCAAATAATTTATGGGGGGAAGCAATATTATCCGCATGTTTTATATTGAATAAAATAACGATTAAGGACTTAGAGAAAACTCCTTATGAAATTTGAAAAAGAAGAGTTCCTAATCTTAAAATCCTTAAAGTGTGGGGGTGTTTAGCTAAGGTTGGTATACCTGAGCTTAAGAGAAAGTAAATAGGACCAAAAACAATAGATGCAGTTTTTATTGGATACACCCAAAATAGTAGTGCAAATAGATTTGGAGTTATAAATTCTGAAGTTAGTGGAATATTTAATAACACAATCATAGAAGCTAGAGAAGCTACTTATTTTGAAGATATTTTTCCTTTTAGAACTAGAGTTCAAAAAACCATTTGTGGTCCATCTACTTCAATTGATAATGAGAAAACACTTACTAATTTATCAGTTGATGAATCACAAGTTAAACCTAGGAGGAGTAAAAGACCTAGAAAAGAAAAGAATTTTGGAGAAGAATTTTATACTTACTTGGTGGAAGGAGATCCTAGTTCTTATAAAGAAGCTGTAACTTCTATTGATGCACCTTTTTGGAAGGAAGCTATAAATAGTGAATTTGAATCTATAATTCAAAACAACACTTGGGTTTGAATGGATCTTCCACCTGAGAATAAAGCAATAGATTGTAAATGGGTCTTTAGAAAGAAGTTAAAATCAGATGGTTCTATAGATAAGTATAAAGCAAGGCTAGTAGCAAAATGATTTACACAAAGAGAAGGAATAGACTATTTTGATGCTTACTCACCAGTTTCTAGTATTACAACAATTAGGATTTTGATAGTTTTAGCATCTATACATAATTTAGTTATTCATCAAATGGATGTAAAGACTGGTTTTCTAAATGGAAATTTAGATGAAAAAATTTATATGAAACAACCTGAAGGTTTTATAGTGAAAGGACAAGAACACAAAGTTTGTAGGTTAGTTAAGTCTCTTTATGGTCTAAAGCAAGCTCCAAAACAATGGCATGAGAAGTTTGATGAAGTAGTTTTAAGTTATGGATTTATGATTAATGAACATGATAAGTGCGTATATTATGAGGAGATTAATGGAGCACACGCTATTTTGAGTTTATATGTAGATGATATTTTGATTTTTGGATCAAACTTGGAGATAATAAATGATGTAAAATCATATTTGTCTACAAACTTTGATATGAAAGATTTGGGTGAAGCAAATATGATTTTAGGCATGAGAATAAAGAAGACTTCTAAGGGTATTACTGTAGATCAAAAAAATTCTATTGAGAAAATGTTAAAAAAGTTTGGATACTTTGATTCTAAGTCGGTATATACTCCTTATGATTCTAAGGTTGAGTTAAAGAAGAATCAAGGGGAACCAGTGTCTCAATTAAGGTATTCTCAAATTATAGGATCTTTGTTATATATAGCAAATAAAACTAGGCCTGATATATCATATGCAGTGGGTAGACTTAGTAGATATACTCATAATCCTAGTGAAGAGCATTGGCTTGCTTTAGAAAGAGTGTGTAAATATCTTAAAGGAACAACTGATTACTCTTTATGCTATAAAGGATTTCCAAATGTTATCAAAGGATATAGTGATGCTAATTGGATTACGGACAATGTAGATGTTAAATCCATGAGTGGTTATATGTTTCTTTTAGGAGGAGCAGCCATATCTTGGTGTTCGAAGAAACAAACCTTGATTTCTAGAAGTACTATAGAGTCTGAACTCATAGCTTTAGACACTACTTGTAAAGAAGCTGAATGGATCAAGAGTCTTTTCATGGAAATGCCTTTGGTGGTTAGAAATATATCATATATTCCTATACATTGTGATTGTAAAGCAGTTATAGATTTAGTGAAGCAAACTCACACCAACAAAAAGATGAGCAGACATATAAGAGTGAGATACAAGTCTATGAGAAGTCTTTTAGGCAATGCCATTGTAACTTTGGAGTTTATTAAGTCTGAGTTAAATATTGTTGATCAGTTAACTAAAGGGTTTTTCTTGAAAGCTACTAAAGAATTGTCGAGGAGGATGGGTCTAAGCTCATAAGGGAGTCACCTAGGGAGGTAACCCAACCTCTGTGATTGGAGATCCCATGAAGGAGGTTCAATAGGTAGAAACAATCCATATTGCGTGACTTATTAAGCACTACTATTATGGAGATATCTTTGAGAAGATATACTATAGTTCATCCCTAAGGCAAAAGTGTTTTATATGTGATATTAAGGAAATGTATATTTACCTTGAATAAGTCCAAGGCAAGCATTTTCTTGTAAGGTATAGGTCACATATACCTTTGGATGACTTACCTAAGTGAGAGTCGTCGTGAGGCCGCGACTGTGAAGATTGAGCTATTTTCTAAAAACTCTCATGAGAATTAAGATTGAGCGCATGGCCTTTAATAGCGCTAACCCGTAAAAACCAAGTCTTTGTCGATATTATGCGTGTGATAGCTTGAAGTTTGATCAAGGAACCGAGTTCAAGACATATTTCACTCAGGTACCTCAAATAGATGCTATCAACACTAAATGTAGGTTCAAGCTTGAAAGGCACCTACATCGATTGCATAATATAAGGTTGCAAAATTAATTTTTAAATTTCAAACCTTTTTATGGGGGATTGTTGGAATAAAAAAGGTTTTAAATTTTATGAGTTATAAAACCTAATTGTGCATGAGTTACAAAATTCATTGCATGAGTTACAAAGTTTGATTTCATTTGTAGGTTACATAATTTATAAGCACATTATGTTATAGGAGTTACACTATTAATCATATAGGTTACAATGTCTAGGTACACTAGAATATAAGGAGGTTTTTAGGTTCAATTTTTAGAGACTAATCATCAAAGCCATCACTCCCCCATTTTCAATTCTAAAATTCTATAATTTTGTAACTACGACTTGTAAGATTGGTTCATATTCTTCCGGTGATCGTGCTCATCAAGGAGAGTGGCTGAGAGCTATTGGATTGTATCTTGGAGCCCTTGAAGACCGACTTTTACCCGCACGAAGGAGAGGACTCTTTGGCTTTAGGACAACGCTTTACGCGTGCCTCTCATAGCACAAGTCAGATTTTTCTAACTTGTTTTTATAGTTTTTATATTTTTGTTATTTATTTTGCCATCTGTTTATTTAATATATTTAAAATAATATTGATTGAGCATGTGTTATTAGGTGAATTAATAATATATTTCTAACATTTTTCTCGTATTAGTAACTGTATTGGCAAGCTCGTTTAGAAAAGCAAAGAAGGGTGTCCAAGGAGGTCGCCTTTCACAGCTTTAGAAAGAGTATGGCTACTAGCATGAAACCAAGAGAGGACCCAAACTAGATAATTCATATTCTATTAGTCAAGAAGGGTTAAGAGCATGGAGTGGTCCGCTTGAAGTAAGCATCTTACCTGAAGAAAATAGAAAACTTCACTAATTCCTATCTAGGCTATATATACTTTAATTAGTCCCAATCCCCACATGTAGTGGTGGGTCCCGAACCAACCCTTCTATAGGTCAATCTCTTATAGCATCGAGTAGAAATGGATCAAGAGTGGTCTTCAAGCCTCTAAGAGGCACAAATCGATCAGGAGTGGTCTCAAGCCCTTAGGAGGCGTAAATCAACAAAAAGGGGTCTTCAAGCCCATATCAGTTTGGCAGGCCCTCATGTATGGAGTGCAAAGATATAGTCCCTCCTTCCACGTGTCTACCTGAGATTTGGATAGCAAATTGATGTTGATAGCAGCCCAGCTTGGTGATCAAGAAAGCTCATCCAGTCGCTCATCCAGCATGAGATGAGTGCTCAGATTGCCGACACAAACAGGTAAGAAGTATATAAGCCATAATTAGTGTTATAACAAGTATGTTGGAATCTTGGTGAGAAACCTTAGGCAATCATCATTTTGATATCTTGATAATCTCCTGAATAAAAGATAGAAGTCTTTTCACACTAATTTTCTCTCCTCATACCAGAGAAAACACATGAATACCAACTTACTAGCTAATTTACGCATATTTTGCCCTTTGTTGCTCATTAAAAATGCCTTTCATGACTTGCTGAGTGTATTTCCCCCATAACATGTCTGACTTGAGCGTAAGATAGAGCACGTCGGACAACAGCGGCATCCTCTCACGTCTTTCCCTGTATTGTAGCTAATTGTTATTGACAAGCAAGGTGGAAGGAAAGTTGAGTAGTACTCGAGCTTCATCAAATCCCCTCATAGGCGACTGATCCCACTTTTCAGTGACCATTCAGCTAATCTGTAACATGTCACCCACCTATTAGGACACGTGTTGAGCTACCAGTGATGCTATTTTTCTGCATCAACACCTACTTATAATAGATTGTTGATATTGTGTTTTATACTTGTCATGAAGCACACAGATTCGAAATTTTGTAGTGGGAGAAATTTTCGTTTTTTAGAAATGAAAGAGGGTTTCTTTTCTAAGTTTTTGTTTTTAGATGAAAGAGAGTTACTTGCTTTACGAAGATGAAAGATCATTGTCGTTAATTTGAGAAAGTTGAACAAAGTTGATTTTAATATTTTATTTTCAAGTCTTTGTCAACCATTAGATTAGATTGAGATGAAGAGTTGTTTCTAGGGGTGCACACGGGTCGAGTCGGGCCAAACCCGATTTTGACCCGACACTGTTTAAACCCGACTCTTTTGACCCGAATTCGGGTTACTATTCAATATTAACCCGAGTAAAACTTGACAACCCGGTCGGGTCGGGTCGGGTTGGATCGGGTTTGGTTTTATTCAAACATACTATTCAAACCCGATTATAACCCAGTACTGTTCAAACCCGACTATTTCAACCCGATTTCGGGTTACTGTTCACGGTTAACCCGACCAAAACCCGATAAACCCGACAAACCCGGTCGGGTCGGGTCGGGTCGGGTCGGATTATTTTGCACACCCCTAGTTGTTTCATAGTCTCTAACTTAAGTAAAAAATTAAGTCTCTGTAGCCTGATTGTGTATATATATATATATATATATATACACACACACACACACACACACACCAAATTCACGTGGTGCAACAACCAACAACATCGCAGCCACCCCTCAAATTCAATTCACATTTAGCGCGTTAATGCAAAAACGTTGTAAACTCATTTGGTGCGTGCAATGGCCTTTTTTCATTCGAAAACGCTTTTTCCCTTTTAAGAGTGATTTCATGGGATTTAACATTTTACATCGGCCGACCACTTTTGTGACAAGTGGTTCAATTTTGCATCGTTTTCATGCTTTAATGTTCATTGACATTGATATTGACATGTTATAAAATAAAATCGTCATTAAAAAATATAGCAATAAAATAAATTTAAAGATTATAAATGTGATATAATATATAATCAGTAATATTGACTTTAAATACATTAAAACATGAATGTTACTATTTACTATCCACCTTTAATTAAATAGTTCTAATTGCGAATTTTTCTTTTCAATAAATTACTTAATTGTCTAATATAATCTAATAAAGTTTTGTTTTCAATTTTTTTTCCTTTACAAACTCTACTTATAAAAACCATACATTTTAATCTAATTCAAGCCCTAGTTTCATAGGGTTTAAAGATTCGTTTTAGGGTTTAATTTAACGTTATATTTTTCAAATTTAAGTAGTTTCACAAGATAGAAACAGATTTTAAAATTTTTAGATGGGGCATAATTAAAAACTTGGGTTCTTTAATATGACTGTGGGGCAAATTTCAAACCCAATTGATGTAAAAAAAAAAAAAACCAATTAGAAGAATAAAAAAACCATAAATATAAGTCTAAGAGATTGTATTTATTATTTTTTTACTTAAAATTTTGAATTTGATTGAGTCTGAATCATTTAAATATAATCAGTAAAACTAGATATTTGACTGTGCTTCTAAGAGATATATGTCAACTATGTTGGTTACTTAAATGAAAGTATGGGTGTGTTCTTTTATGAATCCAGTATTTTTGTTTTCAATTAAATTTTGGTTGAGATTGAATGCAAATTGCATTTGAGAATGTGCAGTACAGAAAACAGGATTTGGATTCATAAAAGAATAGAGTGTATAATTTTTACCACTCTTGTTCGAACTGCTTTATTGCTTGTCAAGTTATTGATTTTTAAATATGGGTTTACAGGGATACAACTCAACTAAATTTCCCTCTTTCCCTCTATCCTAATAAAAAAAGTAATTAAGTTAATATAATAAAATAATATTATGGATAATTGCTATATATCTTATAGGTCCAGCGATCTAAAAATCTCACAAAACTTTTTTTGTCGATTGTCATAAACCAAATTCAATAATATATTGGGTGGAGTTATTTACACCCAAAGAAGTGCTTTGGACTCCCATTTTATCTACCCATCTTTTGTTTGATTTTAAAAATTAGATATTTTTACCATGAATCCTTCAATATTCCCAAAATAACCTTAATTTAACCTAATTTCTATTTTTTTAATTAAATACTCTAATTGTTTACAAGATTTGTTTTCACCAATTCTCTTCAAGTTTCATAATCACTATTTTCTCTTCTCTCATAACTGCAATTTTTTTAAAACACTAATTATTCTTTTCTCTTTTTTATTTTGTCAAATATTAGACAAAATTCATTCTTCCTCTCTCTCTCTCTTTCTCTCCCTGGTTTAATCAAATATCTTTTCCGTCTTGATGCCTTTCTATGGCCTCAGGCAATTATCATTAAAAATAATAATAATAATAATTGAAATTAGCTACAACTTTTTATTATTCATGAATAAAATCGGATCTTGTGAATCAAATCGGAATGGAGCTGAAGAGTTTCTGGAACGGGAAGGAATCTCTATATATGTTGGTTCATAATTGCAGAATTCATTGCTGAGTGCCAAACTCAACGCCTGGCTCCCCAATCTAAACCATCTTCATTTAACGACTTTAGAAGTTATCAGACAAAAAGAATGGCTTTTTGTATGGAGATTGACAAAATTAAACTACTGTATTTTAATTCTATGGATTGATCTAGGGTTGGTAATGGGGTGAGACGGGTCCGGTGTGGCAAATACCCATCCTTGTTCTACTGAATTTTTTTTTCCCACCTTGCCCTGCCCTGTTGGACAGGATAAAATTTTAAAGAGAAGTCCCGGCCCGCCCCACCCCACCCCGCCTAGCCTAATTTAAATTTTATTAAATTATTTTATCTAAAACATAAATATATTTATAACTATTATTTAAAAATTATAAAAATTTTATATTCAATCTACTTCATTCAAAAAAGAAAAGCACACATACATTTATAAATTTTTAAAATAACATAAATATAATTTATTCTTAATCTAAAATAAATACATATACACATGATATATATCTTAAAATATTTAATAACAAATCTAATTATTTGACAATTATTAAAAGTAAAAAAAGTTAATTTATATTAGATAAAAAATCTTTGTATAAATTTTAATTTCTATTTGCATTGTAAAAGCTAAATGGTGATTGTACTTAAACTTAAAAAAACTAAAGTTAATTTATATTATATAAAAAAATCCATTACCCATAAAATTTATGTAAGTTTTCATTTTTATTGGTATTATGCAAGCAAAATGGTAATTGTACAAATTAGTTATATCATCTAAAAAAATAATGACCACTAATTACTATTTGATTTTATTAGTAAGAATGTTACATACTCTATTAGAAATAATGTTAAAAGTGTATTATTACTTATGAACTAGTTAATTGACAATTTTTCAAATAGTTGATAATACAATTAAATAATTTTTTAATAGCATGTTAATTTAATTTTAATCTAATAACAATAATAATATAATTTACGTATACCAATTAATTAACATTATATATATATATATATATATATATGAAACATTAATAATTCAATTAATTAGTTTAAATTACAATAAATTACATATTTAATGTTATAAGATTGTTCTTATCATATTTCTATTTATATATTTAGAAAATAATATATTGATTATATTAAAGGTATACATTTTGAAAATGTTCTTGTTAATATTGCAATAATTTAATTAGTAGTTAATAATCTATATCAAGCTTGTATATATTATACAAATTTAATTTCTATAAAATACAAATATTTTATTTTGTCATTATAACATGACTAAATTGATGTTAATATACTAAAAGCTTCATAATTATTAATTAAAATGTGACTTTTATTAAAGTATTTGTATTGTTTATAAAATTATGAAGAATTCACATGTATGAAATGTTTAACAAATATAACCTAAAAACTATCAAATAGTCCCAAAATTTTAAAACTTTACAAAGACACCCCATTTTTGCGGGGCATACCGAGGTCCCAAACCTAACGGGTCAAATTGCTATCCCTAGATTGATTCCAACGTGTATCTAATAGAAAGGATATAAATTAAAGAGTAATGTTACTCTTATAAACAATTCGTATAAATTTACTCATATAAACATATAAGATATTATTGAATGACTATCAAATCATATACATTAATTAATGTAATTAAAACTTGGAATTCACTTCTGCAACCAAATCATAACACATCAATATGTATAAAATAAGTTTATACGGATAGTTTATAAGAATAGTATTACTCTAAATTAAAAGATATAAAAATTAGGTTTCTTGGTAAATGAATATAAATAAAAAATTACTTTTATTTCATACACTTTTAAGTAATTTCACTTATGAATATTCTAATAATGAAATTTTTTATGAAATTATGGGTGTTTAGAGCATTTTAACAGGTGCAAATAGCCCACACATTTTAATGCGCTATTTGCACCCATTAAAATGTTTTGAACACCTATCATTTAATGTTAATAATTATTATTTGGCAGTTTACTATTAAAGACAAATTATACATCTTAATAATCATCTTCAACCTTCACTAATAGAATAAATCCTAACTTTTTTTTATCAACTGCTCATCCAAATTAAACCAACACTCTCCAAACTTTATAAGAGATACCTTAAAAATAAAATAGTTTCTTCATCTTCTTATCATGTGTCTAAAATATTGATTAAATCTTATTTGAAGTAGGGATATGTATGAGTAGGGGTGGCAATTCGTGTTCGCGGGTCATGTTCGTGTCGTGTCGAGCTGTGACACGATAAAGATTGACACGACACGAACACGACCCGTTTATTATTCGTGTCACTGTGACTCAACACGAACACGACACGATTAATAAACGGATAACACGATACGACACGCTAACATGAATAATAAACGGGTCGTACTCGTGTTAGACACGAACACGACCCGTTTAACACGATTAAGACACGATTAAATTATTGACACGACCCGATTGACATGGTTATGACCTGCTAACACGATTATGACACGTTATACATTTACAACACGATTATGACACGAATATACATTTACAACACGATTATGACACGAATATACATTAAAACATATTTTTCAATGAAAAAGATATAGCAAAAAATACAAAATTAAACAAGATTAAATACCAAGAAATCATACATACTTCAAATGCAATACAACTACCATAAGAAAACAACTTTAACAATTCAAATACAACAAAATTAATAAAAATAAAGTCCATCAAATCTCAAATAAACATGCATCACATTCCCAAATTATGGATAACTTTGAACAAGTTCATCACAAACAAACAAATTATAAAGTTACAACTATCCGTCACAAATCACAATTCAGTGCATCACAAACAAACACAAAAAAGTTCTTCAACTCTTATCCATCTCCTCTTCAACTTTTAAGCAACCTACAAAGAGAAAAATCATACTTATGAAAAAAATCAGATTATAGAATTATATAAGACATATTATAAATTAATCAAGCAAATTTACAATTTGTTCATAATCTCATAAATCATAACAATGAAAACTACAATACACTTCAAGACTTATCTTAAACATAAAGATATTTTACGATGTTTGATTTTATTACATATAGCTCACATATTTGTCACCTTAAAGATGATTCCTAGATAAATTATACAGATTGGGAAATCAAAAGAGTTTAGTTTTCATCTAAATCTAAAACCTCTGAATAACTATTTTTAACATAGTCCTCAGATTAAAGCGAATCTGAATTCACAAGCTCTACAAGTCTCCACCCAAGTTCTTGGCACATGCACCCTATAGGCACCAAACCCTCACGCTGACTTGTCCATCCATTGTTATGCCTCCTGATTTTTTTTTTTTAAATTACATTATCTAATGCATCTAAAGCAATTTAATCATCATGGAATGACTTGGAATGAGGATGGAAAACATGATTTTGTAACTCCAACAGCATAGTTTGCTGTCATCAATAAAGTGTAAAAAAACTGGGTAAAATTAATAAACAATCATAGCCTCTAAGAAGTAGAAGAAAATGTGCAATTAGACAATTTCTGGTTGAATGTTTTTCCCAATCAACATGACAATTATAAACAGTCCTTGCAAGACTGGTAGAATATGCTACCGAGGATATTAAATCAAACATTAAACCTACTAGCTAGATCATAAAATATAAATAAATAATACCACTATAAAAGACATATTTCCAATTAAAATAGCATCCACATAGGCCCATTGCACAGAATGATGCAAGACAGCAATAAATATCAAAGTCTTGCACAAATTGGTCGAATATTTTTTGAATCAAATTTGAAAATGTAGAAGTACCTTCACACCAGCATTTTGGCATAGCCGCACTGAATCTTTGACACTTGGTCGACAAGGATCCTGCACAAATTGACACTAAAAGGTAAGGAACAACACAGTTTCATTAAAAACAATAGATCAACAAAAGGAAATTAACAAGTAATTAACCCCAGTTCTATAACTTGTTTTTTAATCATTCTTTACAAACCATACAAACTCACCCCAGTTCTGCACCCCGACGCACCTGCAAGCTCTTCCTCCGCCCTATCTCTTATGTAATATAGTAGTAGATGGCTGAAGCGATCGGCGGCGCGGCAGTGAGGATAGTAGATGGCTGGCGACGGTGAGGAGAGAAGCTGCCGCTGAGAAGGTTGGTCCGTCTGGATGGTGGATGGTTGGCGGCGGTGAGGACTGATGAGGGAAGTTGGGTTGCGTTTTTGAGATTAGGTTTCTTAGTTACTACCGTTTTTGATTTCCAGTGATTTAGAAATTAGAATTAGGTTTCAATTTTTATTAAATGACAAAAGTGTCCAAAATGTTTTGTAGATTTAAACTATGTTAGGTTCAAAATTATATTCTTAATTTAAAATTTAAATACATGTAACAGGGATTAAAATGTCCAAAATTTTAATATTAAATTTAATATTTTTAAATTTAATATTATTTTGTAAACGTGTCAATATTCGTGTCAATCGTGTGATCGTGTCAAACGTGTATAATATGTATTCGTGTTACTCGTGTCATAATCGTGTTCTTGTCATAATCGTGTTCGTGTCATAATCGTGTCGTGTCATAATCGTGTTCGCGTGTCGAAGACTCTCAACCCGAACACGACACGATTATTAAACGGGTTGACATCTCCGACACGAACACGACACGAACACGAATAACCCAAAACCCAAACCCGCTCAAATCCGTGTCGTGTCAAATCGTGTTCGCGTGTCGTGTCAAAAATTGCCACCCCTATGTATGAGTAGGGTATGGTATGGTATGGCCATACCATCCCCACCCACCATAAGTCAGGTTTTGCATTTTTGCACCACCCCATACTCCTTTTGAATGAAACACCATGTCATATTCCCGCACAGTCAGGTAGGGCGAGTATGGTACGATTTTTTTCGGTGATGAGCAAGTTTGTCAAGTTTTACTATTTTTTATTGTATGATTTTTTTCAGTGTTGAGCAAGTTTGTCAAGTTTTCCCATTTTTTTTAATGATTTTGATGCTTTTTTATAACTTTTTTCTTAAAAGATTTTTAAGTATTGGGTTCTTATTTTGACATTGTTTAATGTTATAATTTATAATTTTTGTACCTAAATCTTAACAACCCATATCATTTTAAAAATTAAAAATTAAATTTAAATTTTCTCATGTAATGTAGATAACAAATGGATTGGTTATATTTGTAATACTACTTGATAAATTTCCAAATGACTCAGATCCAAGCATTAAAAACTAACACAATTTTTTGAAAATTTTGGCTTCAATAAACTTACTATTTGAAATCCTAACTTTCTTCTTTACGTTCAAATTAAGTATGAAAAAGAAAAGATTGAAATTTTCCAAAGGCACAATAACTTTGAAAAAAACGACCTCATACTTTTTTTTTCATAGTAAATTATTATTTTATTTTGCATTTTCATAATAATTCCTATTTCTATGTGGCAAATAGTACTTTAGAAATTATTTTAACCAATTTTTTTTTAATGAGATTAGAGTCTTAACAATTTTTACTTAGACTAGAGACGAAACCAAAGCCTTATACTTATCACTTTATGCAAGTTATTGTTTTATGCAGTCCTATAATTTTATATATATATATATATATATAGGCAAATTTTATTGTATTCTAAATTTTTAATCCAACTATGATATCATACAGAATAATACTTAAAAAAAGAAGAAGAAGAAGATAAATTAATGGATAAGAATCTGACACAAACATCTAAATTATAACATTTTAATATAATTTAATATAATAAAAGTAATTAATTAATACAATAAACATTGCAGACAATGCTCCTACGTGATAGTTGTATGATTCGATTAAGACTTATAGGTGAGGGATTTAGGGTTAGCAACTTTTCTTTATATAGTTCACTTAAGTATATAACGCTCACACATAAATATTACAAATAAACCAATTATATAATGGCATGCGACATATTTTTATAATTTAATAAAATAAGTATGGTATGTTTACGGTATTTGCAGGTTTTTTTTAAATACCCACCACTATACCATACCATAGAGGGTATTCTAAATAGCCACCATGCCACACGCTACACTTCTCTGAATACCCTACCTACCTCTACCATACTATGGCAGATATGTTGGATTCGGACGGGCGGGTAGGTACCATGCACACCCCTAATTTGAAGGTTAAATAGAACAAAACTTAAGTTCTCGTAGTTTCTTTCTCTCAATCTCTCTCTCTCTATATATATATATATATATAGGAGGAGATATTTTAGCACAATTTTTTTACACAATTTTCTAGCTATTAATCTTACAGTATTCAATGGTTGAGATTGAAAGTCAACAAGAAATATTTAATATTGCTAACTCATCAATCATCTCAACCATTATGTTTTATAGATCAATGACTAGAAAATTGTATGTATACATTTGGATAACATTAGCAACATATCCAAATCAAATTATCTACTTTCTCTGTGAAGAATTGATTTATTAGATGATAATATTAATGAATAAATCAATATCTTTTTTTTTTTAATACTAAATCTGAAATACTTGCCAAATCTCAGATATGATCACTTAAAATTTTAATTTTAATTTAATTGTTAAAATCCTTAATTAATTTAAAAAGATATATTTTGGTATTAAGAAATCTACATATATAAAGTAATAATTTATTTTTAAAATATTATTAGGTGTTCATAGCGTTTTCATGGGTGTAAATAACCTTTCTTTAATTAATACAACTATTTTTCATTAAATTTTTTTAATAAAATTATCCCAATACAAATTGACAGTTAAATATAATAAGACCTAATTAACTAAATATATTTTACTATTTACACCCACCCCTATTCCATTCTCTTTTTGATCATCAACTAATCTACACTCGATAATCTGCACCATAAAGTTTATTAGAATTTTTCCCTATTTAATTCATTAATTAAAGCTTTAAATTTAAAAATTCTTATTTCTTATTAAATTTGAAGTAAATTTTAGATTCCATATTTCTTTTTGTTGTTTACTAGTTTTCTTAAGGTTTTTTTATATTTTTTATTTTCATTGACAAAAAATTGAATAATTTAAATCTAAGGTTAAGGTTTGTTAAGTAAGTGGGAAAATAATAAAAAATTAGGTGTCAATTGTTAGATGTGTGCCCTTACAGCAAATAATTATGATCAATTTTTTTTATAGATAAATATTATTTTATGCATAAACATATTTGTTATTTTAGCAAATTACAATATAATGTCTTATAATTATATTGTATGTGAATTATTTATATGGTTTGTTTAATCATATAAAGAAAACACAATTCACAATCTCCTTATAGTTATAAAGTTTGTTCACAATCAGTAAGTAAAACTAACACTTTACTTTGTAAGATTGTGGTCTTCTTATTTCAAATAGATAAATGAATTTCTTAATCATTAAAGTGGTGACTTCAAATAAGAATATCAATGCAATTAATTTGCATTGAACAGGACCTCTATGAGATTTATTAAGATCAGAATTGTCTAATAAATTAAATCTTATAGGCACTAATAATATAATACTCTTAATCCTAGGTCAGAAATGAACTCATATTCATGTTTAATAATTTTTGAACTATTACAGAGTGAGATTTTATTTAAAATCAAAACCTCTTTAGTTTGGAAATATAAAATTATGATTTATAAAAACTTATATTCGTAATATCAATTCTATAACTGCTATTAGAAAAGATGATATTACCTAGAGTTAATTTCGATACTTGGTTGTTAAATCTTATGGCTGAGTATTCTTAATAAGGAGCTTATTAAGAAATTAACATTTATTTGTAAATTATTTCAGAAGTATAGATATGTATAAAATAACTATTTGAGAAATTAGTAACTCTAGGATAGAAGATGTAATTAAAGGGTATGATAGTAATGATACACTCAATTTTAATTACAGATATCATATAGAGGGTATTTATATGATATTAGTCTGACATGGGTTTTGGCTAAACCAAATAAAATTAATTAAATTATAAGCCTCTTATAATTTTTTCATAGACTTTAAAGTGCAGTCTTGGGCCCATAGTAAAAGGGCAACAAGATTGTTTATTATGTCCAATTAATTACGGGATAACTAGAATTAGGCTTAATTATTGGAGTTAAAGCTTACATGAGCCTATTTGGTCTTCGGGCTAGCTCACAAATAGCTACTGTATATTTATTGGGCTTTTATGAATAAATAAAAGTCAACCCACAATCTCTAGAATAACTTGGACTTCAAGTTTAAGAAGATAATTATCTAAGATATTATCTTATTAATAATTAGATAATTCATATATTCTTTATTTCCTAATAGGATGAGTTGATAGCTATTATCCTAATTAATTGGGATTGTAGTAGTATACAACTTACCTAAGCTATTAAGAGTGAAACGTGAACCTCTCGTTAATTAATTACGTTGGTTCTATGGTTTAATAAATTTAGAACCAAAAACTAAAAATATAATATTACATAGAGACGAGTTCATGTGAAGACAAGTAGAGAGAAATGACAAAGAGAAACACAAGAGAGAAAAAAGAAAATAATATAGAGAAAAATCTAGTTTTTTAAGATTTGTTTATTCAATATCTTTACTAATTTCTTTTAGTTTTTCTTACAGATTCTAAGGTGCATTGTCTATAATGCTTTAGAGTCATAGCCTAAAAAATTGAGCGGTTTGAAGTACCACGCACGCTCTTTAATTACATAAATAGCATCACAATGAAGAATTAATGATCTAATTTTGTTTTATGCTTCCGCTGAATTTTATCAAAAATTATCTAATGATACCAACACAAATAACCCTACTCTAATATATTTTGTTAAATTTTATTGACAATGACAAAATACCTCTAAAATACTATACTTAAAAAAATTATTAAAAATCATGTAAATTAAAAATGAAAATTATATTCAATATATTATTTGTAATGATTTTTCTTATGGTTTAGTATTTTTGCCGCTTCAAATTAAATTTAACAAAATATATTAACTTTGATTGATAGAGAAAGTTTTTGAGACTTTGTATTCGGTAAACTATAGGGAAAATGTATAGTAATTACCCTAATATAATTAATATTATAAACAAATATAAATAAATATTTTAATTAAATTAATAATTTAAATTTTAGATCAAATGATAAAATCTTTAAAAAAATATAAATCAATAAATAATTTTATAGATTTTAAATTAATATTTGCTGTATATTCAATATTTTTATTTCTATTTATTTCCTTAAATTAAAATAATATTTAACAAACATATCCAATATCATAAATTCTTTCTTAATGACAAATAGGGTAACTATTATGTGGCAAAACTCACCGGCCGCCTAGTCTTTTCAAAGATATGGAACCCTCGTCGATTAGTCTCCATTACATAAAGTAATGTAATTTTAAATGATGCAAAAAAATTTCTTAAATAAAATAATATAAAAACTTAAATTTAATTTTTTTTCTCTATGATGGACATGACAATAGGTCATGTTAGAGTAGTTTCGTGTCATTTTATTTTTGTATCGTGTTAAATTATGTTAATGCAAATCTGATCCATTAATTTATTGTGTCAAAATCTTGAAACCCAAACTTGTTAATTTAACGTGTTACCCAAATCAAACCTATTTAACCAATTTTTAATTTTACAGTTAGACAACAATATTTTAAACATAAACTAATAGTTTATACATTTAATATGTAACAATGTTTTAAAATTTATTGAAATATTCAAATTTAATATAATACGAAAACATAAATAAAGTTTTGCATTCAACATCATTCAAAGATCTATCTAAGACATATTTAAGATAAAAAATTAAAACTTATTCAATTATTAAACGATTGTTGAAAATAAAATAAGATATTTTATAAGTTTTTTTCTTATATTTCTCATCAAAATATTATAGTGATACATATCTAAAAAAATACTATAATTTGTATATTTTACTATTTTTTATATATTATAAATAAATTTATTAAATTATCTTTAATATTAATGATTAAATAGATAAAATAAATAATTTTTTATAAAATAAATTTAAGCATGATTTAATAAAATTAAATTTTTATTATATTATTTTATTAATGATTTGATCTGATAATATTATATTCAAAATATGCCCTTATTGAATAGAGATAATAGATTTTTGTCATGTCAATGGGTCCTGTGAAATGTGCTACGTATAGTCTCCGATCACGTTTCTTCGTTATCTTCTCTCAAAACTTTCTGCCTTTTCTTATGTGTCCTTCGCCACTTCCTCTTCTCATCGAACAAAGCCACTGAAACAATGCTTTAATTCCCAAAAGTAATCAAATTATAATCTAACCCAAATTTGGTAGTCATAGTAGTGTTTCTTAGTCGGCATAACCTCTTTCACGACATCGTCAAACTATCTATTAATTGATAGTCGCAAAGATCTAACTGTTGGTGTGGGTAATTTGTCGATTGTGATTGTGATGTGTGCTGTTGGAACAAAACAATTTTTTTCGTGTTTGTTGGGTGGCTGGTGTAAACAATCAGTGGCTGTGATGTCTGCGTTGGGGTTGCGCTAGTGCATGGTGTGTTTTATTTTTGTTATTTACGATTGTGATGTTTTGATTGTGGTTGTTCTAGTGGGGGCATGGTTGTTTGCCTCTTTTCCTTCACCATCAGTTCACCCCTACACCACCATTAACAAATCCTCCTACTCTTTCTAGAGATCTTTCATTTTTTTTTTCATCTGGGTATTTCTGATTTCAAGCAAAATCATTTAACGATTGTTCAATAACATATTGTTGGTATGGTGGTTATCTTTTTATTCCATTCACTCTGGCTTTGCTTGGGTTTATTCTTCAAGTCAATTTATAGAATTTTTGGGTTTTGCCAGTGATGAATCTGTGATGGAGAAACCGAGAGGACAAGCAAAAAGAATACAAAAAAAAAAGTTATCATTTTCAAGATTATTCATTTTAGGGTAAAATAGCGATATTTGATTTTGGGACAAATAAGGATGGAAAAATCCTGATTGTAGGTGCAGGTTTAGCATCTTTTCACTTGCACCAAACAAAAAAAAATTTGTCTTCGGACCCTGCTAAATCATCAGATTTTTTAAGTATTTTTCGGTGTGCGTATTTACGAGTTTTGGGATGATATATACTGCACCCGTATTGTATATGAGAAAAATTAACATGGAGAAGAAAAAGCAGAAAATTTCATCAAAAAGTTAAGAAATAAAAAAAAAAAGCTGGGACAACTTGGGTATTTTCATCATTTCCATGTTAATTAGTTTTTTGCATTACGAAGCAATTGGGAATATAACATATTTAAATGTGTTATATTAGGCATCATTGGACCATGTTATCAAATAGAACATATATAGTAATACTTAATAATTAATGGCATATATCTCAAATTACAAATTTTTATAATCTTTAGTTGGTAAAAATAATGAATAATTTAAGATTTATTATCGAATAAAAAAAACCTATCATCCAAATTGTCATATTTAACATTATTTATATTTGAGACAAAAAAAAGCCCCCTTAATGATTGGAAGGGTATATATATGATTACAACAATGTGTTATGTAAAACAGCAAAATTGAGCGTGTTTTTCTTTGAAAATAAATTTATTATTACAACAAGGTAATTAAATGAACATTAACTTTCAAAAAAGATATAGAAGTAATTAATATAGAAGGGTATTTATTCTTAATTTGGTATTATCTTTGGGGGCATCGAAAAATAACTTATTTTTCGTCCTTCATCTATGGGTATAAAAAGAAATTAAGAGTGTTTAGAATTTTTTTAGAGTAAATACTTGCACTCGAGTACTTAATATTAATATTACAAATAAAAGATTTTAAAATACAAATTATTAATTAAATTAATAAATAATAATGACAAAATAGGTTTATATTTTGTAGTTTCACGTTTATAACAATAAAAATATTTGTGCTACAGATTTTGAATTTCTTTAAGAAGGCATCGATGAATCCCACAATCACATTATGATTATGCTACGTACATCAAAAGTAAACGCATGTTTTCCTTGAAAAAAATCTAATAAAATCGCTCTATTTATTTCTACCTTCTTCATTTTAAACGATGAACATCTAATGTCATACAAATCTCATTCAAATTTTCATTTTGTACTTCAATGTCAATACTATTATAAAAGTCCAAAAAATTTCACAAAATATTATTTATCTCAAACATCAATACTTATATAATGACTAAAATCTATATATCAATGAAAAGGCTAAATGGAATTATTTATCCTGACACGATTCAGAAAATGATCATAAAATAGCAATTTTTCTATCTCTTCACTATTACTTTTGATCAAAACGTAGATTCCCTATATTACCCTTGAGTACTTAGTAAAACAACATAAGAAAGTTATTGTTTTGCCCTTGAATAATCATAAAATTATAAAATAATCAATTCATTTGATGACTTATTTCATTATTGAATATTATATAATCTAATTTCATAGAAGCTCGTGAGAACTCTTCATAATAATATGAGTGGGTTGGTTGTTAGCCATTACAAGCCGGCGAATGCAACTTGTTGGTGCTTGTTAACATGTTAAAAATATGCTTTCAGGGCATCTTAAGCTCATATAAAAAGATACTTTCATCCTCTAGGTTGAATTTAATAAGTAATAAAAATCATTGAACCCGTTAAAAAGTTAAACAACCTCTCAACTTGATTTTTCTATTTAATTTTTTTTTTCGCTCTCTAAGATTTTTTTCATGAAATATGGTAAGTAGCAGTTGTCTTCTAAGAATAATTTTAAGTGTCGATTTTTTTTTTATTAACCATGTGGATTGGTGGTTCCGTCGATGGGATTAAATCAATAGGTTTTGAGATCAAAGATATGAACATTAATTTTATTGATATCATTACTATCATATCAAATTCCATTGATTAATCACTTTTTTAAGAAATATGAGACATTCAAATCATACAGGAGTACAAGTAAAGTAAAGAGGTGTATTTATATTTAAAAGACGTGTTAGAGAAAAATTAGGAAAAGAAAACTAGCAAAAGAAATAGCCAGTTTCTATTAATTCTTTTTTCAGAGAAATGAGTAAAAAATGATTAGATTTGTAAAAAAATAATAAACATTTGACTTTTTTTATTTCTCCAAAATAAAGACCTTTGACTTACATGGAATGGGTTGGGATGGGAGTGCGGTTACAGAAACAAGACAGAAAGAGGGTGGAGAAGCAAGGCAATGGCAATGGCAATGGCATCCTCTATCCTTCTACCATTCTCCACTTCCTTCACGAAAACCACTCTCTCTTGTTTTCCGAGCAGTGGAGGGGAGTCTTCTTCTTCTTCTTCTTCTTCATTGAATTTGAAAACAGAACTTCGTTTCAAGAGGAACCCACTTCCACTTGTTAAATTCACCAGAAAACAGTTGGAGGTTGCACTCTCTTTCTCTACTTTCATTTGAATTTTGTTTCAAATTTCAAATTTTAACTGACACTGTTGGTGCTTGGTGGGTATTAGATAGTTTATGATCCTGATGAAAGGTTAAACAAGTTGGCCGATCAAGTGGACAGGGATGCTCCACTTTCAAGGCTCACTCTTTTCTCGCCTTGCAAGGTAATTAATTTTATTAGTATTATTTATATTACGCTGCTGCTGCTGCTGCATGTTGGATTACTTTTTGGTAGCTTATGCTTGTTATGTGTTGCAGATAAATGTTTTCTTGAGAATAACAAACAAAAGAGAAGATGGGTATCATGATTTGGCGTCTCTCTTTCATGTAATTAGTTTAGGTGATATAATTAAGTTCTCTTTGTCACCATTGAAAACTAAGGATCGTTTGTCAACCAATGTGTCTGGAGTTCCTCTTGATGATAGGAATTTGGTAAGCCGTAAACCTATACTATACTATACAATGTGTATATCCTTTTCTTTTTCTTTTTCTTTTCTTTTTTTTTCTAAAATAATCTGTAACGAGTTTTTGCAACTTTGCTTTGGCAGATAATTAAAGCCCTTAACCTTTATAGGAAGAAGACGGGTAGTGACAACTTCTATTGGGTAATTAATCTTACTTCTATCATTATTGCATGAATTGCCCCCAAAAAAGAAAAAAAAAAGGAACAAAAGTCAGGGAGTGTTTGAAAAATTAATTTACTTCTTCTGGGTATAAGAGGAATATGTATCCAGAAGATCTGTTTAATATTCACCTTACGCAATTTGTGGGCAGATTCATCTTGATAAGAGGGTGCCTACTGGGGCAGGACTAGGCGGTGGAAGCAGTAATGCTGCAACTGCACTTTGGGCAGCAAATCAATTCAATGGTTGTGCTGCCACTGAGAAGGAACTTCAAGAATGGTCGAGTGAGATTGGCTCAGATATTCCCTTTTTTTTCTCCCATGGAGCAGCATATTGTACTGGTAGAGGTGAGGTATGCCTTTGTGTATAGAAAATGCACTTAACAGTGTTAATTTTCGTTGTTTTTTGAACAGGTTCTGTTAATACCTTGATTTTGTATGATAGCAATGTGAAGGAACCGGGTTATTATTGGTTCTGTTTTGGACACCTCATCTGTTTTCATTTGTTTTCCTATGAGAATCATCACTTATAAGTTGACTAGCAGTTACTCAATATTTCGGGCCTTTTGTGATCCAGACTTGTTTCATTTGCTCCTTTTGTGGAGAGTTAATTCGTATTTAACGAATTGTTATTTATGCATTCATCTAGATTTACAAACTATCCAATCATTGAACTCCACATTCGCTTGCAAGAGAGTTAAAATAGCCTCTCATTTTTTGTTTTATTTTATTTTAGTAGCCATTTAAGTAGAAATAGATAATCACTTCTTCAGGCGTGGTGTAGGGTTCAATGAAATAAGGGATAGTTTATGTGTTTGTTGGGATGGTCGATTGCCATGAGGGACTAACATCTGTATGAGACGTCATATGCTTTTATGTTAACTGCCGCTGGTATGGATGTACATATATTCAAATTATTAGTTGGATTTAGATGTAATATTTGTGCGTTGTGATGATGAATTCTGTTGATTGCATTATTATATCCTAGCTCGATTCGTTCCTTTTTAGTACCAGAATTTCTGTGATCGCTTTCTATTTGAGTCAGACTGGAAAGGGTAATCTGATCACTTTTTGGAGGAAAAAAAAAATTGGTTGCATTCAACCAGCTAATGATCATATTATTGAGTGTAACAGAGACATTGAATATTGAGTTGCGACTATTTATCATCATTTTACTGAACTTTTTGAAAGTTCATCAGAACTTTACTTTGATATGTCCAGGTCGTTCAAGATATTCCTTCACCTATACCTTTGGATATTCCAATGGCACTCATAAAGCCCAAGGAGGCATGTCCCACGGCTGAAGTGTACAAGGTAATACTTTTTTATAATGTAGGTGTAAAAAATTGAATTGTTTTTTATTCTCTTCTTAAATTTGTACATACAATATTTCATTGCTAAGAGAAACTCTGATTTATCAGCATCTTCGGCTAGATCAAACCAGTAAGGTTGATCCTTTAGCATTGCTGGAGAAGATCTCACGCAGTGGAATATCTCAGGATGTTTGTATCAATGATCTAGGTACGAATTTGTTAAAATACTCTTCATTCCTTATGCTGGGTTTTTTTATCTCCTCATTTATTTTTTATTATTTACATTTGGCAATATATGCTGCCAACTCTCGTGGATTGAAATTTTTAAAAGATAATTTTGTGGGATTTTCTTGGGAAGGTCATCAAACTAAATTTCTAAAAAAGATTGTTTCAATTCTGAAATATTGAAGGCACATTGCTTTCATTGATGTCATGCATAAAAATTATTATGATTCTTGTCTCAGCTAACAATCTAAATTAGTTCGTTTGTTGGTGATTTGGATCTAATTATATTTTGAGGTAGTTTAAGAATGTTGATTGATATATTTACCCTAAAATCAGTTGTAGTATATCAACATAAGACATCTTTTATCCAGTTACTGATTTACAAGTTTTGGTTTATGATCTTTGTAGAAGCCCCAGCATTTGAAGTTCTCCCATCTCTTAAAAGATTAAAACAGCGTATAATAGCAGCTGGCCGTGGACAATATGATGCTGTTTTTATGTCTGGGAGGTATTAATACTGGAAACATATTTGAAGCTCAATTTCATATACTTCAGTTCACCAGGATATATGTTACATTCTCTACATTATGAATTTATTCGGAATGTCTCTTGTCTATCTCATTCCTATTTAAATATGCATTTTGGGCAACAAGTAATCGTAATTCTAGGCTTTTCATTACTTGAGTGGCATGCCACTAAATGTGGTGTAGAATTACTGAAAAAGTTGAGCAGCAATTTTATTATCTCCTTACTGCTGTTCTGCATACCTGAAGTACATCATAACTACAATCAGCATGTACAAATAATACATCCTATTACTGGAAATAGTAGGTTTTTTTTTTAAATAATTAATTTTTAGATTTTTAAATTTAAATTTTTTATTTTTTAATAGTATAACTAGGAAGATAATTTTATAGAAGTTAAAACTTAACTAATCTCTAGCATTGTTCAGCTAAAACGTAATAGTGATGTAAGACAATTTTTAGATTTTTAGGGATTTAATTGTTTTAAGAATTACACTATTTTAGGGATTTTGACTTCCCATTAGAAGAAATTCTAATTGGGATTGCTGGGATTGTTTTCCTATTTTTATTAGGATTTATTTTGATTATTTTTTTGTCTAATTAGGAGTTAGATTCTTATTTGCTAATAGTAGTTTATTTCATATTCTAAGTAGGATTTTGGCAGTGTAAATAAGTGTCATATATTTTATGTTTTGTAGTCTTGTTATGAATGATTATTGGTATGATAGTAATAATTTCCAATTTTCCCTATTGTTTCTTCCCCTTCTTCCTCAATAGTTTATCTGTTTCCTGTTGGCTTTTTCTTGCTTCCTTGTTCTCCATCAATTGATACTTTTGTTGCTTGTTCTTCCATCAATTGGTATTAGAGTTTGGTAGCCCATCAAATTGTTTTTGGTAGACAACTTTTTTAATAGACTACATTGAACCAAAAAAAAAAAAAAGTATAAATTAAAGGGACATCCACCCTATAAAAAGACAGCCCAAAAACATATGTCCGTGACTTGGCAAATATTATTTAAACTCTTATCCACTCCCTCTCGTGCACATTCATGTGGATTGGACACAACTTATTATTTTAATTTAATTACCACAATGGAGAGATTTGAGTAAACACACTTATCATCTTTATTTAACTAAAGACAGTATCACCCAAGACCACTTAATCAACTTGGTTTGATAAAGTTAAGAAATCACTCGACCCAAAAGTTTAAGCTTATATATGTGTTTCTATAATAGTATCTAGCTCTCAACATTTACCAGCCACTTCCACAAAAAGAAATCTATTTTGAAAACCCAAGAGTCCTTTATAATTAAGATGGAAAAAGGCAAAAAGAATCTTGAAAATCCCTTGAACCAAAGTCTGAACTGACCCATTAATTTGAATTTTATCTCACAAATTGCCTCAATTTTCTTCTATTTCCCATTAAAAAAATGTGTTTATTTCTCTCTTGCCATGTTATTCAAAAGTGCAAATACTGCAGTTTTGCATAGCGTCTTGACTTTTTTTTTTTCTATAATTAAAATATATTCTCCATGAATATTGTATCATGTGAACCTGGACTTACGCATGCTATTTTGGTTTGCATAGTTTAGTCTGTGAAGTGTAAGCCAGAGTGCAATGAAGGATGAATTTTGATTTTATGTGTATAGGGTTAATAAAATAAGCTTGTATGGAGGATTATGAAGCTGCATTAGAGAGGTGCTGAATTTTGATGAACTGTAATTAATAGATAAGCTCTGTGCTGGTTTTTACACATTTATTTTAAAGAGAAACACTCTCGTGTTTCTACTGGACACTCTTGTTTCTCAATATAGTATTGGGGTTAGGATAATGAGGATCTCTTGTATTTAAATCCTTAAACTATCTTCGGTAACTATTTTATGAGGGTGTGTTTGAATCTTTGCATTTGTTTTTGTGATTGGATTTACATGAGGGGAAAATGTTGGAATTGAAATACCATGTTCTATACTAAGTGTAAAGACATCTCATTTCCCAAATTATTTGAGCTGAGAAATTTAATTGATTTCATAATCTCAGTTGTTGCAATCCCCTTATGCTATTTATTTGAATTCTTGATGCAGTGGTAGCACTATTGTTGGCATTGGTTCCCCAGATCCTCCGCAATTTGTCTATGATGACAGCGAATACCAGGACGTGTTTTTGTCAGGTAAGACATTGTATAATTGACCTTCAAGCTTACTATTCTATTCTTGGTTTATGATATGCTCGCTGAAGCCCTTGGCCACATGATTTTTTATCTATTATGTAGCTTTGAGGAAGTCATTTAATAGTTTTGTGAAATGATTTTGAAGAATGTAATTGTTCAACCACATTAGTTATATAATAGGATTTAAGCTGTTAAAAATGGCATGTTTATACTCATTTTTTTTTTTTTTAAATTTTGGGGATAAATGGGGAAAGTTCTATGTAGAATCTAATTCAATGTGGTGTAGGTATGTCCTTTGTTTCCAATTTGTGTTACACATTTGATGCTTGGGGTGAAAATTAAATTTAGAGATTTGTTGATTGGATTCAATCTATGGATCCACTTTACACTGTCTATATCTTTAGTATCAATTATTGTTTGCAATAATATCAATGCATAGCTGAATATGAGTTGAAAGTCTTACTTTGATATGGTCCACAATCTGAATAGAACCTCTAATGGTACTTAGTTTAAAGTAGCTAAAGCAGAGTAGTGGAAGATAAAGCAAGGATAAGAGAGGAAAATGTGTGAAAAAACAAAGAAACAAGGAAAAGAGAAAAGTTTGTTGGGCTTGCATTTATTTAACTTGCAATCTGGGCCCTATTTATAGTAAAAGTATTGAGGGTAAAAAGGTATTTTCACTTTCTTTAAATAAAATATTCTACCAGGATATGTATTTTAGAAAAATAATGCTAAGACTTCCCCACAAGTTGGAGAATAGAGATCAAAGATGCCCAACTTGAAACACAAATCTGGAAAGCATTGTGAGCTGATGGCTTTGGTGGAGTATCCATGTCCAGGGGTGGCAATGAGGCAGGGTACATCTTGTTCTTGAGAGGTTTGAATCTGTCCACCATTTTGTTAGGAGGCGCTGCACTGGCCCCCCGATTGCCTCAAGTGAGCAAGTCTTATTTGGGACCCTAACCTAGAACTTAATTATTTAAAGTTAAAATAAAAAACATGCAAAAATTATTTTTATCTGGTCTAAAATTGAAAACATCTGAAAAATGATTTCATAAACACCTCAGAAACTTGCAAACTTTAGCAGAAGAGAACGATAATAAATTTTAAGTTTAGAAACAGACATATTCAAAATGATTTCTGAAGTTACCAATCACAACTTCAAAATAAAAGAGAAAGGAAAATTGGCATATTTTATATTAGTTTAACAGTTGACAAAATCTTTAGACCATTGGATGATTAGGATTAAGTCTGGCTTGCATGATTATTGCAGCTCAGAAATTACATGGAATATTAAATCTCAACTATCCAAATACTTAAAATTTTGACTTAAATTTTTAATAATTTATCTCAATTTGATCTAATGGTTTAGAGAGTTAATGATAGGCATCTCACGACCCACTGATTTAATTGACAATTCTACTGCCACTTTAAGCGTTCTGATTATCGTTAGTAAAAATTAACATTGGACATATACAGTCCTGTGAATTATCATATATAATCTTCTTACTCTAACAAAAACTTATATTTATAATTTATATATTTAGATACTCTTTAGAATCACACAAAACTATAATTGCTTCACATACCAAACCGCACCTTACTCTGTGGACATCGCATTTCCCTCAATGACAAGGAAAGAAAAAGAGATTGAAGATAGGAAGAAGAAAAAAAAAAAAAGCTGTAACACATGCCCAAGCCAGCAACACCATCAGTGAAAGCCAAACTGTGCGAGCACAACCCACTGTGATTAATAGAAGAAATGCACTGCCATCAATAGCCACTGTTATTGCTACCTAGATCTAAAATTGAAGTAAGAATTTCACTAACATTTCTGTTATCCCCCTGTTTTGTCTCTCTCATCACCACAACCATGAAATCCAAAAGCCCAACCCACCACTAAGATCTTCTCTGCCTTATCAAATTAAAAACCCTATCATGTTTATGGAGGAGATAACAATTGGTTGAGTAATATGTTTTTGTGGAGATGTCAGGGGTGATGAAAATAGTTGTTACATATTTTATTCTGAGGTGACTTTTGTTGTTGATGACCAAATGGTTTGAGAAGAGATAGGCTAGAGAAGGAAATGGATAAAAGAAAGAGAAGAATAGAGTGAAAGGGAAGAAGCGAGAGAAAGGGGTCAGAAAGGATGAGAAATTTAAAGTGATTAAAACATTAATAAAATAATATATAGTTGCTTTGCACCCTCAGTCTGTTAAATGTAATAAAATCAACCATTAGTCAAGGGGGTTTGAGTTATTTAGAATTTAGGAAGTGCAATGGAATCATCAAGAAACTCTGGAGTTGAGTTATTTCCTCTTTAAATGAAAGGTTGAAAACTTGATTCATGATTTTAAGTGAAAAATTTAAACTGAAATAGTGAACACCCAGTTGAATTCTTATGAGGTGCATTCATCACCTGATGAATAGCAAGTTTACATCCCAACGGGGATAAGGCATGTATAAAACGGCGTCTATTTCCTCATACTGAGCAAAGACTTATCTCCCTGCTAGCTGAGAATCACCCTCCTTAATGTTGATGGATTCATGGACCAAAAATAGAAGACAAGAAGAGACAAAAGGACCATAAAGAATGTGATGCGCAATGAAAAGAAACGCAATTAGCAGTTTGGTGTTAAGTACTAGAATGTGTACTTCTAGTGCGAGAGCCAATGGGAGACTTGTCTAAAGTAGAAGCAGAAATAGTGGGAAGCTTAGGTCGAGAAAGTGATGACTTTTAACCATATGGAGCAATAGCCTCATCTAGATTGACAATAAACCCTGTAAAGAGGTTTAGAGACAAGATTAATAGGGGAGTACATGATGGCAAAGGAAGAGTGTAAGATGGCAAAGACAACTCCTAACAAGAAAGACAAAATCCAATGCCAACCATTGACAATTGATGAGAAAGAGCAGACCAGAAAAAAGTAGCAATGCCCCTTATGAAGTAATATTGAAACTTAGAATTATAACATTGATACTTCTGTTTAATATAAGAGTACTTGACAAAAATAAACTATGGAGATTGAGGGAACAGTTCATGATGAGCAGGGTCTTAACATATAAACAAATGCAACAGAACCAAAATAATGAGGATAAGCAAAGGAGAGAAATGAGGATGTAAGAGAGAAAAGGGAGACTGATTACCTACAATTGTAGAAGGCATATGATTAATTAGGTAACATAGTCAATTTTGCATCAAACCAATATGTTTCAGGAACATGCAATATCTTACCGTAGAAGACCAGCAATATCTAAGAGAGTTCAATGTTTTTGCTGGGTATAAGCATGACTGGCTCAATTGAGTAATACCTGGAAACTTACAAAAGAAATGCATAATAGTTGAGAGTCTAATACATTATTAGAATGAAGATTCTTAATCAATTTAACAAATCTAACACAAAGTTGATCATAAATTTCAAAACTATATTGGGCAATTATGATCTCCTTTTGGTTAAAATTAGCAAATTTGGAGTTCTTGGAAGACCCTAGATGTCCACAGGGATACATCAGCACTCCGATTAACAATGTGTGCTACCACTTGGGGAACAACTGTGCTGATGCTTGCCCAAACTGGAAAATGTCAAATTTGTTCTTGCCCAGACTGAGGGGAGAGCTTAGCCCAAACATCAACGTGATGATCCACTAGCTTAGAGACATTCTGACACAGAAAAGAATTGCATCCTTTCGGTAAACCTGAAACATGAGAAAACTAACTTCTAATCTTGGGCATATTATATCTTGATCATTGGTGGAAGTTGTGTAATGAAGTCATACAGATAAAACAACTCCAATTTGTTCACTAGATAGGAACACAGGATTATTATTATTACTGTTTGTGGGCTCCAACAAAATATGTTGGATAAAATATGTAAAAACTCAACTGATTACCATAGTCATAACTGTAGGAAAGAATTAGTTTTGAGGTGTCAACATTTAAAGAGGATATTTTTCTCTAGTCATGCAAATTTGTGACATCTAAACTGTAAAAGGGTTTCTTGATGTCGAGCAATTGCTGATGGGGAAAAAGGCTATTTGCTTTTAATTTTCTCATGGGTGGTCATGCTACTGACACGTCTAGGAGATTTTATTAATTCGTTTGCATGAAAATTTCTCACAATGGAACATAAACCTACACAAATACAGAGAGTAGAATGTGTTTTGAAGGGCTCAAAATATTTTTCATTTGATTGAATGTGCTGAGTTATGTCATTTGCTCTGCTTGCAAAGTGGCTTACATAAAGGAAGAGGAAGGCATTATATATATTATCATCTCCTAGTTGTTAAAATGTTGATACCTGACCGTGGAAATTTTTATGTATGCAGAGGCCCGTTTTATCACACGTGAAACAAATCAGTGGTATACAGAATCCCCTGAACTTTCTCCAACTATGGAGTGATCTATGATCTATCCTCATTGGGAATTTAAAGAAATGAATCATTTTGTTTCGGTCATTTATAGTGATGCAACTTAATTATTTTATGGCACATTACTTTGTTCACTTAAAATTTAGAATCGTTGAATTGTCATCCAGTAGCACAGTGGTAATAAATGCTATATATTTAGATCTGCCACGTCTGCGGACATTGTCGCGTATCTAGCTGCAACTGCTGCCCCTCTCTTCTCTTTGTTGGAATTGCTCCTACAGTTGTGCTTATGGATCTGCCTCTGTATTTTCTTTATTAAGATTGTTTTTGTTACAGGGGCTTATCGATCAACCGATTGAGTTTGGGTGTCAGTTCAGGTGGAATGATATCTAATAATAAGCCAATTTCATGTGGGTTTTAATTCGTTCTTCATAGAAAAATGCATGAAAAAGCATGAACATGCATGAACTTCTTTATGGCAAAAATGACATTAGAAAGAATTACAATTATGATAAAAACACCTCGATAAGTACAGATGTGCAGGTAAAAGGTATTTTGTTGGCATAATTTTGGTTAAAAATAGAAAAATGCATGAAAACACACATGCGTGAACTTTATGGCAAAAATGACAATAAAACCATTGGGATTATTAAAAAAACACGCCTCAATAATTATAGATACAAAACACATGAATATGCATGAATTTTTTTATGACAAAAATAGCACTGAAACTATTATGATAATAATAAAGACACCTTTATAAGTATATATACATACATGGAAGGTGTTTTATTTGCATAATTTTGGTTAAAAATAGTAAAACAGATGAAAGCACAAGAATATACATGAACTTTTTTTATGGCAAAAACGAGACTCAAACCATTATAACTATGATAGAAACACCTCTATAAGCATATACACGCATGTAAAAGATGTTTTATTAGCATAAATGTGGTTAAAAAATCAAATGCATGAACATGCGTGAACCTCTTTCTTTATCGCAAAAATGACATTAAAACGATTGTGAACCATTATAATAATCATAAAAACACCTTGATAAACATATACATGCACATAAAAGGTGCTTTATTGGCATAAATTTGATTAAAAATAGCACAATGCATGAAAACCTATGAACACTCACGAATTTTTAACGGCAAAAATGGCACGAAAACCATTACGATTATGATAAAAGCACATCTATAAGCATAGATTTGCAAGTAAAAGGTGTTTTATTGGCATAAATTTGGTTGAAAATAGCAAGATGCATAAAATCCATGGACATGCGTGAACTTCTTTATGCCAAAAAGGCAAAAATGACAATAAAAATATTACTATTATGATAAAGACACCTCGATAAGCATATATTCACATGTAAAAAGTGTTTCATTGGCATAAATTTGGTTAAAAATCATAAAATACATGAAAATGCATGAACTCCTTTATCACAAAAAAGGCATTAAAACCATTATGATTAAGATAAAAACACCTCAACAAGCATAGGTGCAGACGTAAAAGGTGTTTTATTTGAATAAATTTGGTTAACAATAAAAAAATGCATGAAAACACATGAACATGCGTGAATTTCTTTATGGCAAAAATGACACAAACCATTACGATTATGTTAAAAACACCACGGTATGCATGTATATGCATGTAAAAGGTGTTTTATTGGCATAAATTTGGTGACAAATAGAAAAATACCAGAAAATGTATGCACATGCATGAATTTTTTTAATGGCAAAAAAGACACTAAGACTATTACGATTATTATAAAAGCATTATAATAAGCATAGATAAGCATGTAAAAGGTATTTTATTGGAATAAATTTGGTTAAAAATAGAAAAATGCATGAAAACGCAAAAAAAAAAAGATACTAAAACCATTGCGATTATTATAAAAACACCATAATAAACACATAGACACATGTAAAAGTGTTCTATTTGCAAAATTTGGGTTAAAAATAGCAAAATGTATGAAAATGCATGAATTTTTTTAGGGCAAAAATGATACAAATCATTACAATTATGACAAAAATACCTCGATAAGTATATATATGCACGTAAAGGATGTTTTATTTGCATAAAATTTGTCAAAAATAGCAAAATGTATGAAAATAGATGATCATGCATGAACTCTTTCATAGGAAAACTGGTACTAAACCCATTATGATTATGATATAAACACATCGATAAGCATGATACGCATGTAAAAGGTGTTTTATTGGCATAAATTTGGTTAAAAATAGTCACATGCATGAACTTCTTTATGGCAAAAATGGCACTATAACCTTTATGGAAAAAAAGGCACTAAAAAGCCATTAGGATTAAGATCAAAACATCGCAGTAAGCATAAATACACACGTAATAGGTGTTATATCAGCATAAATTTGGTTAAAAAAAAGGCAAAATGCATGAAAATGCATGAACATTCATGAACTTCTTTCTAGCAAAAATTGCACTAAAACCATTACGATTAAGATAAAACACCTCAATAAGTATAGATACACATATAATAGGTTTTTTTATTGGCATAAATTTGGTTAAAAATGGCAAAATGCATGAAGAAACATGAACATGCATGAACTTCTCTATGACAAAAATGACACTAAAGCCATTACGATTATGATAAAAACACCTCGATAAGTATATATATGCATGTGAAAAGTGTTTTATTGGTAAAATTTGGTTAAAAATAACAAAATGCAGGAAAATGCATGCACTTGTGGCAAAAATGGCACTAGAACCATTATGATTAAGGAAAAAAAACAACTCAGTAAGCATTGATACACATGTAAAACGTTTTTTTTATTGGCATAAATTTGATTAGCATTATGAAAATGCATGAAAGCACATGTACATGCATGAACTTCTTCATGGCAAAAATGGAGCTAAAACCATTACGATTATGATCAAAACACATCGATAAGCGTATATACGCATGTAAATGGTGTATTGTTTGCATAAATTTCGTTAAAAATATAAAAATGCATTAACTCTTTATTTCAAAAATAGCCTTACAACCATTACAATTAAGATAAAAACAATTTAGAAGCGTAGATAAACACATAAAAGGTGTTTTATTGGGATAAATTTGGTGAACAATAGAAAAAAGCATGAAAACGTGTACACGTTTGCATGAACTTTCTTATGGCAAAAAGAACACTAAAACTATTACGATTATTATAAAAACACCAAAATAAGCATAGATACACATGTAAAAGGTGTTTTATTGGCATAATTTTGGTGGAAAAAAGAAAGAAAAATGCATGGAAACGCATAAACATGCATGCATTTTTTATGGCAAAAATGACAATAAAACCATTCTGATTATGATAAAAACACCTCGATGAGCATATATATGCACATAAAAGGTGTTTCATTGGCATAGATTTGGTTAAGAATCGAAAAATGCATGAAAATACATGAATAAGCATAAACTTCTTTGCAGCAAAAAAGACACAAACTATTACCACTATTATAAAAACACCATAATAAGCGTAGATACACAGTAAAAGATGATTTATGAGCATTAATTTGGTGAAAAATAGAACAATAAATGAAAGCGCATGAACATACATAAATTTTCTTACTGAAGAATAGGCACTAAAACCATTACAATTATTATGAAAAGACCATATTAAGCATAGATTCAAATGTAAAAGGTGTTTTATTGGCACAAATTTGATTAAAAAAAGAAAAAGAAAAACGCATTATAGTCCATGAATATGCTTTAACTTTCTTATCGAAAAATAGAAATGTTAAAAATCTCAAATAAAGTTTAACAATTCAAAAGCCTAATAAATAGACCAAAGAACTTGTTGTTCAACATACTAATATAACATTTAAGCTTCTATATATATTTTTAATGTTAATAAATGTAAAACAATGCCTAACAATGCAAAGACATGATAAATAGTAAAAAAAGTTGCTGTTTAACACACTAATATAACATTGCCCTTCTAATATTTTTGTTAATATTAGCAGATGTGAAATAATGCTTAACAATGCAAAGACATGATAAATACGAAAAAAAAAACTTGTTGTTTAACACACTAATATAACATTTGAGCTTCTAATATATTTGTTAACGTTAAAAAAATGTAAAACAAAGTTTAACAATGCAATGACATATTAAATAGGCAAACAAGCATGTTGTTTAGACATTAATATTTTAAGCTTCTAGTTTTTTGTTAATGTTAACAAATGTAAAAAAGAAAAAAAGAAAAAAATTAACAATGCAAAAAAAAGATAGGCAAAAAAACTTGTTGTTTAACACAGTAGTATAACATTGAAGCTTCTAATATATTTGTTATTGTTATAAAATGTAAAACAAAGTTTAATAATGCAAAGACATGATAAATAGGCAAGAAAACTTGTTGTTTAACACACTAAATTAACATTTAAGCTTCTAATATATGTTTAACGTTAACAAATGTAAAACAAAGTTTAACAATGCAATGACATGATAGATAGGTAAAAAAACTTGTTGTTTAACACACTAATGTAACATAAAAGTTTCAGCCAATATTTGTTAATGTTAATAAATGTAAAACAAAGTTGAATAATGCAAAGACATGATAGCTAGACAAAAAAACTTGTTATTTCACACAGTAATATAATATTAAAGCTTCTAAGATATTCTTTAATGTTAACAAATGTAAAACAAGGTTTAAAAGTGCAAAGAAATTATAAATACGAAAAAAAAACTTGTTGTTTAACACACTGAATTAACATTTAAGCTCCTAGAATAATTGTTAATGTTAACAAATTTAAAACAAAGTTTAACAATGGAATGACATGATAGACAGACAAAAAAACTTGTTGTTGAACGCACTAAGTTAACATTTAAGCTTCTAATATAATTGTTAATTTTAACAAATGTGAAACAAAGTTTATGTCACGCCCTAACATCTCTTATTTAGAGACTTTAGGGGTGATTGGATAAGAAATTACTAAAAAGTACATCATCAATGTCTCATTTTTTTTATACATCACATGAATTCATTACAACATTTGGCTATTTGTTCAAAATAAACTTTACATACACTGGTAACTAAATTCAATACATAAGTTGCTAGTCATATAACAAAATCTCCCATCATAAGCTAGGAGAATCAAGACCATTCCCAAAAATCATTGCATGCATGCAGACTCCAGACTCCCTAGGAAAGCTCTAGAACATCACTAGTGTGAACATCATTCTGTGTACCTGTGGCAAGAGAGGGTGAGCATAAAGCCCAGTAGGAAAAATTCTAACATTATACTAAATCACACACATTCAACAATTACTCAAGTGCATAATTACACACCCAATCATAATAAATCAAACAATTATGTTCATTTGCACGTCAAGTTTATAGTCGTGTTCCCCTTGGATCCGTATACAAAACGGCCCATCCAAGGTCCAACACATCGTGTTTATAGTATTCGTGTTCCCCTTAGATCTGTATACAAAACGGCCCATCCAAGGTCCAACACATCATGTTTATAGTATTCGTGTTCCCCTTGGATCCGTATACAAAACGGCCCATCTAAGGTCCAACACATCGTGTTTATAGTATTCGTGTTCCCCTTGGATCTGTATACAAAACAGCCCATCCAAGGTCCAACACATCATATTTATATCCGCATTCTCCTTGGATCTGTATACAAAACGGTCCATCCAAGGTCCAATGCATACATTTACACCCTTTCAATATAATTTCTATGATAAATCTCAAGAAAATACAATTTTTATGAAAAAATCCAAGACTATTCAGGAAGTGAGCAATTGATTTGGGGCGTAATTCTGCTCGACAATGCCGCTCGACACTCGACACTCGACACTCGATGCCCACACCTGCATGTCAAGTCTTACATGTAACACACGACACTAACGTGCGACACTGTTCACTCGACACTCGGCACCCGACACTCGACATTGCTCGCTAGACACTCGACACTCAAACCCGCATGTCGAGTTATGCATGCAGCACGCGACACTCGGCACAAGACACTTGACACTCGACATATACCTCTCGACACTCGACACTACTCACACCCGACACTCGACATATGCCTCTCGACACTAGACGACAACCACTCGACACTCGACCTGTTCACACCCGACACTCGACATATGCCTCTTGACATTAGACATATGTCACTCGACACTCGACTTTTTTCACTCGACACTCGACAAACGAATGTCGAGTGCTGTCGAATGAAACATCAGAATCGAAATCCAGAGTTGTGAACCTATTTTATTAAGTCGGTTAAAGCATCCCATTTCCAGATTTCGACTCCTAACTTCAAAAATTCACCAAAAATTCATTTTAACTCCAAATTCGATGAAATCAGCGGCTAAATAAAGCTTCATATGTCTATTTTCCTAAACAAATGAAAAATCATACAATTCTCAATCCAGAAAAATGCATCAGCTCAAACAACACAAGACAGTCACATGAACTACAACTCCCTTCAAGAACCATCCCTTCTTCACTTCATAAGCACTTAGTTTTCACACATAATTCCTCATTCAAACAATCAAGCAATCAACTTACAATAAGTAGTTTCACTCATAGTTCATCATCCAAGCAACAAACAATCAAGTTACAACAAGTCTCATGCATAACAAACCAACATCAATTTAAAACAACATACATGACATAATGTAAGTATAGTGTTAGAAAATCCCTACTTGTATTCCAAGCTTATACACCTTTTTGAAAATTTTTCCTTTTTCCTCGCTTTTTCTTCTTCTCCTCATTCTCTTCTTCTCTTCCTGGAACTGTGAGACTCTCCTCTCTTCTTTTTTTTTTTCCTTCTCTCTAATTCTAGAAAATCATTTCTTATATAAATATAAGGCCTCGGTTCATGGGCCTAGGTCCACTAACTTCCATAGCACTTAATCCTTTAGACATAATTTCTAAATTGTGTAATATATAAATGCATACATATCTATTTTTCTTTGAAACTCTATAGTTTAACAATGCAATGACATAATAGACAGGCAAAAAACTTGTTGTTTAACAAACCAATATAACACAAAAGCATCTAATATATTTGATAATGTTAACAAATGTAAATAAAGTTTAACAATGTAATTACATGATAAATAGACAAAAAAAAGTTGTTCAACACACAAATATAACATTTAAACTTCAAATGTATTTGTCAATTTAGCAAATGTAAAACGAAGTTTAACAGTTGAAGGGCACATTTGTTTCAGGATACGAATTTCATCCAATCAAAGAAGCAAAGTTGGCATCAGGACTTGGATCTCACAACTATCGACTTCAATTTTTTATTGCTTCCTATCCACTTTAGTTCTAAGGTATGTTTGAGAAACTGCTTGAACAAGACGAGGGGGTGGCTATCTTGCACTGGACTGTGCTTGAGAAAATAATAGACAAGTTAGAAGATAGAGGAGAAGCTTAAATGTCACACTTACCTGGGAGAAGAGTTGACATTTTTCACTTAAGGAGGTGCCCTGAGATTTCACGTGAATGCACATGGAGGCTCTCTCTTGTGTGCATGTAAAACTCTAATGTGCCTCATAACATATCTTTTATACCATTGTTTGATATTGTATCATTTTACTAGATCAATTAGGGTTTTATCCCCTTTTAGGCTTTAAGGGTTTTTACACTACTTAGGTGTAACCAAAGTGTATGCCCTAATTAATTAACCCATATATTTAATTAATCATATTAATTAAATATTTGGCCCATTAACTAGTTCAATAATTATTTAATTTAATACCTGATTTTTATTCACTAAGAAATCCAATTAAATTAAATATTTAATTTCTCAAGTCCAGAGCCTATTCAGATAATTTATATCAGCTAACTAAAGGACCTATAATGGACATATTTAATTACAAGCTCCAATGGATGTGACCTTTCTAGGAACTTAGACTGATCCAATCCATGTAGCAGAATAGTCTCCGATACTCAGATCTTGCGATTACAGGCTTCAAAATTTTATGTAGCTTTTTTCCACTTTAGTTCCTTGGTATGTCTGCAAACTGCGCGAACGAGACGAGTAAGCGTCTATCAACATTGGACAAGACCTAGAACACAAGACAAAGGTCAGAGGGAGCCTTGGAAGTTGAAACGTCACTTAAAGAAGCCCCCAGGGCTAAATTCATTTTTCTTAAGGTAGGAGTATATATATTTCACGTTTTTGGCTTTTTGGAGGCTCTAATCATCAACATGTGAAGCCCTAAATATATCTTATATATTTTTCTTTATTCCTTGTCTAATTATAATTAATAAACCTAGTTTAATTAGTGTTTAATTAGGGTTATATCTAATATAAACCCTAATTAAGCTTCAAAGGCTTTTAGGGACCAACCCATATAAGCAGGCCTTTAATTAATTAACTCTTTAACTAAACCAATAGCTTAATTAATCTCATTAATTAAATAATAGGGCCAATTACTAATTAATTACATTAATTAAATTGGCTCATTTACTAGTTTACTAATTATTATGTATTTAATTCAATATCATGCTTTCTTAGGCTTTATTCTCTAATAAACCCAATTAAATTAAATAATTAAGTTCTCAAGCAGGTCCTCTTCAGATAATTTATTAGTCAGCTACCTAAGGGACCTTAATGGATATTTAATTACAAGCTCTAATAAATTTGAATCAGTATCCTATTATCTTATAATTGTAGTGGGCCCCAGTTATTAATTTTGGCCTATCCCACTATCAGCCCAAAGTTGTACTCTTGAATTAAATACTCTTTATAGAAATCTTAATAATTTAATTTGATTAAATTATTTCTTTAAGCCCTATCCATTGAGCAACAAGTTTCAATAACCACCTTTCATGGAATATCAATAATTAGAGTTAAGTATAATTTATTGTTTTACCCCTCCAATTACATCTTAAGCGTTTGATACCAGTTTTACACCATTTAAATGATTCAGCTTTATTACGATAAATCCTAGTTTAATGAACAACCTTTACTAAACATTTGATCAAGATTTTATCATTTAAATCCTTGAAAAACCATCAAGGTGGTGTTTTGTAATCCTTTCGGAGTCATGAATTTCGGCAAATGACACTTGGATCATTTTGGTCACCATAAAAATGCCTTGACAAGCATAAAGACACACGCTGAAGGTGTTTTTATAGCATAGTTTGGTTTAGAAATAGCAAAAGGTACTAAAACGCATAGAAATGCGTTAAAACACGTACCAGTGCACGAGCTGCTTGTTACCACAAATGACACTTAGACCATTCCGATTATGATAAAAACACCTCGAGAAGCATAGAGCCATATGTAGAAAGTGTTTTTATTGAATTGTTTGATTTAGAAATAGCAAAATGTGTTAAGACACATAACGATGTGTCGGCTTTTTATCGCCACAAATGACACTAGGTGTCACACCTCGAAAGCCCGAAAGTGCAACTAACATTCATTCTTATATATATAAAAAAACTAGGGACAATGTATTATTCGCCAAACATGGGTCCTCAAGTGTAACCAACATATACATCTACAATCCGAAATATGAAAACCTTAACAAAAAATTTGCACAGTAAAGACTATGCTAAGGGAACTCCATCTTCTCTATGCGAAAGTCCTCCACGCATACTAGATAATCGTCCATTACTTGAGGTGCACAATAGACTAATGAGTATTAACTCAGTAAGTAAGCTAGGTTTTACTTATCAAAAAATACAAACAATGAAAAAATCAATTTGAATTTTATTCATAATTAAGTATTTGTCAAACATGTTTTTCATATTAATCACATAAATTAGAACTCATCCAACATATATATCCTTAGGAAACTACACTCTTACTCAAGGTAAGGCTTTTTATTTCATATAATTGAGACTATATAACCACCTGTCGATGGTATCCATAGACAAGACATCGCCTTAGTTACTTTCCTCACATGAGAGAATCTGCCATCACTGAGGGTGATACCATTACAGTCCCCTCGGACCCTATCCACCATACAAAACACATTACATAGATGTCTACTTTTACAATGAATTGAGGCTAGTCTGACAATCCAGATTATACCGAGTCCATGCTATTGAATCTCATACAAAGAAACACATGGTCGAAACCTCTCTTTAAGCCATGAGAGTTTGGTGTCCTAAGGTTTTAGGCACGAATCTTAATTTCAAAACATATAGCATTTTATTATCACATAATGTTTATGCCCTCATAATCAAAATCCATATGGAAAATATCAAAATCAAAAGCTTTCATTCATATCGTAAACATAACATTTTAATTAGAACATAATTTTCATATAAACACACTAGGGAGGACTTTTTACGGCAGGCCAAAACCGCCGTAAAAACACGTATACGACAGTTATATGGTGGTTCTAAACCGCCGTAAAAACAACCGCAGTAAAAGCTTTTATGACTGTTTTGGCCTGTCGTATACACGAATTTACGGCGGTTTACTTTTTCGACGCAAAAAAGAACAACAAAACGCGATCGGCAATGACTACACCTTTTTGCGGCGGGCCAAAACCGTCGTGTATATATATATATATATATATATATATATATATATAACTTTTTATGACGAGCATAAAACCGCCGTAAAAATAGAAAAAACCGTCGTAAAAACTTTTTATACAGTTTTTGCATGACTGTCGTGAGCTGATACGGAGCCATTGTAAATAGTGATCCGAAACTTTTTTGCGTCGACCACGAAACCGTCGTAAAAAGTCCCTTTTTTAGGCTTCATTGCTTTTGCTATTTATTTACTGTTTATAAAATAATTAACCTGTCTCACAAAAATGTTTTGATATAATTCTTTATTCATTCATTCAATGAATATAATGCAATCAAATTAACTACAAAAATATCTCATATAGTGGTTCAATCATAATCCAAGAAAACCAAATATAACGCAATCATCATCCACACTATTCAACATCTTATAATCAAACAGTTAAACAACATGTCAGTTAGATAGTTCAACAACCTTCACATAATTTAATCATCTGATAAGTAAATCACAAAACTTTGTAAACAACCTACAACTTGGTAAACAACTTGCAACTTGGTAAATAACCTGCAAGAATCAATTTGCACCAAGAGCATAATCATTAAGTAACATTATATATTGTGAAACAAATTGTTTAATTTCATTTACATACCTATTCGTTATCTGGGTTTGATTCACGATCCATGATGTCGTTTGTTCCATGACTATCAAATTGGAAACGACTACGCTGTCCATTTAAAGCATATAGGGCCTATTTACCCAAAAAAAAAAATGAAACATAAGTTAAAAATATAAGTCAACTGAAACTAGTTTTTTAACTTTAAAAAATAAGTTATACCGGTCTTGTAGCAGGTCGCTCTACAAATTCTGGAAACCTCTCCAGTAGAAAGGAAATGACTTCATCATACATCACCTTCATGTTGTTGTGATCCTGCTTCAAGTTGTTGTGTGCTTCATTTAAGTTTCTGTGTGCTTCCTTCAAGTTGTTATGTTCTTGTTGTAAAGTACCCAACTCTTCCCTCAAGTAAATATCAGATGAGCTGCTACCTTGACTGTTAGTTGGCGATGGACCAAAACCATATGTTCGGGCATAAACACAATGATCAGGTCCCATTACATTGCAAATATCTCCTTTCTAACTTGTTGAGTTTGCTGGTCTTGTGGAAATTGAGACAAACCTTCATTAAGTTGACTTTACAACATAATGAAAAGAAATAACAAGTTAATGAAGATAAAGTATTAAGTATAAACTAATTTATAGATAGTGGATGAATACATAAGTTCAAAAGATTAAAGAACTTACAATTATTTCTACACTTTCATCATCACCGACTTCCCCATTGCTTTTGTTCTAGTCTTGACGAAGACACTAATGCGATCAGTTTGTTCTCCATTTCTTTTCATCTAAACAAACAAAAATAACATAACTAAAGTAATATAACTAGTAAAGAGATATACGTAGATCTTAATAACCAACAAGTAGAGAGCATATACAAAAAATTTAACTTACCGTTGTATTATACTCTCCATAGAGGTGTCTCTTGGTCTTTTCGGCGGCATAGTTACCTTTTCAGAAAACATTCACATTCATAACATTCTAATATCATGTGTTAAGTTTCATGATAATTAACGTATGCATATAATAAAAAATTACAACGACCATCGAGTTCAATTGAACAAACTATATATTTCATTCTAAAAAATAATAGTTACACGTAGATAAGAGGAAATCATATAAATGGACAAAAGAAGAATGTTCCCAAAATACAAGCAATTTGGGTTTAAGAATTGGGTTTAGTGAGTTGGTGTGAGCCTTTTTTTTTTTTTTAATGTAATGGGTTGGTTGAATTTTATTTTGGGTTTATTGAGTTAGTGTGACATCTTTTTGTATTTTATTTAAACGGGCTACTTGGGTGAGCTATTTTTTTTTTTTTTTGATTGGTGTGGGCTAGTTTGGTTGTTACCGGTTTAGTGGATTGGTTTGCTTTCTTTTGGCTTTCATGAGCTAGTGTGGGCTTTGATTTAACATGGGCTGCTTTGTCCTTTTTTTACTAAGTGTGGGATGGTTGGGCTGGTTGGTCCTTCTTGACAAAGTGTGGGCTGGTTGGGCTGCTTTTGACCTGTTTTGGCTAAGTGTGGGATGGTTTAAATGGGCTGTTGTGTCCTTTTTTGAGTAAGCGTGGGCCGGTAGGGCCTTCTTGGCAAAGTGTGGGCTGGTTGGGCTGCTTTTGTCTTATTTTGGCTAAGTGTGGGTGGTTTAAATGGGCTGCTGTGTCCTTTTTTGAGTAAGTGTGGGCTGGTAGGGCCTTCTTAGCAAAGTGTGGGCTGGTTGGGCTGCTTTTGTCCTGTTTTGGCTAAGTGTGGGCTGGTTGGGTTGCTTTTGTCTTGTTTTGGTTAAGTATGGGTTGGTTTAAATGGGCTACTTTGTCCTGTTTTGACTAACTGTGGGCTAGTTGGGTTGGTTGGTCCTTTTTGACTAAGTGTGGGCTGGTTGGGCTGCTTTTGTCCTGTTTTGGCTAAGTATTGGTTGGTTTAAATGGGCTACTTTGTCCTGTTTTGGCTAAGTGTAGGCTGGTTGGGTTGGTTGGTATTTTTTGGCTAAGTGTGGGCTGGTTGGGCTGCTTTTGTCTTGTTTTGGCTAAGTATGGGCTGGTTTAAATGGGCTGCTGTGTCCTTTTTTGACAAAGTATGGGCTGGTTAGCCTAGTTGGTCCTTCTTGGCAAAGTGTGAGCTAGTTGGGCTGCTTTTGTCCTGTTTTGGCTAAGTGTGAGATGGTTTAAATGGGCTGCTGTGTCCTTTTTTAACTAAGTGTGGGCTTGTTTAAATAGGTTGTTTTGTCCTAAGGAAAGATTCAAATTCATCAAAAACTAAGTCAAAGACATATCATGTGCACACAACTTACACATACCTGATGCCACTATGTGCAAAGATTATGAGCCATTAAAATGTATATATTTATGTAATAATTTTAATTATCATTACTATAATTCACTAGTTGGCTACATATTAGTTGAACCATCTTGTCTAATATTTTTTTCTGTATTGGATTTCAAAAACCAAATAGTTATGTCATGCAAAATAGACTAGTTTGCATACTCTTTGTTATAACTACTCCACTAAATTTTTTTTTCTCAAAAATTCTTCTGCCTTTCTTTTGTTCACTAAATACTACTACGGAATCTATTTTCACTACCTTATTCCACAAAGACATTATCCACTTCTCTTTTTTTTGTAATCTTCTCTTGTTAACTGAATTTAATTTAAATTGAAGGCTCCACTCAATAACTTCTTCCACCGGTAGATCATCCACTTTTTACTGCTACACTCTTACCTTGTTCAAGTATTTCCAAGCTAAAGTCTACTTTAATATTCTCTTCCAGAAAAAAAATATAATCACTTTTTACTTTTCTAATACAGAAAAATTTGTATCTAACAGTTAGCACAAAAGTAATGACAATAAATATTTCAAACAGTAACAAGGTTCGAACAAATTTGCAAAGAATATCAGCATGCACTAACAACATAATGCAAATAAGATAACACTACTTCAATTTTAATTCAAAGCAAAGCAGAACAGCTTTTTACCACAATTAAGGTTGTTGAGGATGCTGGAAATCAGGCTTGATAGTAAGCTACAGATAAAATAATTAAGCAGTAAATTAATAATAATCTACAGACTTAAATTAAATTAAGTAGGCTCACTGTTTATTTATCTTAATAAATAAATAAACAGCAATAATTGTAAGTCTATAATAATTTAGTAATAAATTAAACATTAGTAAGAGCATGAGATGAGATTATGAGATGATGAGATGAGATGGAAGAATCCAGACTCTAGCATAACAGGGAAGCAAAAATGGTGTTGATGCGTCATGGGGTGAAGGTCCACCCATGTGGCTGTCTGTAAATGGCCCTATTTCACATTCATGTGGCTTTGAATTTGGATAGAAAAAGACTGCTAACTCCCCCGATCCAAACAAACATTTTCATATAAAGACAAGAGAGAGAGATCTGGCTTATACCACACCTCCTTCTGCACATAATGGAAAACCTAAAACCTGAATTCATTTCAGATAGAATATAAAATAGAAAGGAACTGTACATTCAACCAATAAACAAATGGTAACAATTTAAAAAAAAAAGCATGAGAATAGAAAATATGTAACCAAAAAAAGCTTTCACTGGTTGATTGTTCAGTAGCAAACTCGGTGGGAAAATATAACAAGAAATCAGTTGGTTGATTTGCATCTTCTAATAACTTCAAAAAGTTATATATATATATATTCCCTGATCTTCCATTGAGTCCACTGAGTTCAAAAATTAGAACAGCTAGCACAGCCTAAAAAACTAGACGTTACTTGCATTTTCTTTCTCGTTTTCTTTTTCCCTTACACAGGAACAACTCTATCACCCAATGATCTTAGTTCTACAGTTACATATCTATTACTTAAAAAATAAAATAAAATCTTCCAGAACTAATCCTAACTTTTCAGTTGACGAAAAATTATGTATGTATAAATTGGTCAAAGGAACCTCATGAATTTTCACGAGTCCTCTTAGAGAGACAACAAGAAGATAATAATAAATACAAAATGGGAAAAATGTATATCATGATAATAAGCCAAGTGAAGCTATAGAAAGAAGAAAATAGAAAAGAAAAAATTTAACCACTCCACATCCAAATAAACTATTTTTCCAGGTAAACAGGCAAAAGATTCAATCCAAAAACTACGTCAAGTGAACCCATATCATGTACACAATTTAAACATCAGAACTACCCTGAATTTTCATTCATGCAATCTCATACAAAAAAGTAAAGCTAAAATCATTTTCAACAGTAAATTTGTACTTGTAGATCATTTTACAATACTAAGAAGGTATCATACTCAGGAAAAATGCCAACAATTGAACATACATTTCAATCATTTCTTTCGCTAATATAGATTCAAATGACACCCAAATTTACCAACTTTAGCAAATTAACAACACGAAACCTCACATCAAAGTTCCTAATAATCAGTAATAGCAGCGAAATTCTATCTCCAAAATGCAAACTTTACTCATGTGATCACTTTAAAGCAAATCAATACTAGCAAACAAAAAGAAAAAAACAAAATATTCAGCTCAGAACAAGAAATTCAGAGCGCATTATAAACACATATATATACCTTAAGAGCTAACTCTAACTCATTCTGTCTCTGCAGAATGGGGCTGAACTTTCTCTAAGAAAGATAGACCCATGTCCATTCTAAATAGCCTAACAAGTGGATTCAACAGAACTTTATAGATACTTTTTCATCGTTTCCTCTAAGCCTTCCTTCGTTTGTCAAGGAAACTGAAGTGTATTTTGAAACATATTACTTATACTTCTTATATCTCAACCAAGCAACATTATACTTTTGTTAGGAACGACAAAATCAGATTATTAGAAAAACTAATAACTCAAATTTTTTTATCTCCTTCCCTCTTTCATACTTTTTCTCCCCAGCCAAACACAGACTTGACAAAAAGACTCCGTGAATAACAGACATCTATTCTAGTGATAACATTCTCAATAAGGTTTCCACATTGAAATCCGATAATTTTTCTCTGGGTTCCTTTCTCCTAAATCTAAGAACAAAACATGCAAACGGCTTCTGTATATTTCTACTTAGAAAACAAGAATCTCAATACAAAATTGCATACAGCGATGAAACAGCCAAATTTATGACAAATAATTCTACAATGCAGCAAAAAATTAAAATTAAAAAAAAGGAAAAATTTAAACCACAAATATCAAACCACAAGTACCTACTCACAAACACACACCACAATTTTGCATTGATTCTCATTTCTTTACTGCATTAGCAACAAATTAAGCAACATGAAAACTCATATATCACATTTGATAATTCAACTTAATATTTCTAAAACTAATTTTACGAAAATTTAAAAAAAAATGACACAACTGGTGAAGTATTAGTCTATTAATATTCTTAACAAGGGGCATTCATCGTTAACGCCTTACTTACAGGCGCCCTGCAACATCATCGAGACATTATAACACTCACCGCTTTTGACGTCTTCCTTCTTTCTCTTAGTAGCTTGTTCTATGATTCTTAGGCAACTCGGGTTTGGCAAACGCAATAGAGGAGTTGATCGAGTCGCTCTCCTACTATTGAAAATGCTCGGCTTGGCGGAGAGAATGCAACTCCAAAACAGGCAAGAAGCTTGGCAGAGAAAGGCAACTCCAAAACGCGACAATTAACAATCAATTACACTATTGATTTCATTCAATTAGCACGATAGAGGAAATGGGGTCAAAGCAGGAAGACAAGGTTTCAATTCAAGCAGGGAGAAAATGCGAGAGAGATGAAAGGGAGATTGACAGAATTTGATGCAAAATTCCCGCTGTTAAGGTAAAATTATTTTGGGGGTTTTTGGCCCACTTAAACGGCGGTTCCAAAACCACCGTAAAAAGCTTTGCGTGTGGGCCATTTACTGCGATTTTTAAAAACCGCCACAAATGGGTATAGTATAAGCCCAGCCTTCTTGTAATGACATAAGCATACGTAGCAAAAAACTTTTCATAAATTAATAATACTTGGTAAGGCTTCACTGAAAATTTTCTTATCTCAACCTAAAATCATTAAAAAGTTTCCTTAAGAATCATCAATCAAATTAGGTAAGGTTACTATACAGTTACACAATTACACATGCCAAAAATGAGAATTTTTTATGAAGTAAAAGTTGATAAAAAACAAATCAATTTCCATGCTGTGACTAAAAGCAACGGATTTCAAATTAGCTGCTCAAAATTTGAAAATTCATAATAAATTACATAGATCTTCAATTTAAGCAAGATAACTTTTGTTTCCAAGATCTTTAGTATGAAACATGGTACACAAATCAGTTTTATCTAATGAATCAATTTTTGACTCAAACACAGACTATCAAGCAATTCTAAAAAATTTTAGATCTTGACAGTAAAATTTAAAAATTCACCAAAAGTCGAATACTTTGAATTTTTAAGTGAAACAAAGTTCTAGATGATCTTGAAAATGTCTAGTTTAACATACAAAAATTTCAAGGTCAAAATAGAATTCTATAAGTTTTGTGAAACTCTGGAATACAGACTATTCTGCAAAATTTTTGCAGATTTTTGGTTCAAGCATCTTCCATGGCCTCCATTACACCATCCAATCCTTTAATCTTTTCATACTTACAACAATTCATGATTTTAAGCAAATCTTAGCACACATATTTAAAAGAAGCCCTAATTAGTTATGTATGTGACTTAAATTTATGACAAAATTCATATATAATTATTAGAACCTAGACGACAGGATGAATCTTGCCTCTTTTTTTTTATAAAAAAATTCCTAAACATAGATATGCACATAAAAGGAGTTTTATTTACATTATTTCGTTTAAAATTGCAAATTACATGAAAACACTATATTATGCATAAACTTTTTATCGTTTCAAATGACACTTAAACCATTACGATTATGATAAAAACACCTTAATAAGCATAGCAACACGTATAAAAGGTGTTTTATTTGCATAATTTCATTTATAAATTGCAAAATGCATGAAAACGCTATATTATGCATGAATTTTCTATCTCCACAAATGATACTTAAACCTTTATAATTATCATAAAAACACCTTAACAAGCATAGATACGCACATAAAAGGTGTTTTATTTGCATAATTACGTTCAAAAATTGCAAAATGCATGGAAACATTATACTATGATGCACTTTTTAGTGCTGCAAATGACACTTAAACCATTACGATTATGATAAAAATACCTTAATAAGCATAGATATGCACACAGAGGTGTTTTATTTGCATAATTTTGTTTAAAGTTTGCAAAATGTGTGAAAATGCTATATTATGCATGAAGTTTTTATCGTCGTAAATGACACTTAAACCATAATGATTATGATGAAAACACCTTAATAAGCATAGACACACACATAAAAGGTGTTTTATTTTCATCCTTTCATTAAAAATTGTAAAATGCATGAAAACGCTATATTATGCATGAACTTTTTATCATCGCAAACGATGCTTAAGCTGTTAAGTTGTTACAAGTAAGATAAAAACACCTTAATAAGCCAAGATATGCACATAAAATGTGTTTTATTTGCATAATTTCGTTAAAAATTACAGATGCTTAACCTGTTACGATAATGTCAAAAACGCCTGAATAATAATAGATAGACATGTTTTTTATTTGCATAATTTCGTTTAAAACTTGCACAATACACGGAAATGCATGAACTTTTTATGACACTTAAACATTTACGATTATGATAAAGACACCTTAATAAGCATAAATACGCACATAAAATGTGTTTCATATATTTGCATAAATCGTTTAAAAATTGCAAAATGTATGAAAATGTTATATTATGCATAAACACTTTATTGCTACAAATGACATGTAAACCATTACGATTATGATAGAAACATCTTAATAAGCATAGTGTCATCCATAAAAGGTGTTTTGTTCGCATATTTTTATTTAAAAACTGCAAAATGCATGAAAATGCTAGAATATGTATGAACTTTTGATCATTGCAAATGACACTGAAACCATTACTATTATGGAAAAAAAAATCTTAAAAAGCATTGATACACACATAAAAGATGTTTTATTTGCATAATTTTGTTTAAAAATAGCAAAATGCATGAAAACGCTTGAATATGCATGAACTTTCTATCACCACAAATGACACTTCAACCAGTAGGATTATGATCAAAAAACCTTAATAAAGATGGATACGTTCATAAAAGGTGTTTTATTTGCATAATTTCTTTTAAAAACTATGATTGTTTTATTTGCATAATTTCTTTTAAAAACTATGATTGTTTTATTTGCATAATTTCTTTTAAAAACTATGAAACGCATGAAGATGCTAAAATATGCATGAACTTTTTATCGCTGCAAATGACACCTAAACCATTATGATTAAATGAAAACACCTAGTAAGTACAGACACGCTCATAAAACATATTTTATTGACATAATTTCGTTTAAAAATAACAAAATGGATGAAAAGGCTTGAATATGCATGAATTTTTTATCATTGCAAATGACACTTAAACCATTATGATTATAATAAAAACACCTTACTAAGCATAGGTACACACATAAAAGGTGTTAATTGGCGTAATTTCGTTTAAAATAGCAAAATGCACGAAAACTCTTGAATATTCATGAATTTTTTATCCCCGCAAATGAAACTTAAACCATTGCAATTATGATAAAAACACCTTAATTAACCATTACAATTTTTCTTTTGTTTTGCTCTAATTGCTGCCAATTGACATCTTCAACCAAAGAAACTGAAAAAGAAAATAAAAAAAGGTTAGAAAACATAAGTTTAACTTGAAAACACAATATTAAACCAAGAAAAAAAATTATTAAAATATGTGCAATTTGAGTTATCAATTATCCAAGGATTAAATTTTAACAACACTCATGATCTTGCTAGGTTTGAGAACATTGCGACAAATATTGGGAGAGCGTATAAAATGGCTTGCTCTTAACAACTATTTTAAAAAATTGTCACATTTTTTCTTTTTAATTATCTAATAAATATCAAACCATTGAGGCATGTGTCAAGCTATGCACTATATAACTCAACAATGCTAAATAGTTGTTGAACAATATTAAACAATCGTTTAACAAGATGTTCGATTTCTAATTGTTTCTAAATGCTTTTTAAGCAATGTGAAAAATTGTGCAATATTACGTTCACATTTAGATATTTAAAAGTAAATTTGATACTTGATATTTGAATAAATAGGACATTTAAATGTTTCAAAATGTTACTATTTCCCACAAAAGAAAAAGCTAAAGGCCACTCTTTAGCATTTTCTCACAAATTTTTAACATTAAAGCCTAGAGAGATATTAGCTTTGGTTAGATTAGTGATGTCCGAGAGTAGCTTTTTATCATTGAACCATCAACGCTTGTCCATAAACTTAAAAAGTAGCAAAAGAAAAAGGAGCCGAGGGCTTTATGCTATCAAACGAGTTAGTTTAGTACAGTAAAAAAGTAATCGTTTGAAGAATCTGATACACAGCTAATAGTCATGACAAGCTTCAGAATCTAAGAAATATATGGATACAAATCTACATACATATTGCAGACAGCAGACTGATTGAGGGATAAACCAGGTTTTATATTAAAATTTACACATGCATATCCCAAATTTTTCGTGGCGACAGAATCTTCAGATTTACTCCTCAACAAGTACTCAAGTCAAGCCTTGTTCTGCCAGTAACTCCCAACTTCCATTGCACTTGAGCATCCAATAATAATTACTGCAGCCAACCATACTGTTGACTACGGCTCCCACTGATCAAGTTTGAACCACGAGCAGTACCAGAACTCCCATATGGACCACCTCGAGGATAATTTGGGGCACTGACTCCATAACTACTACCCCCTCCACCCCGGGGACCAGCACTAGGCATGCCACTTGAGCTATATGCTGGACCTCGCCCCTGTGGTGGATATGGTGCGGTGCCATAACCTCCAGCAACACTTTGACCTCCACGATTTGGGGGGTTGTATCCCCCACTAGTTCCACTTATGGGATATCTGCCTGGACCTGCAGCAGGTCCACGAGGCTTGCCATAGTGGTGGCTGGGACCACCAGTAACCGGTGGTTGGGAACCAAGCATAGGCTGGTTGGCTCCAGGCCGCATTTGGGGATATGCTTGCCCAGATTGCTGAATGGGTGGAAGGCGAGCATGTTGCTGTGGATGCTGTAGTTTTTGCCTCTTTGCATTTTCTTCATGTTGTCTTTGTTGCTGGCGCTTCTTTTTTGTCTGGAACTCATGTGATGATTCATATTTGGGTAAACTGAAACATGAAAGGAAATATTTATAAGTAAAACAGCCAAGTAAACAAAATTATGTACAGTGAGATTGGCAGGATCAAAGGAGTAAACTGTACCTCTTAGGGTCACAAGGTAAAGGATCAGTCCAGAAATATTCTGCGTCAAGTGCATCCTTGGCAGATATTCTCTAATTAAAAAGAGAAAAAACAAAATGGCGAAGATAGTTAAGAACAGAGAAAAAGATAGAGAATAATAAATTAGTCAGAAACAATTAAAATTCCTTATTCTAGAGATGTTAGTTAAGAAAATGGTAAGCAAGTCAGGGATCACGTATTATTCTAGCTTAATTCATTTAAACCTCACATAAATTATACCTAATCACTTCTAATACTTATTCGAATCATACAAAATAGCTGCCATACTGATAATATAATTAGAAGTCCAAGAAAATATTTGGGTTGAAACCTCTCAAGTTAATTAGAATGGAAATGATATCTCATCCAGTTTGTAATTCAAGAAAGTATGCTTTAGCTCCGCTAATTTAGAAACTGCACTGATGTTTTTGGCTAAGAAAGAAAACCTAGCATTCCCAGCCAATATAAAGTTCATTTGATCTACGAGGGATAAACTATGTGGTTTATATATTTTGCACCAGGTGAAAAAAAAAAAAAGAAAAAAAAAACTCATTCACCATGGGTCAATGTTAAATCAATTTTGGATTTTCCTTCGTGTTAGTAGAAGATCATGTAACTCTTCAATAAGAGACAAAGACTAGAAACATAGCAACTTAATTTGTTACACGAGTAATAGCGAGAGAAGTATTTATCTATATTGTGTTCAACTTTATTCAAAAAAAAAAAGAAAAAAAATTTGCAACGATTTTCCTCTAAAACCATTCTCCCTCCAGATTTTGTCAATCATCTGTTTATAATTCTAATCATTATTTACAGTTTTAAAGTTTGCTGAGCTAATATGATAATATGTTGATATAACTAGGCAAACGTTTGCCATTCTGGCCATTAAATCTTTAAAAAAATTGGTAATTGTGAGTTCTGACTAGAGATTCCTGTTAGTATATTGAGTTCTGATCAAAGTTTTCCTCTGACCCAATTGTAGTACTCTAGATAAATAAATAAATAAAAATTATATGACATGATTGACTCAATTAAAAAAAAAAAAGCTCAATCAGACACTAACAATATAACCTGAGACTAGAAAGGCCCAAACGATAAAAGATTAGCAAGAAGAAAAATCAGTACTTCAATTTATCCATCCAACAAAATTCTCTTCACAAACATTTTCTCAAGCACACCTATTGTTAAATTTTTAAAAAAAATTTAATTTGTTAAATCTTTATTAAGAGAATTTTATTAAATAGAAATTACTTATGAATAAGAGACCCACCCTACTCTCAAAGGGCAACAATCACTTATATTCAAGACTTTTGACCAAATGTCAAGCAAAATACAACTATGAAAGTTTTTAACTAAAAAAGTATCCCCGAACACTGACAAGGTGAGCTTTTTTAAATAAAAAATTATTAAATGACTTTTTACCCTTTTTATAGAATGAGAAAGCTAGTTAGGGATGGCAATTTGACCCGCCGGGTCCGGGGCCCCGATGTAGCCCGTAAAGGGTAAGACCCACCCCAAAACTAGTTTAAGGCGGGTCCGAGTCCGCGTCCAGGTCCAACCTTTTGGACCCGTTGACCCGCCCCGCCCCACCCCACACCGCAAAATATAGGGTTGTATTTGTAAATTTTAAAATTTTTGGACTCTTTATTAATTTTTTATAATATATTTGTTAACTTTTTATATATGTGAATTCTTCATAATTTTATAAACAATACAAATACTTTGACAAAAGTAACATTTTAATTAATAATTAACATCTTTTAGTATATTAACATTAATTTAATCATATTATAATAACAAAATAAAATATTTATATTTTTTAGTAATTAAATTTGTATAATATATACAATCTTGATATAGATTATTAAGTACTAATTAAATTATTGCAATATTAATAAGATCATTTGCAAAATGTATACTTTTAATATAATCAATATATTATTTTCTGAATATATAAATGAAAATATGATAAGAACAATTTTATAACCTTAAATATATGATTAATCGTAATTTAAATTAATTAATTGAATTTTAACGTTTTATAAATATATATAATGTTAATTAATTGTTATATGTCAATCATTTATTATTATTATTAGATTGAAATTAAATCAACATACTATTGAAAATTTATTTAATTATATTATTAATTATTTGAAAAATTGTCAATTAACTTGTTTACAAGCAATAATATACCTTTAATATTATTTCTAATAGAGTATGTAAAATTATTACTAATAAAATCAAATGGTAATTAGTGGTCACTATTTTTTTAAATGATATAACTAATTTATACAATTACCATTTAGTTTGCATAATACCAATAAAATGAAAACTTACATAAACTTTATACAGAGGGACGAGGTTGCAAAAATATAAATATTATAAGGGTGTGATTGCAAAATATAAATGTTTAGGGGCGGGGCTGGGTACCTGCCGCCCTGGACCCGCCCCGTTACCAACCCTAAAGCTAGTTGACAATTATTTTTTTATGTTTTCCTTTAGTATATATTTACACTTGGAATGTATTAAACAAATTGTATCACAGTTGTTATATGATTCTTAGAATCTCAAACCCCGTCTCACCTTATGCATTTCCTATATCTTCTCTCCCCACCATAATCACCTTGCAGAATTGAATTTTATTCCATAATTACCAAATGTTTGTGATGGTAGACTCTATTCAGGCAATGCCCCTCAATAACACCATTACCTAGGGAGCCATCATTTGATCACTTCCACCTTACCCACCATACCCATAACCTTGTTCTCATTTCTCATTTCTATCTGTATTAGAGAAACATGGCTACCAGTGTAGGGAAAATTTAAGGGAGATTAATATAGGAAATTATCTTTCATATATTTATGATTTTTATAGTTTTCCTTCAATAATTATCTTCGTTCAGGAAAATATACATTTCATTTATTACTTTCAGAAGTTCTAATTTAGTCAAATCTATTTTTCTTATTTTAGTTCTATTTATTTTCCCTGTATAATTAGGTTGTTTCTGCTATATAAAGGGGGCTAAGTCTTAGGTTGTCATTTTGATTCAACTTTTATCATTAATAAAATTTAGAGATTATTCTCACCAAAGAAGACTACATGGTTGGTCTTCTAATATTCATCTCTCTAACAAAGACAAAAAGTTCAAGCTATAGCAGCCAAAGCTGTTAGGGATGCCATTTCAGTCTATCAACTCAAATTTACAAATTTGATTTGTAGGTTCGTGTGATTGGAAATTGACGATAACAAGAATTGAGAATTAAGGTGAAGAGGAACAGACAAGGCCTAACCTCATGGTCTAACACTAAGGGTAAGAATTCTTGATTACAAAAGAGTTCAAGCTCCTAATCACAATCAAATAGTTGTTGTGAAGAACTTTCATTCTTGATTACAAAAGGGTTCAGGCTCCTAATCACAATCAAATAGTTGTTGTGAAGAACTTTCATGATTTGTAGCAAAATATAAATTCAGTCAACTGCCAAAAATAAAACCTATTGATGTTAAGAAACGTTTGGTTGAGATAATTCCACCAGATCAACATGATATTAGGACTCAATGAGAAAACTTTAAAACAAGGGTTCATAAAACTGAGGAAAATATTGTTGCGACACAATGAATTCAGAAGAAAAGCAGTTTGTGTAAGAAGAAAATCAATATTAGGAGTTGTTGAAGATTCTACTCAATTAATTATGAAGGTATTATGAAGATCTTCAAGATTCTATCTTAATTACTTACAATTAATCTTGCATATCTTATCTAGGTTAATTGAGATTAACTTTCCTAATTGTGTATTGATTTGTATTTAATTTTTGTATTTAATTTTTTTATTGTGATTTGTTTCCTTTTGTACATAGTTTTCTTCCCTAACCTAGGTGCCCATCTTTACCTATAAATATGTACTTTTTCTCATTCATGAAATATAATTTTTGGAGTTCTTTTCTTCTTCATGGTATCAGAGCCATATAAGGTTGCTGAGCTCTTCTGCTTCCACTTAACTTTATGGCCTTAATTGCCTGTGGTTTTTTTTTCTCTCTTTTGGCCTTCATTCCCGCCTACCAAAACTGACCTTTATTGTCAGTTGTTTGCTGTCCAATTTTTTTAAGATTAAGCCCAGCCTTTTTATTGCTGGATTGTTTTTCAATAGCCTTTAAAAATGTCTAGAACTTCTCAAAATTCTGCCACCAGCCCAGCCCCTAACCAACCTACAAGCAACACTTATTCCAATGACAGAAAAGGAGATGGAGGAAAGGGAGGAAAACCTGGTCAGAAATTCTTCAACCAGGCATATTGAAACTCAGACTCAAGAACAATCAACTTCAAATAGCAGCCTAAACAGCAAAGAATTGGTTTGTCTGAGCAAAGATCAGATGGAGAAATTGAGAACTTTCCTCAACCAAGTTGAGAACCCAATGGCTTCATGCTCTTTTGTCTAATCAGGTAATGTTTCAGAGGCCTTAAGTGCTATCAAGAACTGTTTTTCTAGCCCTTGGGTCATTGACTTAGGGGCCACTGACCATATGACCGATTCTTCCAATTTTTTCTCCACTTACACTCCTTGTGCAGGAAATCAGAAGGTCGAAACTGCTGATGGAAAATTTTCTTCCATCACTGGTTCAGGATTAATATCTTTGAGTTCATCTTTGTCCCTAAAATCTGTTTTACATGTTCCTAGTTTATCGTATAATCTGATTTTGATTAACAAGATCATCAAAGATCTAAACTGCATTGTAATTTTTTTTTCCCTCTCATTGTATCTTTCAGGACCTTGTGAGAGGGAAGATCATTGGGCATTCTAGAGAATGAGGTGGACTCTACTACCTTGAACCTGTGAGCGGGTATGGTGATTTTACTTCTTGTTTTTTGAAATCTATTTCAATGAAAGAAAAAGACCTTTTCCGTTGGCACAATAGATTAGGACATCCTCCTTTCTCCTCAATACAAAAAATGTCTCCCAACTTAAAAATCATAGATAAGACTCTTGTATATTGTGAAGTATGTGAAATAGCTACGGATCATCGTGTCTCTTTCCCTCCAAAGAACCAAAGAATATTGACAACTTTTAGCTTGATTCACACAGATGTATGGGATCCCTCTAGAATCCCATATGTTTCTGGTGCTAAGTGGTTTTTAACTTTTATTGATGATTGTACTATGATTACTTGGGTATACCTTCTCAAAAACAAATATGAGGTCAATCAAATTTTCCCTATTTTCCACAAAATGATTGCAATCGCTTTGGCATCAAAATTCACATTCTTTGATCTGACAATGGTAAAGAGTACCTCGATAATGATTTGATCTCCTATCTCCAAAATGAGGGTATTATTCACCAATCTTCTTGTGTTGATACAACAAAATGGAGTGGCGAAGAGGAAAAATAGACATTTGTTAGAAGTTGGTAGAGCCTTACTTTTCAAATTAGAGTTCCCAAAAATTATTGAGGGGGAAGCTGTTTTGACAGCCACATACCTCATAAATCGATTGCCTTCCAAAATTCTTGAGTTTAAAACGCCTTTTAAGTGTCTTACCCAAAAATTTCAAACATTCAATGGTTTTGGGAGTCTTTCTTTAAAGGTATCTGGGTGTACTACCTTCGTTCATATTTATAGTCATAATCTAACCAAATTGGACCCAATGGCTCTCAAATGTGTCTTTTTTAGGCTATTCCCCAACTCAAAAAGGTTATAAGTGCTATCGCCCTCCGACAAGAAAAATATACATCGCTATGGATGTCACTTTTCTTGAGCAACAACCTTAATTTTCCACTAACTATCTTCAGGGGTAGACAATAAAATGTGTTAATAGGTTGTTGCGACATAATGAATTCAAATTGAAGAAAAGCAGTTTGTCCAAGAAGAAAATCAATATTAGGAGTTGTTGAAGATTCTACTCAATGAATTATGAAGATATTATTAAGATCTTCCAGATTCTATCTTAATTACTTATGAGGTATCTTGCATATCTTATCTCAATATTTTGAGATTGACTTACCTAATTGTGTATTGATTTGAATTTAATTATTTGATTGTGATTTGTTTCCTTTTGTACATAGTTTTCTTTCCTAACCTAGATGCCCCTCTTTACCTATAAATATGTACCTTTTCTCATTCATGAAATATAATTTTTGGAGTTCTTCTCTTCTTCAGGAGTCATTATCTAAAGTTGAAGCCAAGCAAATTGATCAACAAGAAAATTAGATTCAGAATGTTGAATATGTTGAAATTGAAGTGAGGCAAGAAGGAACTGATCAATGTGAAAATATTGAAGTAATCACCTTCATGGCTGTACTTAATATGATCGTATTTGAAGCCAGGGAGAAAAAGGAAGAATATGAACTATGGATATTTTCAAACGTACAAGAAATCGAGATTGAATGTTACATTTTCACTCTATAAGATGAGGTAATGGACTATGAAAAGTATTATCTCCACAAAAACCAACAAATTTTCACAAGTGAAGCGGACCTATAGTAGGACAAATTTTAAGGGCAATTAATCTAGGCATTAACACTTATTCATCAAGTTTAGGAAAATAAAGATCTACTTAATTAGTCTTCAAAGTTTTATTTTAGTCAATTTTTTTTTTAACCTTATATTTGTTTTCTGTTTTTAGTTAGTTAGGCCTTTAAAGGGACCTAAGCCCTCAAGATGTCATTTATATTTAGCTTTTATCATTAATAAAATTTTGTGATTGTTCCCAACCAAGAAAAGCTTCAATGTACTATTGAGATGCCCCCTACACTTAACAAATTTTTAAAAGCAATGTATCAAAATTTTAAAATTGAAAAAAAAAAAAACCCTATGGAGGTTTTTTCAATATTTTTATAAAAATATTAGATTTTGTTTTAATATTTGTGCATCTTATAGGAGGGGGTCCTTAAAGTTTTGGCAGAAATAAAAAAATAAAAATAAAAGTTGAATCAAGTGGAGAGTAATTTCAGTATAGTACCAAATAAATTATTATCATGTTGAAAAAATATTAGTGTCACGATGAAGTAATTTGTTCTTTTCCATTAAGCAAACATTAATCTATTTATTGTTGGCAGCATTGTATTATTTTTGGAATTATGATGGTCTGTAGAGTAAAAGTTGACTTAGAGAATTTTTAATAATAGGATTATCCAATAAAAAAAAGGCAGAGTATTTATAAAACATCACTCATTGAGAAAATGGGCAATTGAATGCTACCTGAGAGGGATCCAGAGTCAGCATTCTCTCCAACAATTCCAAAGCATGACGATCAAAACTATAATCCACAAGCGGCAAGTAATTCAAGAGAGAAACAGTCACTTAAATCAAGGCCAATACACAATCAAATTATTAAAACTATAGCAAAACATGAACCTCAGATTTAATTACTTACTGCCTAAAAACCTCCCTCAGACGTCTCTTCATTGGCTTTGTTGGCTTGAAGTTGTTATACCAAGGCATCTTTGAAGCCCCTGGCCAGTTGAACTCATCTGGGGCTCCACAGAGCTCAAAAATCTTATTCAACTGCTCTGGCTACAATAATTGGAAAGAGAATGAAGTTACACTGTTGTCGTCTCTGAGATTGTAAATATTTAGACTAAGACAATAGTAAAGTCAACATATGTGAGAAGTAAGAATTTGTATAGAATAAAAATAAAGTTTCCTCAAGATCTTAGTACACAGTACTCATACAAAAATCAACTCCTTGGAATAAGTCATGCTGAGATTTACGTAAATCATGTACAACACTATCAATTTGACATTGGATCCTGTAGAATCAATAAGTATACCAAAGATAAAATATATTTACTAAAAAAGTCCTGCCAACAAATAAGAAAAGCAAGAAAAATAATTTCTTGTACAAGTTAAAAGGAAGTAGATACAGGTGGAGGTTTAGGCCCCGCTAGATACGTGGGAAAAGACATTGGATTGGAGAGCCCGTGGGGCTTCGTAATTCCAATAAACAGCCACTTTCTCATGAATAAATAATACAACATGCACTTTATTATGTGATAGACATGGGATGTGTAATGCCACCAAGATGCATGGCATTATTTATTGCTGTGAGAGCAAATTGAGCATAATGCATACTTCACTGGTATCATCCAAGAAGTGAATTTATTTATTTATTCATTATTTTTAGTAAAAATAAGCTAAAAGTGAACTAATATGACCTCAAATTTTTTATTCTGCCCATCATTCAAATTCCTTCTGATATTAACAATCCAACTCCTATTCCCTTTTAAGACATCACAGAGTCATGAATAACGGTTACTTAAGCAAACATCCCCAGTCTTTCTCCTCGCAAACCCGAAACTCTTTATCATTACGTACTACTAGAGCAATATGATTATTATAGAAGAAATGCCTATCAAAAGTGGCAGCCCAAGGACACCTATTGGATGCAGAGTTTATTCTTCGGGTCCCACCCATTTGGGTGAAGGACATATTGCTTTTAAGTACCACTTCTCCAAGATAGTATTTCTCGAAAGCAAATTTGCCAAAAGTGATCCTCATACTCCCAACTCCTAGCCACCTTTGGTTCTAGACCTAGAAAATATTTCCCATCTAATTAGAGGAGAGACACTTCCCAATTCTTTTGGACACTGTCAAAAGGAATTTTCAAAAAGAGAAATGAAGTAGATTGGATAACCGTAGATAGAAAACATCTTTCCCATCCCCATAAATAAGTGTCCTCTTTCCTTTTCACCCCACATCCATACAAACCCTTGCATAGTAATTCCTGTTGTCAGGTCTCTTGTAATATATCTGGTACAAGTGAAATATGATTCAGTTTAAAGAGATGTTCAAGTAAGCTTTATTCTTTATTCTCTGCCACGTTCTCTTCTTTTTATAGTCTCAAGGGAAACCATTGGAAGCAAGATGGCTGGCATGTATTCATACTTGTACTCAAATAAACTGCTGGATTATTTTTCATTTGAGAGGAATCTATCTTGGTAACATTAGCTGTTACTGAAGACTTTTAACCTTGTCCTTCAAAAATCCCACACTCTCTCTCTTAAACCAAAAGCTCTGCCTAAAAGTTAGATATTAAACCTTGAAAACTGAGACCCGGTTATACGTGTGAGCTGTTTACTGTTAAATCTCTATATAGAAGTTTAGGATTGTGTTCCTATTAGATGCATATTTGATTCTCTTTCTCATTTCATTTCTCCTTATTGTACTATATATATATATACACCTCTTTATAATGGAATATACGCAAAAATTATTTCTCCTAAATTCGTTTCTCCCTCTCTCTTTCAACATTTACCATATGTGTTAATGAAAAAGGATATTTGCATTGGCTCTTAGGCTGCTGGATGAGGTTTTAGGGTTTAAGTTTCATGCAGATGCTTTTAAAGTCTATGCAAGGTATGGCGTTTAGAGGCCAATGAATGAGTTTTAATGATCAATGTTTCTAATGAAGTGGCTAGAAGAGGCCAGCTGTTAAAACAACTCTAGAGTTGGTTTGAAAATCTCAAATGAAGAGACACCGATATTAAACATCACCAAGAAGCAAGAATGTTGTCTATTCTTCTCGTGCGAATAGCATTTAACTAATAAGCACAAACCTCTCTTTAACCTCCTTTTGTTCACCACAACCTTGCTTAAGGTTTTTTGATCCACAAGTAAGGTGGCATTTGTTTTATGTTTTCATTCTCTCAAATTCCAAAGTATTTTTCAGTAATCATTTTCATTCTCTGTTTCTAATAGAAAATAAATAAATAAAAATAAAATTAGTTTTACTAATTACAACTAAAAAGGTAAGAATATAGAAAATCTATATTTTTATTTTTTTCTATTTTCATGATTCATTTGTTTACAATTCACAAACCTTAGCATTGGTGGATTAGTTTCCATGAATGAGATGAGGGAGAATAGAAGGATTTGAAAGCTCCACCGATCTGACTTGTTTTCTTGCTAATCTTCTTTAATTGGTCAATTGATAATCAATCCCTTCGTCTTTTCTAACCTGCCTATATGATTAGGGAAGCAAAATTGACTTATAAAGTTTAAATTTTAGCGTAGGTCATCTCTCTTGGTAAAATCAATACTGAAAATGCTATTAAAAAAAAAAAAAATTCAGAAACTAGTATTCATCTCTCTCTTATCATGTTTCGCGTATAAAAAGTGTGAAAAGTGAGGATCACATTTTCTTTCACTACAGTTTTACTCTAAATTTATGATTTAAACTTATTCAGAGAGCTAACATTAAGTTGGTTACTCCAACTATTTGTGATACTTTTTCATAACACTTTTTATAGCTTTAGTTTCGCGTATAAAAAGTGTGAAAAGTGAGGATCACCTTTTCTTTCACTACAGTTTTATTCTAAATTTATGATTTAAACTTATTCAGGAAGCTAACATTAAGTTGGTTACTCCAACTATTTGTGATACTTTTTCATAACACTTTTTATAGCTTTAGTAAAGGAGATAAGGCAAAAATCATATGGAACTATTCTGTTTCGGCTACCTCATGCGTGATTTGAGAAGAAAGAAATAAAGGATGTTTAAGATAGTTATTAGGAAGAAATTGATATTTTGTAGAATACATGGCTTTAATCTCAAAAGCTTTTCAAGATACTTTTTTTCTTTATACAATCAAATCAGGATGCATTTTTGGGCCAACTTTTGTTATCCATAACTTCTCTTCTTAAGTTGTTTTGGCTATATTGTTTTGAAATTTTTATGATGCATTAGTAGGATCTTTCTGTATGCTTATTCACTTTTGTACCTACTCTTTTATTTTTTAATGAAAGTATCTTTGTTTACTCTAAAACAAAGAGATTAATTTATCTATACCAAAAAAGCACTTTTAAGATATATTATGTTTTATTAATTTTTGGGAGTTATTTTAATTTGAATTTTAAATATCATTATAAACATTAATGAAAGATTTTAATAATTACTTATCAAAATTTATTCTAGTTATTTTCAAAAAACTCAAAACATATTTTCTTTATCTCATTACAAAATGCAAATACAAAAAATAATACTAAAACGAATCTTGATTCGAAAAATACCAATTTTGTTTTCCCATTTATTTGTAATTTGAAATTTCATTTTACATAAACAAAGAAACTTTCGTTAAAGAAGAAAAGAGTAAATACAATAGTGAACAAGTTGTATCCAACTAATGGGAGGAAAAAAAAAAAAAAAAGACATACTAGTATAGGTTGAACTACTCAAGGAGACAATTTATAGATAAAGAAATCTAAATCAAACAACAAAATTTAGGACTTGAACTCCTTCCTAATTTAAGTGTATAAAGAAAAAAGAAGTATCCTCAAATGCTTTTGAGAATTGAAGCCCAAAGAGAAGTATGAGGAGGAACTCTGTCCCACAAAATGTTGATATCTTCCCCATAAGTATCTTAAAAATATCTTCTATTTCTTTCTTACCAATCAACCACAAAGCCATAAGAATTCTTGAAAAAAATCAAAATAAGTAGTTGGATTAACCCATTTAATTTTAACTATACGAAGAAGTTTAAACCAACGATTGAGAGTAAAATTGTAATGCAAGAAAAGGTGATCTACACTTTTCACACTTTATCTATACAAAGCATAACAAAAAAGGGATAAGTACTAGTTTGGAAACCTTTTTTTAAATAACATACTCAATGCTAATTTTACCAAGAGAGATTATCCAATCAAAAAATTCCTAACTAAAGCCTTGAGCACCCATCCGCGCCCGATACCTCTCAAGAGAACCTTCTAGTTTCTTTTCTCCAAAACACCTGCCAATACCTTTTTTTTTTTTTAATTTTCTAGGGGAAGAACCAAGTCCCAGGTATCAGTTTTGATAACTATTCATCTCCTCAACCATTGTTGCATGCCAATGAAATTTTTATTTCCTTGTTAGGTGTAGAAGGTATCTCAATGTCAAGGTAGGGACTGGAATGTTTCAACGCTAAAAGGGCCTTTGTGGCCTTGCGAAGAAACATCTTTGAATATAATAATCATAGTATGGAAGGGGTCCTTAAATATTCTTTGTCGCCCCAGAGAAGGGTTTTTAAACTTTACAAGGAGCTTTAGCTTCCAAAATCATATTGGCCTATTGGAAAAGACTATAAGATTGATCATCAGTTAGCTAATTAGAGAATGATTTACACCAAAGCAAGCCAAATAGATAGGGCTTCCAAATTCTTCTATCCTCTCCTCTCATTCAAGGAAACTTTATCCACCAAGCTAAAAGAGCAATCAATTTCTGGATTTCTCTCATTAAACTTTCTCAAATTAAAGTTCCAATCCCAAGCCTAGGCAAGGAAGGAAAAGACTACCATATCCTTTGTGGTTAAGTTGTGGTGTTTGCAAAATCAATAAATTCTACGAAATAAAGAGCATAAAGGAGAGTGCTCTAGCAACATATCCTCCCCAAATCTAATTCTTTCTCCATTTCAAACCCCTAACTTGACCAAAGCTAAAAAAGAGGGGTAATCTTGAGAAATTGACTTCTAAGGACTCTTAGAAGAACCACTAGAAGTCAATTTTTGCATCCCACCCATTCTCATGAAGGCCATATTTACTTTTAATAACAGCATACCATAAACAGTTTGTCTCCATATGGAACTTTTATAACCATTTCCCTAGTAAAACCCTATTCCTCTTAACCATGTTTCAATCTCTAAGCCTCTTTTTATATAAGGCCGCCTAGACACCATTTCCCGGTTCACCAAATGAATCCCTTACCTCCGTCAAAACCTTGGCAAAAGACGTTCATCATTTCTTTTTCCAATTTTGTTGGATACCCAGGTAGAAATTTTGAAAAGAAAAAGAAAATAGGTTGGAAGACTAGAAAGAAAAGATCAAATGAAAATGAGTCTACCCTCACGAGAAAGAAAAGCGTTCTTCCATCCTTGGAGCCTTCTTCTAACTTTTTTCTAAAAGCAAATCCCAAAAGATCAAAATTCTACTGTTGCCACGTCTGTTCATCAATCCCACAACCCGATTTACTAGCCAAAGCTTGCAGTTTGTTCTCCTCAAAGTTGATTCCAGCAATAATGCTTTTTCAACAAACTGATTTTTAGAACTATGATCAAACCAAAGATATCTACCACTAAAAATAATTTATCCATTTTCGAATCATTCGCTTAGATCAAACGCAATTTCTTTTTTTTTTTTTCAAAATTGTAGTTTGTAAGAAAAAAAATCATTACCACATCCCCTAATTTCTATATGTTTCTCAGTTTCTACAGAAGTTTGGAGTTTGGTTTACCATTGAGGCTTATTGTCTAATTTTTTGGCCATTTAAGGCTTGTATATGTTTCATCGATTCAAATGGTCGCCTCTAGGAAACCACATGCTTTGGAAGGAGATTGAATAGTTTGAAAAGGATTTTGATTTATCAAAATGATGAATCTATCTCGACCGACATGCACTCAAGTACGATTATAAAAAGAGTCAATTCCACAAACCTCCCTTACGGTCTTAGGACAATTCACATGATATCCTTTGATTTTGTAAATCCCACATACCTCCCCTCCTGTTAGTAAACTTCTGTTAAAGACAACAATTAAATGGGTAAATTCTCAATTACATAAGTTATAGTATCCAAGTCAATATTTAAGTAGTTTTAGTTTTAGTATATCTCAATCATGTTATAGGATTAACAAGAACCCTTAGATCAAAACCTAGTCTTGACCAAGAATAAGGATGTTATAAATATCTTAAAATTTAATAATTTACTAAAAAAATTAGATTGAATAATTTTTTATTTAAGTTACTGAATGCAATAAATAAACTAATAAAAAAGTTTTAAAAATATATAAAAATGTATAAGTTATGTTGTAAATTATGTAAATTATTTAAATCTTTTAATAATTTGTTTATTTATACAACTTCTAATACTTATAAATCCCAAAAGTACAATGTTGTATAATGAGGGCTTTTTTTATTTTAATTTTTTTTGCTTGTCAAATTTCTTCTAATATCGTATGTGTGGATAAAATGGTCAATTTGCACATTTTAACATAATCTACTTAACAGCCTTAGAGAGAGAAGGTTTGTGGGATTTTTTAAACCAAATGACGCTATTTGATATTTCACTAAACGCTAGAGGAGGTGCGTGGAAATCACCCTTATAAAAAACATAGAAATGATATATAAATACTATAAGATCTCCAGATAAAAATACTAAGTACATATGTTACATTAAGGTGTCCATTTTATCACAATTCTCAACAACTGAGCCTCTATTTTTGTGCCTTTAGTTGACCTTTTCAAAGACATAACAAACATAGATTTGATGTAATCCATTGGCTTAACAACACAATATAAAGAGAAATATTTAACTGATGATCCTCCACCAACTGAATCAAAGGAATATTCTCAATTGTTATAAGAAGATTGTTAGAACTTATATGGAAGTTTTAAATTACAATACTACTATTATAGGTGACGAAAATATGTATTGATTGTGAGTGATTTTATTTCCGAATTTACTTTGATTTATCTACCATATATATATAAGTCTCACATATCAATAATACACAACAACTTTCACCTTCTCTTCCCTATCTATCTTATTTTCTTTTCTCTCTTATAACATAGTATTAGAGCAAGTTATTGTTTCTTAGAAATTTTTTGTTTTTGTTTTTAAAAAATGAAAAGGAAGAAGAAGAAAGATTCAATCTTTCTTTTTTTTTTTTTAAGTCTTTAATATTTAAAAAAAAAATCTTTTCTTTTATGTTAGTCTCTAATGGTTTTGTTTTTATAATGAATAAATATATTCAGTCTCTTTTTCCTCTTATTAGGTCTTTATTTTTTTTAATTAAATTTAAAAAAAAAAAGTTCAGTCTCTCGATTTTCTCTCTAATTTTAGTCTCTTATTTGTTTTCAAGCTCACTTTCTCAGCCTATCTTGTCCTCACGTAGTGAAACTTGTGTTTTTTGCATCAGGGGGTCTTTTGAATTTTATGAAAACTTTTGGGCTTTTTCAAATTTCTCGAGGGTGTATCTGAAGTACAAAAACCCTCTTTTAGCCACTGGAAAATTTTGCCCTAATTTAGCCAAGTCTTCATAGTTTGTCCAAACTTCACTTTTATCTCAAACCTAGCCTCTTTACTGTTAAACGACCTTATCACCTCTGGTCAGCGGTAAAAGTTACTGTTACCCTTATAGTCTCGCCAAGGATTCATAGTCGAAAATATCTCCTCTTACTGAAAATCATCATCTCTTATAATTCAAGTTTCACTCTCTTGCTGGTTGGATCTTCTGTCTAGAAGTTTAATTGAGATGGCTATCTCTTCTCTTGTCAATCCTCTTGAAGCTTTATAACTGTTATGAAGTTGAATGACTCTAAAGTTCATGTTGGTGAAAAGAGTCATCAACTATCTATTTGTAATCTTTATTTTCAAGTTGGGCATTAAAAAAATCTATGCGCCAACTTAAGGGGGAGTGTTAGAACTTATATGGAAGTTTTAGATTACAATAATACTATTATAGGTGATGAAAATATGTATTGATTGTGAGTGATTTTATTTTCAAATTTACTTTGATTTATCTACTATATATATATATATATATATAAAAGTCATCAATAATACAAAACAACTTTCACCTTCTCTTCTCTATCTATTTTATTTTCTTTTCTCTCTTTTAACAAAGATAACATAGCAACAACTTGGATATAGAAGAGTAAGTGGCCATCTATTGCCTATACCACACAGCAAGCTCATCAACTAATGACTTGTGGACTTCAGTTTAAAACAAGGTTAAGTATTAAAAATATATCTAGAATTTTTATTATCTATACAAGGTTCTTTTCTTGTTAGCAAAGCGGTAAGTCGCTAAATGAGCAATGATTTATTTTTTATTTCTTTTGTACTCTATCAATGACTAGTTTAGTGTAAATAGGCTTTTATTGTCACACATTATTTAGAGCTTTAAAAATTTTTAATTGTAGTATTTGCCATTGGGATTTAACCTGTCACGGTTTTGACATATTCAAATCCATTTTCTTGCAGATTTAAAAACATAGGTTAGAGTGACATCTGGTAACCCACATCATCTGATGAATGACCAAACATTCAATTCAAATAGCACGAATATATCTAGCTTGCTTTCGTTGCGAATATATCTAGCTTGCTTAGGTCACCAGCAATATCAAAGAGTTGCTAACATTTATGAAAGTTCCCAGAATGATATTGGTAAGTCCAGCGAGATTAGCACTATCTAGGGACAACATCTCTGTTTGACTTGTAACCCCTCATAAGTTTTCAACATATGGTTTTCTGAGCAAGCTAAATATCATTGTAATCATGATTTACTAGAGCTTTTCAACTTTATAGATAAATCCTCCATTTTTTTATTAAATGCATAGACAAAGACAACAAAATAACTTACCTCATCTTTTCCAGGGAAAATCGGTTTCCCATGTAGAAGCTCAGCAAAAATACAACCAACAGACCACATATCAACGGCTGGACCATACTTTGTTGTCCCAAGCAGCAACTCTGGAGGTCTGCTCAAAACAAGACAAATTAGAACTGACGGCTCCACTATCCCAACCTTTTTCCTTTTGTTAATGATTTTAGTTTATGTAGGAGGAAATGTTGCATCCTAAATGTTTAACCACTTCTGTCCAAACAGTTCATATAAGGAAGAAAAACCATTACCTATACCATAAAGTAATAACACGATTTGTAAGATTCGCATTGTGATCATTTGAGAATGAACGGGCAAGCCCAAAATCTGCAAGTTTCAGATTACCCTCATTGTCTATTAGAAGATTAGAGCCTGCAGCATGAACAGGAAACTTCATATATTTGACCTCATGACATCTAAAGTTCCACTAGTGAAATCCTTGCTTCAATTATAACCTTTGATATCACGATGAAGCACTTGATTCACATGACAGTAATGAAGCCCGGTCAATAGCTGCCTCATATAGCACTGCACGGAAAAGGAAAATAAGTGACACAGGGCTATTTTCTTATCAAAAAAAGAAATAGCCACTTCACAAGCCCTGTCAAGCGTTAGATTGTTACTGATCAAACAGTGGATGGATATTGCTCCATCCTATAAGTGACACCTTAATCTGAGGAACTGAAAATCTCATTCCAGGACGATCAGCAAGACCTGTCAAATCATGGTCCATGTATTCAAAAACCATGTAGATGCCACCTTTATACTTGTTACCATCTGCAAATAATGTTGCCAATATTAGAAATTCTCTGCACATGCCAAAATAAAATCTGAGTCCATGAAACTGTCCAAACATGAAGTGATTAAAAAAATAAATTAATAATTGTGAAATCATGAAGATAGAAGCAATAGGCTACACTACAAGACAGAAGCCTACTTGCCTGGTCTCCCAACTTCATCCTTCTCAGGGCCTGCGAAAAATTCACAACTTAAAATATTGAAAGGAAGGATCAATAACTAACCTCTAAAAGTATATAAACCCAAGGCTAGAAGTTGTTTGTATTTGAAGTTCAAATGCATCTTAATGTAAGTTACTTCAGTTTACTAGATTCTTTGTTGGAGCTAGAAAATGAGAATATATATTAAGCAAAAAAGATATGAAAGGATAGGTTAGCTGTCAAGCATCAGATATGCAATCACCTCCCCCAGGCCCATGCAAACAACATAATAACAATTACTAGTTTAGGTTAACTTGGTTGCTCAAACAAAAAGCATTCATCAAAGCACATGGAGCACACAGAGTTCATATAAATTGACGAACCAGGACTGGAGCAGATTGTCTTGAGGTTTATGCCACACCAGTAAAATCCAGTCTAAGAAACACGGACACTAATTACTGTGTTTAGAACAACAATTATGATGATCAGCATTGTGCTTGCACAGAGAGAGAGAGATGTTATATGTAAGTTGATAATTCAAGATAACAAATGCTCATGAACCCTTGATATTCTTAGAAAAGACATGGGTACTTTTGCTGGACTCTGATTTCTTGACCGTGGGGGCTCTCCCGTAGACATTAAGCAGAAACAACGTACTGCAATAAGAAACATATGTCCAAGGACATCATAAGAACCCCTTGCCTCCTATACTTGCTTTAATCACAGAGTGCCATTGTGAATTAATCTGTAAAGGGACCTCCAAACCCATTTGACTAACAAAGGTCAGTTCCTTTTGACATGATTCCCACCCTTAATCCATTTGTACTGCAAGGCTGTGGTACCATTCTATATGGTAAATAGTTTTTCCTTCACCAACACCTTCACAAAAAATCTTGTAATATCCTTCTCCAACCTCTTGGATTCAAAAAGAGGGGAACATAACAAAGTAGGGAAATTGGACATTAAAAATTGGAGAAGTGTGAGATTCTATCCCTTAGATAAGAGAGATTTCCTGAAACCATCCAACCTTTTCTCTATCATTTCTATTAATACATTCCAAGTACTCATTGATAAAGGATTACCTCCTACATATTCCATAGGCCAACCTTCCACCTCAACCAATTGAAGCTACAAGATTTACTAATTTTGATTATTGCATATTGATCTTTGAAACAACACTTGAAGTTCACTTTCAAACCAAACAAAAAACTATAAGAAGATTGAGAAATTTTCTTCATCACTCGAGTTGAAGACAGTATCATCATTATATTGCAGGCAATCACTAACAATTTGTTTCTTCCTATCAAAACCCCATCTTGGCTCAATCCACAAGTACACACGCACCAATATACATGCCATCACGTGAACAGGGAGGTATCTTAGTCAATTGCCATTAAATTTTGTTGCTGTAGTTTCAACTGTAAGTCAGATTGTTTCCTCTGTTTCTGATTGCAGTTCAGATGTTTATTTCCAATATCTTAGAATTTCTGGAGTGTAATTTTGCTTCTGTTCTTAGATTCAGGATTCACCAATAAGCCTGCATTTAAACTACAATCAATAGTCGAAACACAACCAAATTTTACTTTTTCAAACCATGAGTTCAATAGGGAGGTTTGGCCCCTCAAAGCACCAGGTTATCTTCACTTGTTAGTGATATCAAAGCAGGTTATGTAGTTTGAGCAAAAACTTTATCAAATGGGACCAAAAAAAAAGAAAATTATGAAAGATTAAAAACCATGGCCAACAACCAAATCAAGATAATGTCAAATTACTTCATGTTTTATCAAATGAGTAGGGGAGCAAAGCATGGGAAAAGCGACACTAGAAATGGATGAGAGTTCCACCACTCAACCCCTCCATGTGGATGGTCAACAACCCATCTAGAGTGTACTCAATAAATTAATTTGTTGGTTCTTGCCAAAATTGTAAAGTCGAATATCCAGGGTACAATAGTAAGGCAGATCTGACAAGCTAGATTTTTATACGCAAGCAAACTTTCCGATAGGCTCTGTTTGCACTCACACACACTCTCACAGTAGCTGTAACAAAGTTTTTTAGGAATTGAAATCGATTAGAGATAGTAGGCAAGCAAGTAGAAAATGAAGTCAGAATATATTGGAGTGTTTGGCAGGAAATTCGAGAGTCCTGCCAGCTCTCCCAGGACAAGTATTTCTCACAAACTACCGAAATAATCCTGATACCCCCTCTCTACTCTCTATCTTCCTCTTATATTTCCTAACTAACTCTGCACACTCCCCTAGGCTAGGATAACTAACTCCCTCACAGCTCATCCATCACTCAGCAAAACAAACTAACTCCCTCACAGCTCATCCATCACTCGGCAAAACAGAAAAACAAAACAGAAAATAACAATTCACATTTCTGCCCTTCCTTTGTTATCACTTTTGGTGTCGCCTAGCATAAGTAAATTTGATTGGAGGTCTATCATTACCCCCCGCCCAAATATTCACCTTGTCCTCAAGGTGAAAATGGGGGAACTGAGCTTGAATCAGATCAATTCGCTCCCAAGTGGCATCAAAAGCTGTTAGCCCTTTCCATTTAATTAGAACTTCTGTAATAAGTCCACTCCCCTCCTGTTTCTGGTGTATAGAAAGGACCTGTTCAGGTTCAACTACAAGCTCCATGGCATCATTGAGTTGGGAGGGAATGGAAGATGAGAAAGGAGCAGTGCCTACTGCACGACGTAACTGGGAAACATGAAAAACTTGGTGCACTGATGAATTTGCTGGTAGTTTAAGTCGATAAGCAACCTGTCCTACCTTGCTTCCACTGGATACGGCCCATAATAACGAGGACTAAGCTTTTCATTTCTGCGTCTAGCCAATGTTTGCTGTTTATAGGTTTGTAATTTGAGGTAGACCAAGTCGCCGACTTGAAACTGAACTTCCCTACGTTTGCTGTCTGCAGTCTCCTTCATTCTGTCCTAAGCCTCTTTCAGATTTTGTTTTAATTTCTCCAATATAGCATCTCTTTCTTCTAGCAATTGTTCTACTGTTGATATAGCAGTGGTAGACTGGCCATAACGAATCAGCGGAGGAGGATCACGACCGTAGAGTAGCTTGAATGGGGTAGATTTAGTTGAAGAATGATAGGTAGTATTATACTAATATTCTGCCCATGATAGCCACTTCACCCACTGTTTTGGTTTCCCAGCCACAAAACACCTAAGATAGGTTTCCAAGCAACGATTAACCACTTCCGATTAGCCATCGGTTTGTAGATGATAAGCAGTGCTTCGTTTAAGAGTTGTTCCCTGCAATTTGAATATTTCTAACTTGAATAAGCTGGTGACCACTCGGTCTCGATCAGTAATAATGGAACGAGGGATTCCATGAAGCCGTACAACTTCTTTAATAAAGATAGCCGCAACAGATTGAGCATTAAAAGGGTGTTTCAGAGGTATAAAATGCCCATGCTTGGTTAATCTATTCACAACAACTCAAATAGAATCATACCCCTCAGATTTTGGAAGGCCTTCAATGAAATCCATTGTTAAGTCTTCCCAAACCAGGTTGGGAATGGGTATAGGTTGAAGTAAACCAGCAGGAGCCAATGCTAGGTACTTGTTCTGTTGGCAAACTCCACAAGATTCGACATGGCAACTAATATCCTTCTTCATTCCTGGCCAAAAGAATTCACTACAAATTCGTTGAGTTGTTTTTAATAGTCCCGAATGTCCACCCACGGGCTGTTATGAAATTCCTTGAGTAATTTGGGTATAAGAGCATATGCCCTACTCAATACAATCTTCCCTTTATACAATAAGTTCCCTTGAACCATAGTCTAACTAGCCTGAGAAAAGTTTCCAGCCAGCAAAGCCTCCTTAATAGTCCTCAATTCCTCACTGTCATCAATCTCCTTTTGTATCTCATCAAAGTTAATAGAGGGAGAGAGTGAAATAGCAATAAATTCCAGATGCCTGGATAGTGCATCAGCAGCTTTGTTCTCTAATCCCGCTTTGTATTGGATCTCAAAATCATAACCCAACAATTTTGATAACCATTTTTGATGTTCAGAACTGACTACTCTATGTTCCAGAAGGTATTTTAGACTCCTTTGATCAGTTCGAACTATGAATTTCCGGCCAAGAAGGTAAGGCCTCCATTTCTGGACTATCCAAACTATCGCCATTAATTCCCTCTCATAAACTGATCTCAGGCGTTGATTTGGGAAAACATATGACTGTAAAAGGCTATTGGACGATTCCCTTGCATCAATATTGCTCCAAGCCCCACACCGAAAGCATCGGTATCAAGAATAAAGAGCTGACTCAAATCTGGTAAAGCTAATACCGGAACAGATGTCATAGCCCTTTTTAACTTGTTAAATGCTTCTTCAGCCTGATCATTCCACCTGAAATTATCTTTCTTTAGCTGCTCAGTCAAAGGAAAAGCAATACTGCCATATCCTGCTACAAATTTTCTATAGTATTCAGTTAATCCTAGGAATCCCCTCAATTCCCTTAGGTTCCTTGACGTTGGCCACGTCAACATTGCTTCTATTTTGGAATCATCAACTGCCACCCCTTCAGCTTTTAGGATATGACCAAGGTACTCCAACCTAGTTTAAGCAAACAAACATTTTTTAAAATTTGCATATAGCTGCTGTGTTTCCAGAATTTTTAGCACAGTTTGCAAGTGTTGCACATGTTCCTTTAAATTGTTGCTGTACACCAGTATGTCATCAAAGAAAACCAGGACAAATCTTCTCAAATACTGCCTAAATATGTCATTCATTAAAGCTTGGAATGTTGAGGGAGCATTAGTGAGCCCAAACGGCATCACTAAGAATTCATAGTGTCCATCATGAGTCCTAAAGGCTGTTTTATGGATGTCTTCAGGTTTGATTCTAATTTGATGGTATCCTGACTTAAGGTCCAGTTTAGAGAAAATACACGCCCCATGTAACTCATCAATAAGTTCATCTATAACTGGTATAGGATACTTATCTGACACTGTAGCTTGATTGAGAGCCCGATAATCCAAACAAAATCTCCGGCTTCTGTCTTTTTTCTTCACTAACAACACCGGGCTTGAGAAAGGACTGCAACTTGGTCGGATTATACCCGCTGCCAGCATCTCTTGAACTGATCGTTCAATTTCTTCCTTCTGGATTTGAGGATATCTATAGGGTTGTACACTAACAGGCTGCCTTCCCTCTTTGAGAACAATGGCATGGTCTCTTTCTCGGCTTGGGGGTAGTCCATTTGGCATGGTAAACACAGCCTAAAACTGATTAAGGATGTCTTGTACTTCTTTAGGAATTTCAGGAATTTCAGGGGAAATGTGGTCTCTCGAAATGGACAAAGCATTTAGCTCCAATAACACTCCCTGACCACCACTCCTCATTGCCCTAATAAGGTTTTTAAATTTCACCTGAGTTTTGCACAACCCAGGATCACCTTGCAAGACCACCTTCAAACCATCCACCTTGAATTCCATTGTCAATGCCTTGCAATCAAATTTTATGATGCCCAGATTTTCCAACCATAACATTCCCAGAACCAGAGCAGACCCTCCCAGCTCCAATGGAAGGTAATCTTCCACTATTTTAATTCCCTGCAAAGCCAAAACTACACCCTTGCAAATTCCTTCACCTTGTACCGGCTTTCCCGTGCCTAACAACACCCCATAACCTTCAGTATCATTCACAGGCAGCTTCAATTTTCTTACCAGAGCCTTGGAAACAAAATTGTGGGTTGCTCCGGGATCAATTAAGACAATAACCTCCTGCCCACATATCTGCCCCTTCAGTTTGATAGTTTTTGGTGATGTTAGCCCAACAACCGAGTTCATTGAAAGCTCCACCAGTTCTGTCCGGGTTCGATATTTTTCAGAACCTTCATCCTCAACTTCTTCGTCCTCCACCTGTAGCTCCTCCTCCCCTTGGACCACCATGACATGAAGTTCTTTGAATCGGCATTTGTGGCGCGGAGAAAACTTCTCATCACATTGATAACAGAGGCCTCTCTCTCCCTTGGCTTGTAATTCGAAATCAGTCAGCCTCCGAAAAGGAACCTCAGGCTTAGTTCCGGCAACCTTCTCCTGCATCAGAGTTGGTCTGCAAGTGAAGTTCCCAGTGTTCTTCGTAGGGGGCTGTAGCTGGGATGGACACATTTCTCTTATTGTAAGAAGACTGCATAGGCTTAAAATTTTTTAAGGCTGAATTCTTATTTTCTAGCTTCTGGGCCAAGCCCATGATCTGTTCAAGCCCATTAGGCCTGAAAGCCCTAATCTCAGCCTTTAACTCTAGACGCAGGCCATTGATAAACTGACCCTCCAGGAGGTGTTCTAGTATGTCCACCATTGACGAAGCCAGCCGCTCGAACTGCCGGCGATACTCCCTCACAGTGCTCTCTTGCCGGAGAGCCAAGAATTGCTCCAAAATTCCTTCTTGCGAAACTCTAAATCGCTCAAGCAAAAGCGCCTTCAGCTCACTCCGTGACCGGAATGCTCTCCTGGAAGTCTCCCACTGGTGCCACGCAAAAGCCTCCCCTTCCATCGACACGGCAGCGGCCATCAATTTCTCAGCCTCACCCATCCGATTCAAGGAAAAGAAATGCTCAACCCGATAGATCCATTCGTCCGGATCCCCTCCTTCGAAAGCCGACATCTCCGCTTAGCGCATTCTAATCTCCCCCTTACTGGTTTCGCCGGTGTTGAACCCGCCGATAGAAGTTGGTGGTTCAGGCGTTCCTGTTTCAGCCCTCACTGTTGGCGATTTTCGCCTGGCTCCTGACGATGAAGCTGTCGCATCGCCACTGTTAGCCTTCGTCAACGTCTCCAAACGCTCCAATATGGCCGCCATGTTCTGCTCCAAAAGATGGACCCTCGACAGTCCTTCTTTAACCACTCCGATTTCTTCTTGAAACAGGTTAAACTTCTCTTCTAATACATCCATTCTCCCCTCTCCTTTCTTACCTGCCATCCCTCAATCTCACTGCTCTGATACCAAATTGATAGGATCTGTTTGCACTCACACACACTCTCACAGTAGCCGTAACAAAGTTTTTTAGGAATTGAAATGGATTAGAGATAATAGGCAAGCAAGTAGAAAATGAAGTCAGAATATATTGGAGTGTTTGGCAGGAAATTCGAGAGTCCTGCCAGCTCTCCCAGGAGAAGTATCTCTCACAAATTACTGAAATAATCCTGATACCCCCTCTCTGCTCTCTATCTTCCTCTTATATTTCCTAACTAACTCTGTACACTCCCCTAGGCTAGGATCCCTCACAGCTCATCCATCACTCAGCAAAACAAACTAACTCCCTCACAGCTCATCCATCACTTGGCAAAACAGAAAAACAAAACAGAAAATAACAATTCACATTTCTGCCCTTCCTTTGTTATCACTTTTTGTGTCGCCTAGCATAAGTAAATTTGATTGGAGGTCTATCACTTTCAAATCCAGGAACTTTCAAACCATCATTGGCGTCATTGGCCTCTTGCCATTTGGAAGAAGCGCAACTTTGACTTAATTGATCAAACAGGAATTGGCATAAGGTTTGTGGAATAAGCTCACCAATGCATTTATGCAAGGTACAGTCCAAACCAATTTATCAATTATATTGATAGCTAACTAGTTTCCAACAGCTGGGGATAATAAAGACTACCAGGATAAATATGAAGCATTGCTAATCGAGGCAATGTCATTTCCTAAGGCACGACAAGTCAACCGATCGAGAGAACCCATAAGCACAAAACTGCAAGCTAATAGACCAATGACTCACCACAATCATTGGCTTGGCAAGTTTGTATGATGCAAGGGAAATATTTGGCTTATAGGAAAACCATGCTTCCAGTTGATCAAGCAACTACTCAAACAAGAATAGCACTTGATCCCAACCAAAAAACAAAATGGTTACCACTCCGGACAATAACTCCATCCAAGCTCTTTATGAGTAGATGTTGATCATTAGATATGATCTTCAGTCAGAGAATTTAATGCTCCACCAAACCCTTTCCCTGGCTCATTAAAGCTAGAGATATAATCATTGTCAAATTCAGAATCTTCATAGACACTAGAATCCTTTTGCAATAGATTTTACGCAACTAAATCCTAGCAACATATAGAGAAAGGAGAGGAAACCAATATACAGCATTTCAATTTTTGAACCTGGTCTTTTACAAAACTTAATGCCTTGTATAAGCCCTCAACCTAGTATTACTTGCATAAGAAAATAACAAAAGTCTAATATGAAAATCAAACCTAGCTAAAACACAACCACAATAATCTGAATCTCTAAAATAAAAATACATCCTATTGTTGCTATTAAAATTTAATCTTTCTATGCTGCAGTAATAGTCCTTCCTTGGAAAGAGGCACTGCCACAACAGGTCTTTGCTTCTACTCGACTTGGAAGTTCATTCTTCCCTCAAAATCAGCTTTGCCAACCCATCGTAAGAGAGATGACTCATAATCAACCATTTTTATCACAAATATGAATACACCTCTATTAGAATTATATATATATGATAAAATCTTTTTGGTGAATTTGGAGAGATTTGGTACCATTTAACAAAAGGATTACTTTACCAAGCGTTAAACAAACTCCATTTAAACTCATCTGTTTTGGAAATTCCACAGACCCTCTGACAATCCTTCACCAAACTATTTGTGCATATAAAAAGAAATACTTTTCAACCAATAACTGAAACATAAAATCAAAATGATTGATTGTCTTTGGAAAGCAATAATTCCCAACACGACAGCCCTACATAAATTAACTTTGAGACCCAAGAAATTATAAAGTATTCACCTAACTTTCAGAATATGGGCTATTTAATATCAATCTTCTGTCGAAAAATCTGTTCAAATTGGAAGTGGGTTACTTCAAATTTATTCTTGCAACCCATAAATCAATTTAAACCAATTTAAATGAAAAATTCTTAATATGTAAATTTAAGTTATTGAAACTTAAGAACATTTTATTTTTAAGAAACTTAGGGCTTGTTTGTTTGTGTATTTTGAAAACTGTTTTTAGAAAACGCATATTTATCAATACATTTAAATCAATATTAACCATATATCATTTTTAAAATTTAAAAAAAAAAATTAAAACCAATCACATATTCTTATCAAATTTTAAAAACAAAAACTCAAAATACACAAACAAATACCACCTTAAATTTCACTTATAAAGGATAAAATGTGTAATTACATATTCATATTATTAAATATAAAATTAGCATTGTTAACCAATATGATTAACATATTTTAATAAGAGTAAAAAAATATTTAATATCACACATTGTTGCCCCTATCCTCCCCCCAAGTTTATTTTCTCCCCTTTCTTTGATTAGGTTCCATCAATAACTTTATCTTATATTAAACCAGGACAATGACTTCATGCCACTTCCTTTCATAAAAAATTAATTAATTAATTAAAAAATAAAAAAAATAACAAATAAAAAAAGACCTCTTCAAAACTCTAGTTCATATCTAATACCAGACGCCCTTTTCAAAATCTTTAATTTTTTTTAATAAAACAGAACCATATAAACAAAAAATAATTTTTTTCTGTAATTTGTTATTAAAAAAGCCCAAATATTTTCCAAACTATAAATCTCAACACAATTTTGGTTACCCAAGTGAAAACGCAATTCCCATGTTTGAAACATATACTTTCAATTCTATACATATTTCACGCAAATTAGGGATTTATTCAATTTTAGATCACAAAAAAATGATATCTTAATTTCACTGCCCTCCCATGGAATTTAATTAGCAAAATAGGTCAAGACTTCCCTTATTGTTCATGGTTTTTCTTCAAAATTCGTATACAAACAGATTGACCAATCAAGCAATAAAGACACAAAAACAATCTTCCAACTCTAAACCCAATTAACACAATAGAGTGTTACCAACAACCCCTAATCTGGCAAATTTAATTTTAGATCTAAAATTCTAAGGACACAAGAAACAGAAGTTGGACTTCAGTTTGGTGACAAAATTAACATAAACCCCAACTGCAAAAGACCAATATCCTTGTCCATATGATCACCAATGAAAATAATGGCTGAAGAGGACAAATATCACTACATATCAGGCACCTGGCTGTGATTATATTTACAATAATGCTAGCTACCATGGGTTAGACATGGTGAAATTGAGTAAAAAACTTTCATATACAAATTTAATACACAAGGTGTGTTTCTTGGTATGATAGCAGTTGAAGTCACCAGACTGGTGTTCAACGGTGGTTGCCAAATGCATGGATCACATGGATTTCTAATACTTTCTAATTTGATTTATCAATGTAGATTGACAATCATTATCCCTCCATTGTTAGTTTTAACAAAAATTAATTAACAATAAAGGAGGTCTACCGAATTTTCTAGCCACTTAGGACCTATATTTAGGCCCAACCTTAAAAGGAGTCCAATAAACCTAACCTAAAACTTAACTCCTGGAATTTTCTTCTTCTTTATATATACCCAAAAAATCCCCTGACCTTCCCTTGTTTACCCAGTTCTAAACTTAGGGCTACATCCATACCCTATAAGTTTGGTAGTCAGGAAATATGTGAGATATATATTGTGTACAAAACACCAATATACTTTACAACCATACCTGGAGATGTCACGATCTCTTTCAATTTAATTACATTTTCGTGGTGCAGCTTCTTTAGAATTTTGATTTCACGTATGGCAGTGATGGGAAACTGCAATTTAAAAACATAAAAAAAATAAAAAGGTGAAATGAAAGCATTTCAAGAGTAATATGATTATTCAATAATGATTTACTTCCTATGCATAAGAATTTTCTATCTTCATCTCATGTATTGCAAGCTATATCATTAGCATAGAGGAGTTAAAAAGACAAGGGTGTTTCTAGTAGTAAAGGACAATACAAACATAATCTAGCACTTCCATCAGTGATTTTAATCGCCATTAGTTAGAATAAAATGGGAAAAGGGAATTTCAGTCAATTAACAACCATTATACCTTAAAAAACCCTAAAACCAAAAAATAAAAATAAAAAAGCATTTGTTATGTTGCAAAGATCTTTCTTCTCTCTCTTCTACTCTCTACACCGTAGTTACTAGAAAGATTGAATTCGAATTCTCTCTTCCACTCTCTTACCGCAACCATAAATTCCAACAGCAATGTCTCAATTTCTTCTTTTACTATACATCCATTTCCAACTAGCACACTACAAGAAAACCAGCATACTTGCATCCTTACCAAATTTCTTAACAAAAAATCCCTAACCTCTAAACAGAGATATTGAACAATGAATCTGAGAGACCAAAGCCATGGCTTCAATCTCCAATCCGTTGCTCTCTTCAAACTTCTTTGGTTCTCAATATTTTTCATAACTGAATATAACCATAAAGTCTCCCCCTAAACAAAAGCAAAGGTTGCACAATGCATAAAGTGCCGCCAATTCTTCCCAAAGTCTTCTTCTATTCCTAGGTCCATTGGAACCATAGGCTCCAATTAACGACCAAACATCCCAATGTATCCCTAGGTATATTGTGTCAAGAAGTGAATCATTCTTTAAGATTTTGTTGAGTAAGATGATAAACAAAGTTGGATGTATTAATCAATTACCCTTACTCCATTTATTTAAAGACACAATGTAACAAGGGAGGAAACTAGTGAAAAATGAAACCTAAATTGTATGCCTTTGACTACCCAAACTCTAGGAGGTGCATATGGCACTACCCCACGCTTAATTTATCATACTTTAGTTACAAAGAAAATTATAATGATTAACAAGAAGGTAATAACATACCCCTTCTCTCTCATTGTCCATTCGTATTTTCTTTAATGCTACAATTTCTCCCGTCTTTATTTCTCTAGCCATGTAAACCTGACTGCAAAAATAATACATCAAATAACTAAAATGAAGTTCCACATTATCGACAACAAGATGAAAATATGTCCAATCTAACAAGATAACCTAGAAACAAAATAGAAAGCCTAAAACAAAATGTCTCATAGGAATATTAGTCAGCATCTTCTATCAAGCAATGGAAAGATGTTAGCAAACAGCAGTATTTCCATGTTTATCTAAACGAGACACTCTTAACATATACAAAGCAGTAAGAGAAACCAATTATCCATGAGAAAAGGAAGCTTTGGCTATTTAAGTCCTAAACAAAAAGAATATTATATTAAAGCACAGCAGAGCTATTATGCACCAATACTTAAACCACTCTGACATCGGACTGGAGAGGAGAAACAGAGAGAAGAGGAAGAAAGAAATAGAAGATAAGTTAGAAGAAAAGAAATGGGGAAAACCTAGAAGAAAAGGGAGAGGAACCAAAGAGAGTTGAGTGAGAAACCAATATCCTTTTCCAGTAATCCATCAAGTTTCCCCTAAAAAGAAAAAAAAAATACTATGGCCCCTTTATATTGTGGACCTAATTAAATTAAGAAATAGAATATATAAATAATAATATTTAAATCCTAAAACAAAGCACTTACTAGATTACGTAGATTCCTTATTCTCCATTAAGCTCTCTTCAAGAGAAGTAGTTGGTCAACGTCATGAAATTCCAATGCCAACTTTGTAAAGGTAATAACAATCCACAACTTAGTATTTAGACCATTAAATTCATCTAGAATTATATTTAGGCAAAAACTTTTAACATTATATAATATTTCCTCATGTTAACCTGAGAAGTTACCCTTCTACCTCATAAGTAGAAGAAAGCAAAAAAGGAAAAGATTCTAAGTTTTTTTGGAAGAAAAGAAAAGATTCTAAGTTGCATAATGACAACTCAAATAAGCAATAGCAAGACTGAGACAAGTAGTATCATTAAATCTTATACATTAAATATTCCTAAAATAATAATAATAATATTAATAGTTAGGTTCACATCATCTTCAATCCTGGAGTCAATCAATTTTCTAAAGCCTCAAAATATTTGTAATATGGTTTAATGACTGTTTGATTCAATTTCTTGTGGGTTCAAAAATTCTAACCTGCCAATGGACCTAATTCTCATCATGGCAACCTGTAAAGATATAAACCAACCCAAAATGCAATTCAAGTCATTTGGGTACCCACTTCCATGTAATTCCATAAAGTATATTAGACAATCATAAGATGTTCTATAAAATGAACAAAAAACCTTAAAGGGAGTGTTTTTGTTTTCAAAATTAAGAAAAGATATTTATTCAAAGTATATTAGACAATCGTAAGATGTTCTAACTTCTATCCCGTGTTTTAATTTTTTCCGAATTTAGAAAAAGATATTTGGTTTAAATTGATGTGAAATGCATTGGTTAATGTGCATGATACTTCAAACTATAAGTAGGTTCTATATCTCTAAAAGATGGATCGAAGGATACAAAAAAATATCCACAATGCTACGCTCTGCAGACTGCATTTCTTGCTACAAATTTTCTAGCAAGGTTTTAACAATTATTTGAAAAAAAAAATTATTGGCCTTGAGTCAAGCTAAAATTTTCTCTAGCAAAATTCAGTCAAAAGTATCAATAAATTACTTGGCATTTCCATTACTAAGTAAAGAAAGACGACAACTATCTTATTTCAACTTCACGTTTTCTCAGTTCGATTAAAATAGTTGAACAAGTCGAACCTTAACATAATTTTATACACGGAATTTTAGAAAATAAATAACTTTAAAAAAAAATGAAACTAACCCATAAGTGCCTTCGCCAATCTGCTCTAATTTCTCGAAGCAATCAACGCTTCTAGAACCCCAAGAAGGTGATTCATACAAGTTGAGCTGACCCGGGGCCGCTATAGCCATTCCTTCGCCCTCTTCTTCTTCGTCTTCACCAGTTAACGAAGCAAATGTATCTACAATTTCAAATTAATTAATATTTGTTACTTACTATTATTATTATTATTAAGGGCAAATGCAAGCATTTTGTTGTCAAAAGAAAACATAGGCTTATTTAACGTTAAGGGAGAACTCCGGATGACCCTGAGGTAAAGGCCCAATAGCTTCAAATAGCCCACAGTGAGCAGGCTGCTGTTTCCTTACATACTTTTGAGGGTACATTGGTCATTTAACACCTAATCGCATCGACGGTGGGAGAAGTCCCCATAACACCTCTGAGATTTGGCAACAGGATCAATCAAGGACAGTCAACCTTTAAAATGATAATTTAGTTCCCCATTTCAATTTTTGTTTAATTTGATGGAAGGCAATTTGAGTGTTTGATAGAAAAAGGCACAAAACTTCATTTAGGTTTCTTGAAAATTTGTATAACCACCTTAGATTTCTAAAAGTCTCAAATATTTCTCATTGCTATCAATCATTGTCAAGTTTTTAATTTGATATGTAAATGAATAAAATGAATAGAGCACATATTAAACAAATATAATGAAAATAATTATAATTTAGAAAAAGTATTTTTATTAAAATAAAAAATAGAAAGGTCCACCAACAAACACGTTAAGATAAATTTTGTTAAATATTTTTAATTGATTGTTTTGGTAATTATTTAAAACTCTATGAAGGTAAAAACTTATCTTCTAATATGAGAAATAATATTAATAATAACTTCTTTTATTTTTATGTATTTTTTCCCTTTTTTATAAGAATTACAATATTGAGAATGATTTTTTTCTTTCAATTTACGACAAACAATTACCAATGGATTTTTTTATAATTTAAAAGAATTTAACAAAATTATTTATACTCAAGTATTCATATTATACATATTTAATATGTGCCTTATCATATTTTAAATTAATTTAATCTCCTAGTGTAGATCTACTTATTGTTAATAGATCAATAAGAATATTGTTTCGATAGATAGCTCTTCTATATAGTTTATTAATATCTAAACTCATTAGTTTACCTTCATTTATTTGAATGATTGGTCTCAACACGGAAGGAAGAACTGGTGATAAAAATCATTTCAATTCCATTAATAATGATAATTTGGAATATCACACATTAATTAATCAAAAAGATATTCAACAACTAAAAGAAAGATCAATTGTTTGGGATCCTTCCTTTCTTCAAATGGAACAAACAGAGATGTGTTAAACAATGGTGAAGGGATAAGGGAAGAAGAGGATAAAATAAAGTGAAGAGACAAAAAAGTTTATATTTTTTATTTATTATATCTAAATAATTTGTGGTTAATGTTTTAGTTTCTTGTATGCCATGTTTCTACATATTAACTTTGGGCAATAGTTTTTAAAGTTTTCTAATACTTAATATGTGAAGGTAGCAAACTAACCCTGAACTCCCTCATTGTAATAGAAGGCAACTAATGTCGGGGGTCATTTCGCCTGTTTTCACAAAAAAAAAAAAGTTATTTGTTATATTAGGACATACCTCAAAGTTATTTGTGAAATTTTTTCTTTAATATAATTAAATTTTTTCATAATTTCATCGAGTTGCATCTTTATCTTTGAGACCAATTATATACTATTTGAATGTTTAGGGTTTTATATACTTAAATTTTAATTTAACGAACGTATTTCATTTAATATTTAATTAGGATTCATTTTTCAAAACCTTTGTTAAACCCTTAAGATAGTATTCCTTTAACATTATAGAGTCATGAATTCCACATCTTTATAATAGTGTTCTATAGCATACAAATATTACAATCTAAACTAGTTAAGGTATTAATATTATATTTTAGATTTTACTGTTTATTTTAATCAAATATTGGGTCAGTTTGAGGTTGTTGTTGTTGTAGAAATAAGCAACTTCTACTTTACCGTAGAAAAAATCAACTTAAAAAAAAGTGAGAGGGCGTTTAGTAGACCAACTTTTAAAAACTATTGTATGTTTTAAAAGCAAGATAGAGGTGTTTAAAATTGCTATTGTTGTATCTTTTATTATGCACAAATGACCAAAATGACCATATAAATTATTCCTTTATAATATTTAATTATTAATATTTTATAATCAATTCTTGTTACTTTTTTGAATTGTTTCCAACATTATCTATATGAATTAATCAAATAATATTTTATAATCAACTCTTTTTCCTTTTTTAATAATTATTTTTAACAATGTCTATATAAATTATTTAACTAATATTTCATAATCAAGTTTTTTTTTTCTTTTTTTTGAACTATTTCCCACAAATTCTATATAAATAATATTTTCATAATATTGTAAAACTTATGCTTTTTTATCAAATTGTTAATTGTAAAAATCATGTTTAATATAACATGACTTTAGAAGACCTATTTTTAAACAATAAAGAAAAAAAAATAAGAACTATTTCTTATACTTTTTTTCTCCTTGTTATAGCCAAATTCTCTTATTAAACAATAAAGAACTGTAATTGATATTGCACGTGAAAATTGAAGTGGGTTGGAATTTAGAGACAGAATACAGTTGCTGTTGCAAGTGAAAATTGCAACGGGTTTGAAAGCTTTAGGTTAGCTTGAACCATCGACGGCTTTAAGGTTAAATAAGGGTAGTTTTGTCATTTTCCTATTTGTGAGGATAATTTTGATATTACACATTTTAAAAGCAGAAGTTAATATTTTGATCTTCAAAATAGGTGGTTCCTTGCTTCTAGACTTTTTCATTAAACCTTTTTTTTTTTTGTAGCAACATCTTTTTGAAGCAGGTTGAAAAACAACTCCAAACACCCTGAGTTGCTGTTGCTGTAGAAAAAATGCTTCTTTTCACAACAATCGTAACCCTAAACTGGCTTATTGTAGTTTGTAATTAGAGATACATTGCTCACTTAGGATTGAGGCAAATATGTCTTTAATTGTCTCCATTATGGAATTTATAATTAGTTACAGTAGTACAATGAATAACATATATTCAATGTATTCATAATACACAAATGTCTTTATTTTAAAGTCTCAAATTTAATAGGTTAAGACTCATTATCTCCATTGATACAAATGCCACAATAACCTTGCTCAAACAATGTGTTCAACTTTATTTATAGCTTTTGAACATAATTTGAGCTATGATAAGTTCTGTATCTCCTATATATGAAAAACCTCGTAGAAATACATACTTTATCAATATTCAAGCTCTGAATCCTCAAGACATTAATAACATTAAGATATTTAATATGCATAGCATACTATGGTATAGAACATTTTTTTATTATGAAAAACATCTAACTTTTAAGGCATAATCCTAATAGTTAGTGGATAGAACTAGTTAATGTAACATGTTTCCAATAGCATCACTTGTATTTAAAAGAATTGGGTTGTTTTGTGATTAGATAAGTGAAAAAGAGAAGAAAATATGGATAAATAGGTATTTAATGATGATGGTTGGGCCACATGTTAGTTTTCCAAATGGTCTCCATCCATAACTTCCTTAAAACTAAAGTGAGGTTATTTATACTTAAATTTTACTCTCAATGTCTATATTTTCTAAGTATACTTTACAATTAAAAATTTTTAAATTATACCTTTACAATTTTCATAATTCCAATACTATTCTCATTAGCAAAAAAAAAAAAAAATCAACGGCTTAAAAATTAATTCAGTGAAAAATGCAATACAAAGTAAATAAAAATTCGACAAACAATGAAAGACATTTAATATAAAAATATTCACTAATGGTTTTTTTTCACACTCTTTCCAAAATAAATTGATGTCATTATTAAATTACGAAGATATATTTGATAAAAATTTTTGTTGTAGAATTCTACCATAGTTGGTCACTAAGGGCAAAAGAAAATTGTTTTAGGCGCAAAAAATCACACCAAAAAACTTATTAGTGTTAGATTTTGCCAAAAAGGGAATTATGTAGGACAAATAAACATAAATGAGATCATAACCATATCACATTTCTCGTAGCTTCTCTTTTCAAAAAAAAATTATGTCATGGGTGCATTTAAGTGGATGTATATAACTTATTTGGCTATACCGAGAACTTGTAGTATGAATCACTGTGATTTATTATAAAGAAAAATTTTTATGAATGATCGTGAGGTAAAACCTTAATATATTTAATCATCATATTTGAAAAATAGCTTCAAATGACCCTACTACTAAGGTTATTAAGGTTCAGTTGTTAAGTTCGATGATTATAAGATTATATAGATAACTAGATTTATATTTTATAATATTTATTTATTTTTCAATTATTTTTTTCTTTCTTTTTTTTCTCCCTTTTCTCTCTCTTCCCCTCATTCTCTCTTCAAGCTTAATCCTCTCTTCACTCCTATTCAACTTCACTAGCTCAATTTTTATTTTATTTTATTTTTTTTAAGAGAAGATCCCCACGCATTGCACCCAACCACATCAAATGTCAAAAGCCCTCAATTACAATTAAAAGCCAAGAAATTGAAAGAATCATTGATTCAAAATAAAAGCCCTAAACATCCTTATTTAAAAGAAAACCCAGCAAGAAAAAATCAAACACCCGATGGTAGTTTGCCTAAACACTCCCAAGTTCTTCACTCCAAGTAGTTCAATTATACACATATTTCTCTTCTTCTTCATAAACCCTCATCTCCTTACTATTAATATTGAACTCCTCAATTAACATTGCACAAATGCCCTAAATATCCTTATTCAAAAGAAAACCCAGGAAGAAAAAATCAACCCTTAATATGTTTTCATTCTTCACAAGCCAAATCCGAAAACACACCTAGCAACCAGTAACCAATAACATTATAGCATCATCCAAATAGCAAAGCTACCAGTAGCAATCACCTTCTTCCAATGCAATTCACCAAGATCAGCACCTAAACTACCTAGACAACCGCCACTCAAGCAACCCAAATTTGTGCCACCACCCGGCAGCATCACACCCTAAGCAACCCAATTTACGGCACACAAATGAATTCATAATCTAAAAACCAAAATCAAAAAAATTAAGAGAATACACTTAAAAATTTAATTTGCAAACCTAGCCAACCTCCAGCATAAACAAAGCCAAAAACCCAGCCAACACAAGCACACCAAAGCAACCACAACACAACATGTCAAGACAGCTCACTGAGTTGCTGCTGCCCTGCTGTCCCTGGACTGCCTTGCTGGCCAAGTTTTTTGGACACCTCAGCACTGTCTGTTAATTCTGTTACTAATCCATTTAATTCTATTCATTCTCTGTTTTATTTCTTAAGTAGAATTAGTTAGCTTTTCTTCCACCAGCTTCTAGTAAGGTGCCAGGTGCATTGATATTATTGGCATATAATTTTGTACCATTGATGTAGGACACATGGCACCTTCAGTGTAATACCTTTTCCCTTTTGATATAAATAGAAAAGTGCAGCTCTGCAGCCGGCAGAATGCTGTAAGCATTTCTCCCTAAAATCCAAATTGGTATCAGAGCTTTCCGAGGCCTACGCCATGTTTGTTGGTACTGTGGATAGAGACCACTCTAATGGTGACTCAATCTCCTCATCTCGGTCAACTTTTCTCCATGGGAGCTCACCCTTCGGAAATACTCTGAATCAATCTTTTCCTATCAAACTCGATGAAGATAATATCACCATTTGGAAAGCTATTATCCTTCATACCTTGAAAGGTCATAAACTTGATGGATTTGTCCTAGGCTCCAAAATTTTTCCTCCGGAATTTATTCCAGTTACTACTTCTGGTGAAGATGAAACTAGCTCCCAGCTTGTTCCAAACCTAGAATATGAAGAATGGGTTACTACCGACAGCTTACTAATGGGGTGGCTTCTCAGCTCAATCACCAGTGAAGTTGCTGCTCAAGTTATAGGCCAACCTACTTCTCACAAACTGTGGAAAGCACTGGAGGAGTATTGTGGAATCAAAAACAGGTCCAAAATCTCAAATCTCAGATTTGATCTTCAAACCACCAGGAAAGGATCTATGAAGATGAGTGATTATTTGGCAACCATGAAGATAATATCAGACAACTTAGCTGTGGCAGGAAGTCTTATAGAGATGAATGACTTGATCTCCTTTATCACTCTCGGGTTGGATGCTGACTATACACCCATTGTTGTTCAGATTCAAAGCAAAGACAATATTTCCTAGCCGGATCTCCAAGCTACTCTTCTCAACTTTGAGAATAGATTGGAAAGGCTAAACAGTTTCACTAATCTTAGTCTCAACTAGATATCAGCCACTATTGCTGTTGGAAGACAAAATGTCAAACGTGATGTGTCACAACAAGGCAATAACTCTAGGAATCCTAACCAGAACTTTGAAAGAGGTACAAACAGTGGTAACTAGAGAGGCAGAGGACGTGGTAGATTTGGTCAATCAAGGCCAATTTGCCAAATCTGTGGCAAGATTGGCCATCTAGCCTCAATCTGTTTCTATAGGACAGACCTGAGTTATATGGGATCAGTTAATCAGAATAGAAACAACAACAATAGGCAAGCATTTCCTGGATTCACAAGACAGAATCAGCCTCAACAAGTCTACTTTGCCTCACAAAATCCACCCCATCAGACTCCATTTGCCACACCTGAAATTGTCACTGATGGAAGCTGGTACGCAGATAGTGGAGCCACAAATCATGTGACAACTCAATCTGATATGCTGAGCTCCAGGAGTGAGTACTGTGGTAAGCAAAAACTCTCTGTAGGAGACGGAAATAAATTGTGCATTTCTCATATAGGACACTCTAAAATAGCTGCCTATAATACCATGTTGAATTTGAAGAATGTGTTGTGTGTGCCTAAGATAACCAAGAACCTTTTAAGCATTTCCAAACTCACTGCAGACAATGATGTTTTTGTTGAATTTCACCCAAAATTTTGCCTTGTGAAGGACAAACACACTCAACAAATTCTACTACAAGGGAGAACTAGAGATGGACTCTATCAGATTTGTCCTCAAGATCTCAGAAAATCCTTCAAGTCTCACTCAAGATTCCATGGAAGAAAAAAGCAATATAAGAGCTTTGTTGCTGCTGTGAATCCTGTTAAAAAGTCCTGTGTGTCTCCAGAACTTGTCTCTGAACAGTTCTTAGTTGAGTCACTGTCTAAGTCAGTATCCAAAAATGTAATGAGTCCTTATTGTCTAAATGTTTCAGTTTCAAACATCATGCCAATTAAGGAAAAATTCAATGTTTGGCATAGAAGACTTGGTCACCCGTCTATTAGAATCCTTAATCAAATTCTGAAAACATGTAATGAATTCTCTCCTAGCAATGAAATTCCTGAATTTTGTGATGCTTGTCAATTTAGAAAATCACATGCTCTTCCCTTCAAAACCTCTCACAGCAAAACAAAACAAGTCCTTGAATTGATTCATACTGATCTCTGGGGCCCTGCTCCTGTGAACTCAACCTCTGGTTTTAAATATTACATCCACTTTATAGATGATTTCAGCAGGTTTACTTGGATCTATCCACTAAAGAACAAGTCTGAAGCCCTGGTAGCATTTAAACATTTCAAAATCTATGTTGAGAAAAAATTTGAAACTCAAATCAAAGGACTCCAATCTGATTGGGGAGGTGAATACAGGGTGTTCACTGATTTCTTAAAATCAAATGGAATTGAACTTAGAGTTGCTTGTCCTTACACTCATGAACAGCAAGGGAAAGCTGAAAGGAAGTGTAGGCACATTGTAGAAATGGGACTCACATTGTTGGCACAAGCTAGCATTCCCTTAAAATATTGGTGGGAAGCTTTTCATGCAGCTGTCTGGGTAATTAATAGGCTTCCAACACCAACTCTTGGTGGTCTTTCTCCTTGGTAGAAGTTGTTCAATCAACTCCCTGATTATCAGTCCCTTAAAACCTTTGGTTGTGCTTGTTTTCCTTGTCTAAGGCCTTACCAAAATCATAAATTCCAATACCATTCAACCAAATGTGTCTTTTTGGGTTATAGTGACCATCATAAGGGATTTAAGTGTCTGAGTTCCACAGGCAGGATATACATTTCCAGGCATGTCATATTTAATGAATTAGAATTCCCATTCAAACAAGGATTCTTGAATGTCAGAGATAATTCTTCCTCCATTCAGTCCCTTAGTCCATCTTTTGGTGTCTTACTTCCAACTCTAAACAGATGGTCAAGCAAAGAAAATAAACTTGAAGGATTTGAGACTTGTGACACTCAAAATAGAGAAACATCTCAAGACTCTCATGCTGTAACTGAAACTGATCAAAATCTCACCTCAAAGAAAAACACAGATTCGGACACCTCAAATACTTGCCCAGATCAGTCACCAAGAGCCTCTCCAAATCACTCACCAGTCCCCTCAAACACTTTATCACCTCCTCAAGTGAGTGAATTCATTAGAAGAGAACCTGACAACTCACCTGTCAATCAACCTATCACCAATCCAAACATTCCTCACCACCCAATGATCACAAGGTCCAAAAGCGGCATTTTTAAACCCAAAGTTTACAACATCAGCAAACAACATGAAGAAATTAAGGAGAACACAGAACCAAATTCAGTCTCTGAAGCCATGAAATCAAGCTCCTGGAGAAAGGCAATGGATTCAGAATATGAAGCTTTAGTCAATACAAAACCTGGACACTAGTTCCATACTCTCCCAACTACAGCTTAGTGGGAAATAGATGGGTGTTCAAGCTTAAGCTAAACAGTGATGGTACTGTCCACAGGCATAAAGCCAGATTAGTGGCCAAGGGATTTCACCAAACTCCTGGGATTGACTACTCTGAAACATACAGTCCTGTGGTAAAGGCTGGGATAATCAGAGTTATTCTCACCTTAGCAGTCTCTAAAAGTTGGTCAATAAGGCAATTAGATATTAATAATGCTTTCCTTAATGGAAGCTTAGAAGAATCAGTGTACATGGTTCAACCGGAAGGATACATTGACTCCTCTAAACCCTCTCATGTCTGTAAACTTCACAAAGCTTTATATGGTCTTAAACAGGCTCCAAGAGCCTGGTTTGAAAAACTGAAGAGCACTCTCTTAGATTGGGGTTTCATCAACTCTAAATCAGATTCATCTCTCTTCATTTTCAAGGAGAAAAACATCCTGATTCTCATTCTGGTATATGTGGATGACATACTCATAACCAGCAACAACACATCCTCAATTCTTGAACTGATTGGAAGTCTAAACAAGCTCTATGCTCTCAAGGATCTTGGGGAATTACACTACTTTCTTGGAATAGAGGTAAGAAGAGACTCAACAGGGATGTACTTAAACCAGTCAAAATATATTTTTGACTTAATCAGAAAATTGAAGCTGGAGAACCTGAAACCATGCACAACCCCTGCTGCCATAAGCAAAACTAAAATAGTTGAAGCCTCTGAACCATTTCCAGACACCATCCTTTACAGAAGCACAGTTGGTGCCCTCCAATACCTCACATATACAAGGCCTGACATAGCCTATATTGTCAACAGACTCAGTCAATCCTTACAGGCTCCCTTAATGCATCATTGGCAAGGAGTCAAAAGAATATTGAGGTATTTAAAAGGAACTGAATTCTTTGGTCTGCATATCAAACCAAGTGACAGCACCCTCATCACTGGTTTTTCTGATGCCGACTAGGCTTGCAGCTTGGAGGACAGAAGGTCAATTGGAGGTTACTGCATCTTTTTGGGGGATACTTTAGTCTCCTGGCAATCGAAGAAACAATCTGTTGTATCACGATCGAGCACTGAGTCAGAATATCATGGTTTAGCCCAAGTTGCTGCAAAAATCACATGGCTTCAATCTCTTCTCTTTGAACTTCATTTCCAATTCCCACAGTGCCCAATCACCTGGTGTGATAATACCAGTGCTAGTGTCTTAGCTTCGAACCCAGTTTACCATGCCAGAACAAAGCACATAGAGATCGATGTGCATTTTGTTCGAGACAAAGTCCTGCAGCAGCAACTTGAAGTCCGACATGTTCCATCATGTGATCAACTTGCGGATTACCTCACCAAACCCATTGCAGCTCTGCAGTTCCAGCATTTTCGAATCAAACTGGGCATAACTGAATTACCCTCCAGATTAAAGGGGGATGTCAAGACAGCTCACTGAGCTGCTGCTGCCCTGCTGTCCCTGGACTGCCTTGCTGGATAAGTTTTTTGGACACCTCAGCACTGTCTGTTAATTCTGTTACTAATCCATTTAATTCTGTTCATTCTCTGTTTTATTTCTTAAGCAGAATTAGTTAGCTTTTCTTCCACCAGCTTCTAGTAAGGTGCCAGGTGCATTGATATTATTGGCATATAATTTTGTACCATTGATGTATGACAAATGGCATCTTCAGTGTAATACCTTTTCCTTTTTTGATATAAATAGAAAAGTGCAGCTTTGCAGCTGGTAGAATGCTGTGAGCATTTCTCCCTAAAATCCAAATAAAGCAACAACAAAATTGAGGAAGATGAGTGATAATGGTGGTGAAATTTGAGATTAGCCATAAACCCACTAAACAAGTCTAAGTAACCATAGTGGATTGATGGCGGGTTGTGGGTCGGAGGAGGGGTTTTACTATGCAACTGAGGTGTTTGAGGTTAGTGGTGCAGTGGTGGATTGTGCGCTGAGGGAGGTGGCTGTACGATTGTCTGAGGTGTTTGTAGTGGGTGGTGGGAAGGTCGGCTGTGAGAGGTTTAGTTGTTGGTTGAGTGATAGTCCAGAATACCAAATCGACTGGGATTCGACTGAATTAGGGTTTAACAGAGAAAAAGAAAGGAATAGAGGAAGGCGAAATTGGTGAAGGAGTTGGCCATGGCAAAGGGATTAGTAGTGGAAGGTGGCAATGGCTGTGGCGGCGAGAGAAAGAGGTGCTGTCGATCAGAGAATGCTAGCGAAGAAGAGATATAATAAGTTTGTATTTTATTTAATATATATTATATTTAATAATTTTCATTTACTTAAGTTATTTTTGGTAAATTATTCTTATTTATGTGAAGGGTATAAAAGTTATTTCAGATCCAAAAATCTAAGTTAGCAGCGAGGAGGCAACGACAGGGTGATTTGAAACTATTTTTCAAATGTGGGATTTAAATTAATTAAGCCTTACCTCACTCAGGGTCATTTATATAATTTTTTCTACTATAAATATAATTTTTCGATATTATAACTCAACACGCGTATCTCTTAACATCATAAAACAAAAGAAATATTTCACCCATGACCTGAGATTTATTATAATTGCCTTTATCTTCTAATTTTTTTTAAAATTTTTTTAAATAAAATAATATTAAATTTATAACATTTTTATATAAAATTAATATAATAATATCTATTAAATTATATATGAATCATCAATATTTATTATATTAATTATTTATATTAAAATTTTATTATTTGATGTTAGATTAATTTTATAAATAAATTTTATATATAGATCTTATAAAAACAATATTATTCTTGGAAAAATTCTCGCTGGCAACATTCTATGGTTAAGTTTGATGGCTAATAATAAAATCACATTAATACCCTTTTGACAACAATACAGCTGTAATACCCTTTGGAAATAATTAAAAGAAGTTTGTTAGAGTGTATTCTTTTATGAGTCCAGTATTTTTATTTTCAATTGCATTTAAAAATATGTAGTTGATGTTAAATTATTTTGAATTTTGAAAAGAATATGTGGTTGAGATTGAACGTAAATTATATTAGAAAATATGCAGCACAAAAAACAGGATTTAGATTCATAAAAGAATAGAGCCTTATAAACATGAAAACCTCTGCCAAAAACCGACATGCCAACTCTTTCTTTGAGGTTAATACATGCAGAGCATTTTATTTATTGTATATTTTTTATATTTATTAAAAATAAAAAACCCAAGTGAACCTTAATCTGTAGCGACATACACAGCCACCAAAAACAAACACAACACCGACCCACCGCACCATCCAACTCCACCGCCAAATCTGTTGTAGTTGAAATCTCATCCATCGCCAAGAACACCACTCGCACCTTCCCCAAAATGGGACAACCACCATTTTCGCGTCAAGCACTCCTAATCGCACAACCCACCACGCATCCTCAACTCCATTGTGCAATCAACTATCACCAGAACCCCATAATAGCACAACCACTGTCCAGAGAAAACCCGAAAGAAAACCAGGGCCTCTCCTAGAAAAACCTAGAAGAAATCTCAGATTGTTCAAGAAGAAAACCCGAATTTAAATGACAAAATCAAAACATATCAGTGGTGGTTATCGAAAACCTGAATTTAAATTAGAAAATCAAAATATACCAGTTGGGGTTATCGAGAGGCGCCCCCCAACCGAGAAAGAGGGAGGGCTGTGGGGGTGGGGGATGGGATGTGTGGGTGTGGGTGGGTGGTGTTGTGGTGTTGGAGTGGTGTGGCGCGGCGAGCGGGAGAGAAGGAAAGAAAAGGAATTCGACGACTTGTAACTTGAGGGCGCCGATAACTAAAACGTTGTTCGTTTATAAATTCAAATCCTTTTTTTTGTGCTGCACATTTTCTAATGTAATTTATATTCAATCTCAATCATATATCCTTTTCAAAATTCAAAATAATTCAAAATCAATCACATATTTCTAAATTCGATTGAAAATAAAAATACCGAATTCATAAACGAATACACTTAAGCTTTTAAGCCTCCGGTGACTAGGTTTTTGGATAAGGAAGCTCTATAAGAACCATGTATGATTTTATTAATTTTTTTTATGCGGGAGTTTTCTATGTACTGTTGAAGTAAGTATAGGGAACACATTGTTGATAGAGACACCTGACAGAAAAAAAGAACAGCAAGAGAGAAGTTCTTAAAAGAAAAGAAAGTAGCACTAGAAATGTTTTGAAACGGAATACTTCCTATTACATAACCAAGCTGCAACTAATTGAAGAAAGTAGAAAAGTTACGCATTTACCCTTTCAATTATCAAAGTTCACAAAGGCAGAGTCAACAGGAAAGTTACTTGAATTTTAATGCGGATCAAGTAGCGGAATTTCCCGTTTGGATCCGATTATATGGCCTGCCGTTTCCTTTATGGACAACCAAAGGCCTTAGTATTGTTTCCAACATGGTTGGAGAGCCTATTTCTCGTGACAAGATGACTTCTGATCTTTCTAGATTGGAATATGCGAGGGTATGTGTTCTTCTTGATGCAACCCACCTCCGATTAAGAAGTTTGAGTTCAGATGCAAACTCTCTCCAGAGCCCATTCAAATTCAAGTTGAATATGAGTGGGTTCCAAAACATTGTCCCAAATATTGCAGGTTTGGTCATCGTTGTCCAGAATCGGTAAAGACTTCGAGTCCAGATAAGAATGAGGCTAGCACCTCTGTAGTGCCCCTTTGAGAACAGAAAAGGATGTGATCAAGGTCGTTGATTGCACCAAAATAGTTACTATCCCAGAAGCTTCTGCAGTGCAAGTTGAGCCTCCGAAGGCTACTACAGTTTCGAGTGCAGAGTCAGTTTCAGATTCTGATTCTCCATCTCCTTTTGCGACTGACGAGGGTAGACTTTTGGGCACTATCAAATGTTCTACAAATCGTGAGGCATCTATTTCCTCAGGGCGGATACCTACTGAGTCTTCTCCCCCTCGTTTTGAGCCTTTGATTGGGCTCAGTGAGGATTATCAATCTGATAGGATTGACCATACTCATTCGGACACCCCAACTACCCCGATAAAGAAGGGTAAGAAGAAGAAAAACAAGAAGGGTTAAAGCTCTTGTATTTTTATGTTTTAGACCGTTTGTGATCATTTCTCTTCTATGTTGTTAAGGCCGTTTGTGACTTTTTTACTTTGTTTAGGCCGCTTGTGGCCTTCATTTTCTATCTTTTTGTTGGATTGTTTGTTTGGACTTTACGTCCCTTTGTAATTCTTGGGGTATGCCCCTCGGATTTTTGTACATTATAACTTTTTTGGATTTATATTACTAAGTAACTTTTCCAAAAAAAAAAAAAGGGATCATTTTTGTAATTAGGACAAACCTCGGAATCACCAGTGAAATGTTCCCTATAACAATTGTTATTCCAAAATAATATAGATTGATAACAAGAAAAATATATGAAATCGTTCTCCTCCTCAAACACTATATGGAATTAGTCATTCAATTATTCGAAATCTTACTTGACAAATAAAAAAGAATTAAAAAAAGAGAATAAAAATATGATTTTATTTTAACATGATCTCTCCCATACCTTACAATCAACACAAACAAAATTTCAACAATTGCTACAACCTGCATACACTTCAGTTCTACAACCAGTGAATGAACAGATTTTATTTTTATCTTCCTTTTTTTCTTTTATTTTTTCTTTTTTTGTCGAAGGAAAGTAGAAAAACAATACCAAAATCATAATGTTCTTCTACTCCCATACAAAATCGTATTTTACAAAATCAAAAGTAGAAGCTATTGCCTTCTCTGTGAAGGAAGCAAGCAGTCATAAATCCTTTCCATGGCTGATATAATCTCAAACTTGTATGCAGTCTGCAACCGAGGCCTTGCCAAATCAACAATATCCTGTCTCAAACTTTCCATCATATTCTGGTCAGTTCCAGTTCAAATTCACAATTCTAAGAATACATGAAATCAGATAAGTAAACTTACTATTGCCATTCACCAGTTGCCTTCGCGTGTCCCTCAACAGCATGAAACAGGCGATTGAGACTGTATAATACTAATCCAAACATGCATTGAGCGTCTTTTTCCTATACAATGCAGTTGCAATCATTTCTCAGCCATATGGTTATATAACGAATCTCAGGAAAAATATAATGTCACAACACCTCAAGCGAGAAAAATGGTTATTTCAGAGCTACATAATACCTAAAAATAGATTAAGCTTTAAACTGGACATAAATGAGTATACAGTAGAGGTGTTAAGATCAACATCTGGTTCCAGCATAATTAATTAAGCATTTACATTAATCTCCTTAAGCCTTTCATCCCACAATATCCTAGATAAAGTCCCTTTTAAGGAACCTCCTATATCTCAAATGTGCCAATAATATCTCACATCCTTCAAATTCCTTAATATCAATATTACAAAAGTTGTTATAGAGAGAGAGAGAGAGAGAGATATAGATAGAGAATATATAGATCACTCAAAACTATTACATATTTATAGTCCAAGAGATTAAATGTAGTAAGATAGTAAATCACTCACAATCAGTGCCGAAGAAACCCTAAAATCATATCAACAATCTTTTAATATCACATGTGTATCCTAAATAGAGAGATTATGACAATCTAGACATTCCTTATAAAGGTTTTAACAAACCTAATTACTTATTATTGCTTGCACATCATTCTGGTTTGACATGAGTGCAGAAAGAAGGAACTACTGATAATCAGGATAAATGAAAGAGAGAAACATGTGAAAGACTTCCATTTTTTCTTAATTCAAGAAATGTTTCAAAGCAGGTCTTCTGCAGAGAAATAAAATCTTCAGCTGGATATAATTATCCTACAACACATAACAGAAGACTGTTGAAGGGAGAAAAGAACTACAAAGAAAACTACAGAAGACAGATTCAACTTCTTACCAGCCCTTGGTCAACATAAATTTGGTACTGCATAATCCTTTTCTTAACCTCAACAATTATTAGCCTCCTTTGGAGCCGAGCAACTCTTCCCCTTCCTTCTGCCCTAGAATCCTGATTTATAGAAGAAAAAAAACCAATAAAAATGGGCGAGGGAGAAAAATAACCAAAGAAGATAATTCGAGCAATAATACGAGTAACAAAGTGTTGATATTGACAAGTAAAATGCTAGTGATGTAAGACAAAGTCAATATACCTGTGGTTAACATCTATCCGTTAAATTAATAGTGATGTTGTTAAGAGTGGCAAAAATATGAATGCTATGTTTTTTTTCCCTCTCTATTTTAATTTCCTTAAGTGTGTCAACTTTTTGTTTCTTTAACTAACCATGAGAGTATATCAACTTTCACTTGCTTGGCGTCTTTCTTACTTAAAAAAAATTAATAAGTAAAAATAAAAATAAATAAATAATATCAACATCATTCAATTATCATAACATAAATTAATCAAGCATCAAAATTCTGTTACCTGCTTAAACCATGCACGCACCAACATGAACAATATAAAAGAGAGAAAGAATGCAGGTAAGGCAGCAAGGATAGCAAAATTGATTTCATTTGCCCTGAGAATCTGATCTATTTCAAGCATTGCCCTGTTCAGAAAAAAGAATGAAGGTCGTGAAATGATGAATAAACTAGAATATCACCAAATAATATATCTATCCAACAATAGCAGTTCATTGATCTTACGTCTCAATATCTAATTTCAGCTTCTGAACCTGCAGCAGGAATCAATCATTACATAAATCAAACTCTAAGAAGTAACTGAATTTCAATGGCAATGTGTGCTACCTGGATAAGCAAAGCACGAGCAAGCTCGCCACTCAGCAGATTCTGAATAGGATGCGTGAGTTCCCTTTCATACCTTCATTTAACATAGCATACGCATGTCAGCAGTTCAGAGACAAAACACAAGAAGTGTATTTCAAACAACAATGAAGTGTCAGTGATTGAATATATGATTCAAAGCTCTTTTAGGTGTTCAGACATGAAAATCTGTTTTTATCACTAGCAAAAGGATGAAAATTTCAAGACATGTTTACATGTACAATACTTTGGGAATCGGTTTTTCATTACATTTTCTCACTCTGTGATGCAGTATTAATAACCCAAGGATTATTACTCTTTTTAGGAAAAAATGCAGTCAGGGATATTGCTTATTTGAGTCAAATACAGTGGAAATCTGGCCCACCAATCTTGTACTCCCTTTTCTCTATTAGACCTCCTAAAAACTGAAGTCTTTGCTTGAATGTTGGCTCTATGAAAATCCAACACTGCAAAGGGCATTCACAAGTACCCAGCAATGTTGGCTCTTGTACTACTACTACTACCACCACCATCCCATCGATCTCCAAATGTCAAATTGATAAAGGAAAAGAAAGTTTAAAGATGATCAGCCCACCACGAATCTTACCTAGATCACCCACCATTTGGTAATCTACACAAGCCTAAAACTTTTGCCACAAATCACCACCTTTCTCCACAAGAAAAGCTCTCCCATAACGGCCACTATGCCACTCCTCCACCCTTAACACTGGCTATTGGTGGCACACAGAAAACATCAATCAAATGACTGATCTACAAGCCCTAACAAAATGTACCACCAAGCAGTGTTTGGGAGACGACTGGGATTAGGGGTTTGGGACTAGACAATATATAATATCTTTTTATGTTTGGTGTAGTATGGCATTGAACTCTATTATTGTATAATAATTTTGTAGAAAATTAATTTTTTAAATATAATTTTTTTAGTTTTGTTCAAGTTTAATTTGAATGAAAATTAATTTTATTATTTATAAATTATTTTACATCATTATATTAATTTTTATTTAATGATATTATATTTATATTATAGTAGTATATTATATTTCAGATTATTACTAATTCTAATAATAAATATAAATTTTTTAAATTTCTTAAGTGATAATTTAGTAATTAATAAATATAAAATTTGCATAATTAAAAATTTTAGTAAATTTATAATATTTTAATCGTAACTAACAAAATCACTACTTATAAAATAATAATTTTAATAAAATTTTCTCTAAATTTATTATCATTAAAAATAAATATTTAATAATTTTATTATTCAAATCTTTTAATTAATAATTTAGAAATTAATAAATATAAAATTTGCATAATTAAAAACTTTACTAAAATTATAATATTTTAATTATAACTAATGAAATCACTCATTATAAAACAATAATTTTAGATATAAAATTATTATTATTTTAAATACAAATTTAAAAAATATAAATTATTTAATATTATTATTAGTGAAAAGTTCTATTAAATATGAATTAATATTTATTCAATAATATTTTATTTATTTATTTATTATTATAATATTATTTATGATCATTAAAAAAGGCGCCAAAAAAAAAGCACCCTTTAAGTCCCAACTGGAAGTGCAGACACCCATGGTGAAGGTAGGTCTCCCTAGTCCCAAAGTCATGGGACAACTAAGGGAAATGCGGCTAAACACTAGTCTTCTCTAGGGGTGCACACGGGTCGCGTTTTGCCCGACCCGATACGACCCGATACATGGTTCGGTTTGTGAATTTTGATCCGTGTTCGGGTTTTTTAAGTATAGAACCCAAGGTGTAACACAAATCGTCGGGTCGGGGTCGGGTTTTGATTCACAAATTTTGTACAGCTTATTTCATGTGGTAAAATTGTTCGGGTCGAGTATGACATACAGAAAAAAACCCAATTCCAAACCCGATTGCAGAAAACCTGATTAAATAACCCGATTTCGGGTTTTTTTCGGGTTTTTTAAAACACTAACCCGCCTTTAACCCGATAAAGCCCGATCGGGTCGGGTAATTTTGAACACCCCTAATCCTGTCCCTTGTCCTTAAAACTTCCCAACCAAGTGTCTAGGCCGCTTTTCAAGAATTAGTTCAGTCCCCTCAAGCCAGTCCCGATTCCCAAACAGAGCATTACAGTCCACCAAAATACTCTAAACCGACACTATTGTTGCAGCTCTCCACTCAAAATGCTAACCAGTCAAGTGCCGCTCCTCTAGCTTTTCCTTCTATCTAAAAACTCTGACACTCTATAGCTAAGCTATAACTGCTCAGGACACTTTCTATGTACAAGGGTTTCAATCCCTCTTTTCAAAGAGTGATTTACTAAAGCATTCCTATTTGATATTTTTGGTTAAATATTTTTTGTGAGTTTTTGAGGTGGGATTAGAAGGAATTTGATTCCTGAGGAATTGACGGCATCAGGAATGGAATAGCGAAAATTTGCCTGGTGCATTCAATTTTTTCTTGGCTTGGTTGCTGAGAAAACATAGAGAACTTTGGATTTAGCATTAATTGGGGGAGTTAAAGAAGAGAAATTGTAATTTTTACTTGTATGGTTTTTCATTTAAATTATTCTACTTTTAAATCTATTGCAATTTTCTCAAACTCTTAAAGAGAAAAAATAAATTCTTATGGTTAAAGTTACTATTAATGAAAATCTCGTCAACAGCAGGAGGTTCTACGATAGTCTTCGAAAAGTTTAGGAGGTCCTTGATGTCTAGTCAAATGTGTGTTAAAATCTTGGGGGTTAGAAAATAATTAGCCTAAAACATTTCATCACTGGTATACTACGAGTTTCTTTAAGCAGATCATCAATTTGAAATACCATCGTAATTTACTGCCAGTTACCACCATAAGAAAATCCCACCTGGACATAACTATTTCAAGCATTTCTTGGTCTGATGCATTGTCTGGCAACTTTTGACCTTTTGTCTGCTCAGTGAAAGCCAATAACATCCTGCATAACATGCAGATAAATACAATAACGTTAAATGGAAATCAAGCCCAACAAAGCTCAAATATTTTTATATAAAAACAGTGTCCACCACCAACTGATGCAACATCTATGCCCCATCACTAAGAATGCAAAGAGAAATAGATTGATGTAAGATGGACTAAGAATAAAATTAAGTTTTCTTATTGTAATTTTGCGGATTTTAATGAATTAGAAATTTTTTATTATAGAGATTTTGACTTCTTAAACTGGGAGAATTCCTACTTAGATTAATATCCTAAAATAATTTCTATTTTCGTTTAGGAATCATTTATATTATTTCTACTTAAGGTCAGATTGTATTTCCTAGTAAAGTTGTGTTTGTTGGGACTATAAATAAGATCATAAGTTATTTTGTTTCTTGGGCTGTAAAGTAATTTTGATCTTATAAAATATTATTTTTTCTCTTATTTTACTTTATTTCTCTCACAAATTTCTCCTATTATTTTTTATAGGACTCACACTTGCTTACTGATTAGACAAACACACTCACACACCAGGGAATAAAGAAAGAAAAACAGAGCAGTGGATTTAGAGTAGAAAGAAGTGTAAAAAGAGAAGTGTATTGAATTAAGAATGTAGCAGGCTATTCGAGAGGCCTGCAAGCTCTCCCAAGAGAATTATTTCTCACACAATACTCAAAAACTGCCCTCCCTCACTCTCCTTCTCTCTCTATATATCTATTCCCTAACTAACTCTCCAGCTATAACTAACTCCCACAGCCCCACAAATTCCAGCACAGCCTAACAGAAAACAATACTCCCCTTCAATTCACAATTCTGCCCTTCCCTCTCTACTACCTTTGTCTATCATTACCCGCCGCTCAAACATCCACCTTGTCCTCAAGGTGGAAAGAAGGAATTTGCTCCTTAATTATATCATATTGCTCCTAGGTAGCTTTCAAGTCCGATAACCCCTTCCATGTAATCGCAACTTCGGATATAGATCTTGTTGCCCCTTGTTTTTTGGAAAACTGAATGCAATTGAGAAGCATCTGGTAGTTTTAAACAGTACGCAACCTTCCCAATTTGGATCAAATTCTGGTTTAGTTCATCCAGTAAAGCATTTAATTCCTCCAGCAACTTCACTATGAAAACTGTTATAGGATTATGTCCATAGCGGACCAATGGTGGTGGTGTGGGGACCTTATTAGCAATCGCCTTGGACAATTCAAGATCAACCATTAACTCCTCGGCATAGGCATCTAAATCAATATTTCCATGAGTGCGAGCATAGTTTCTCAAAGCCTCCAAATCCTCAGCTGCCAATCCAGTATCTACATAACCATTTATCATTAATTGCCACAAATCCATATTCCCATCCGGCATGTGATCCAACACCCTCTGAGCTTCGGTCATGCTGTCACACTTCCCATACATTTCAGTCACTTTATTCCATGCCAAATCTGTTCCAGCAAGGTCCAGGGGTAGAAAATCTTCCACTATTCGAACTCCTTGCAACATTTGGACCAGCCCCCTGCAAATTCCCTCTCCCTTGACAGGTTCTCCAGTACCAAGCAGCACTCCACAGTTCCCACCACAGTCTATTGGTACACCAATTTTTTTCACTTCTTCCCCTCCGATCATGCCTCTCAATTTAATGATCTTATGTGATGTTAATCCAACTACAGAATTCATTGAGAACTCTACAATTTCAGGATTAGAGCTGCTACCTTCAATAGCCTCCAAGACTTCATTACCTTCCTCCAGTTGGCCTTCGGTCTCCTCTTGGACCACCATGACATGTAGGGTTGGGCATTTGCCACGGACCCAACCGGACCCGGTCCTTCGGGGGCGGGTCAAGAGCATTCATAGGGGCGGGTCTGTGGCAGAAAATTTCTGCCCCGGCCGGGACGGGTCCGGGTCCAGCCATTTGGACCCGTAGCCCCGCCCCGCAAGGTTAGGGGTATATTTATAAAATTTTTAAAGTTTAGGACTGTTATATAATTTTTTAGGTTATATTTGTTAAACTTTTCATATATATAAATTCTTAATAATTTTACAAATAATGCAAATACTTTAATAAAAATGACATTTTAATTAATAATTAATATCTTTTAGTATATTAACATCAATTTCGTCATATTATAATGACAAAATAAAATATTTGTATTTTATAATAATTGAATTTATATAATATATACAATCTTGATATAGATTATTAAGTACTAATTAAATTATTACAATATTAACAAGATTATTTTTAAAATATATATCTATAATATAATCAGTATATTATTTTTTAAATATGTAAATAGAAATATGATAAAAAAATCTTAAAACCTTAAATATATGATTTATTGTAATTTAAATTAATTAATTAAATTATTAATGTTTCATAAATATATAATGTTAATTATTTGGTATATGCCAATAATATTATTGCGATTATTGGATTGAAATTAAATCAACATGTTACTAAAAATTTATTTAATTGTATTTTCAACTATTTAAAAAATTGTCAATTAAATAATTTATAAGCAATAATACACTTTTAACATTATTTTCTAATAAAGTATGTAATATTATTACTAATATAATTAAATGACAATTAATGATAATTAAATATTTATATTTTATAATAATTAAATTTTATAATATATACAATCTTGATATAGATTACTAAGTACTAATTAAATTATTGCAATATTAACATGATTATTTTAAAAATGTATATCTTTAATATAATCAATATATTATTTCCCAAATATGTAAATAAAAATAGGATAAAAATAATCTTATAATCTTAAATATATGATTTATCGTAAATTCTTAATTTAAATTAATTAATTTAATTATTAATGTTTCATAAATACATATAATGTTAATTAATTAGTATATACAAATCATATTATTACTATTATTAAATTGAAATTAAATTAACATACTATTGAAAAAGTGTTAATTAACAAGTTTACAAGAATAATACATTTTTAACATTATTTCTAATAAAGCATGTAACATTATTACTAATAAAATCAAATGGTAATTAAATATTTGTATTTTATAGTAATTAAATTTGTGTAACATATACAATCTTGATATAGATTACTAAGTACTATTTAAATTATTGTAATATTAAAATATTATTTTAAAAATGTATATGTTTAATATAATCAATATATTATTTTCTAAATATGTAAATAGAAATATGATAAAAATAATCTTATAACTTTAAATATATAATTTATCGTAATTTAAATTAGTTAATTAAATTATTAGTATTTCATAAATATTTATAATATTAATTATTTGGTATATACCAATTATATTATTACTATTATTAAATTGAAATTAAATGAACATGTCATTAAAAAATTATTTAATTGTATTATCAACTATTTAAAAATTATCAATTAACTAGTTTACAAGCAATAATAAACTTTTAACATTATTTCTAATGGAATATGTAACATTATTACTAATAAAATCAAATGATAATATACAACTATTTTGATTTTAGTTTGAAGATTTATTATTTTTATATTTGTTAAAAAATGATCATAATTATAAATGGTATGATGAGAAATTGATAAGGGTGTTATTTACAAAGATATAAATATTATAAGGGATGAAGTTGAAAAATATAAAGATTATAGAGGTGTGATTGTAAAAATATAAACAGTGGCGAGGCGGGGCGGGGCGGGTCTGGATCTACTAAAATTTTTTTTTGCCCCGCCTTGCAAAGGGGCAAAGGGGCGGGGCGGGGCTGGATACCGGCCGCCCCGTACCCGCCCCGCCCCGCCCCGATTCCAACCCTAATGGCATGCAGTTCCTTGAACTTACAGCGGTGTCCCGGAGAAAACTTCTCATCGCAGCGATAACACAAACCTTTTTCCCTTTTGGTTTGCAGTTATGAATCTGTCAAGCGCTGGAGCTGAGTCTCAGATCAACCTGCAGTGTTCTTCTCTGGAGCCAGAGTTGGTCGAATTGCTGAAGAGTTGATGTTCCTCAGCATTGAATAATTGGAATAAGTTCCTCTCTTCTCGGGGGGTAAGAAACCAGATTTGCAAAACTTGAGGGCCTGATTGTGAGTTTCTAATTTCTGGGCCATGTACAATATCCGATCCAGCCCATTAGGTTTGAAAGCCTTCAATTTGGCCCGCGACTCTGGTTTCAAGCCATTGATAAACTGGCCTTCAAGAATCTCCTCCGATGTGACTTGGAGCGACGTTGCCATCGCCTCCAATTGCCGACAAAACTCCCTCTCCGATCCAACCTGCTTCAACGCCAGGAACTTCTCGAAGTTCGTACCCTCCTGATTCAACCGGAACCGATCCCGCAACATCGCCTTCATCCCCTCCCAGCTGCGCACCGAACGTCGCCGATCTTCCTGCTGGAACCAGGCCCGTGCCTCGCCGTCAAATCTCACTGCAGCTGCTTCGATCTTCTCCATCTCCGACAGGCGATTTAAAGAGAAATATTGCTCGGGATCTCCTCCGTGAAACCCCGACATCTCAGATCGTCGCGGTGGTCGAAAACATCGTCTGTGATTCTCGCCGGCGTTGAAGCTGCCGTCAAACATCGACATCTCTGACTGTGGATGACAAACTCCGCCGCGCCTCTCAGATTCACGATGGATCTCGACTCCTTCACGGCAGCTGGGATCTTCACTGTCAGAGGTAGGCATCTCGACTTGTCTGGTTCGAATCTCCGCTGTCCATGGGTCGTCGCTTCCACCACCTCCGGTGACGAATGAAGGCGATCCTCCTCCAGATCCTCCCATCGGCACTTTCTGTTTGGACGTTGATACAGAATGGTGAGTGTTCTCCTGGTTCTCCGCGGTCATGGCCTCCAATTTTTCCCGAATCACCGCCATGCCTAGCTCCAGAATCTGCACCTTCGCCATCCCTTCCTTGACAGCAGCGATATCTTCTTCAATCATCTGAACCTTTGCTTCCAACATCTCAACTCTTCCCTCTGATTTCTTCCCAGCCATCCCAGAAACAAACAGATCTGATACCAATTTGATAGGACTCACACTTGCTTACTGATTAGACAAACACACTCACACACCAGGGAATAAAGAAAGAAAAACAGAGCAGTGGATTTAGAGTAGAAAGAAGTGTAAAAAGAGAAGTGTATTGAATTAAGAATGTAGCAGGCTATTCGAGAGGCCTGCAAGCTCTCCCAAGAGAATTATTTCTCACACAATACTCAAAAACTGCCCTCCCTCACTCTCCTTCTCTCTCGATATATCTATTCCCTAACTAACTCTCCAGCTATAACTAACTCCCACAGCCCCACAAATTCCAGCACAGCCTAACAGAAAACAATACTCCCCTTCAATTCACAATTCTGCCCTTCCCTCTCTACTACCTTTGTCTATCAATTTTCTCCCCTTTCCTCTGTTTACTTCTTCCTCCATTTCTTTAATTGAGGAACTCATTCCTCATCATTTGGTATCAAAGAATACTTATTTTCACTTTATAGGTAAGGCCAACAATCATGACCATATTATAGAACTAGACCACCAACAAATATTTCTCATTAACCTACAGCCAAGAAGACCGAAACTAAGAGAAAAGGCGGACGCTCAAAGGAAATTAAGTTTAAAAATGATACAGAATCAAAGTAGATATCACAGCAAATTTCCTCCTTTACCCAATGAATAAATGTCCACTACATTATGCTTCCTATGATGCAATGATGCAGAAGAGTGACTTTATACTAGAGGATAAAACGGTGGTAGACCAAAAATTGCATGAAGAAAGCTACATGAAAGACAGCAGAAAAAAGAAAAAAAAGGATTCATTTTTCAAGCAGTTAACTCAGAATATCCATTAAAAAAAAAAATTGAAGGCACTGGATTCTTGTATCTCTGTCCCGAATTATTTACGATTGAGACTTAGGTAAGTTTATTTACTCTCCCACTACTTTGCAAAGATTTTTTTTTTTTTTTGAAAAAAAAAAGGTCAAACTTATTGCAGTAATTGATAGTTTTAGGTTGTTTTGGAAATAATTTCTTTTCTGAAGTAAAAATATTTAATTGCAGTTATCTGTCAGTTTTGAAAATATACACCACAACTTTACACTTGTAACAACAATTAGTGACATGAAGCCCGATCCACTGGATCAATTAATTGTTTCCTAAAAATATATCCTATTTCTCAAATTAACAAACTGAAGGAAGCCTCGTTAACTATCCTCAGTTATGATTTTTCAAATGACAATTTTTAATATGTTAGTCATGACTTGGTTTGATCAAGTTTACAAGAAGATCCAGGATATTGGTAGGATTGAGGTGTTTGGGAAGGTAACCATAAGAAGGTTCAGCAAGACGATAAATCATTCCCTTAGCATAAGCAAGTCTTCTTTCCTAGTAAGGTCTGGTTTTGTTGCTTGGACAACTTCATCAAGCAAAATTCCCTGGAATCTAATAGAAGGGAAAATCTCCTATGATTGAATTAAGATACTAATATGAATCAATGTATTCACTATACAAAATTCAATTCAAGAAAGAAAAGAAAAGAAAAGAAAAGAAAAGAAAAGAGAGAGAAAGAGAGAGAGAGAGAGAGAGAGAAGGTTGCAGAATTTGACCTATGTAAAGAATTTGAAGTCAACTGAAGTTCTTCAATGTCCATTACACCTTTGTGCCTCTTCCTGAATGTCTCAAAAAGTTCATCTCTAATAGACAGAAGCTGGTGGGAATTGAGTTAGAATAGAAAATCAAATCATCCTATATAAATTGAGTTAGAAGGGAAATCATACCATTCAAATTTAAAGAAGCTTTAATATAACATAATTGAAAACAACAGTAAAGTGATATGATATTCGTCGCGAGAGAAACCAAGTGAAAAAGATTTGTCTACATTAATTTATATACAAAATCTCTCTCTCTCTCTCTCTCTCTCTCTCCCTCTCTCTCTATTCTCTGTGTGTGTGCGTGCACGTGCACGTGCAGATAGTAACAAAAAGGACTGCTAACCACTAAGAAAGCCAAAAAACAGAACCGAGACCATTACTACTTATACAAAAGCGATTCGACCATTTTTTTCTCTTCTTTGGCTGTGGAGCTATGGCTTTCTTGATGTTTGTTTTACTTTCTTTCACCAACATAATCCTATTGTGTTCCTTCAAACAAAAAAAATAATAATAAAGAGGTAATTTAATAATAATCCTCTTGTATAGGATATAAATACCCGATTATGATTGCATTAATTTTTTTTATTCCTTTATTCTATGTCATCACACCCTTGCTACAAGAAACACTTTTTTTTTTTAATTAGTTCTACTTTAACTGACATCTTTTCTTTATTTATTAGAAAAGAATATCAGCATATCAGCATTTGAACAAACCTCAAATGAGGTATAACCAGCAATACAAATACTGCAAATAATACCATCTATAACCTCAATATGAACCAGCCCTAGACAAATAATATAATTTATGTCTATTAAAATATCAATGAAATCCTCCTTCCCAATTAAGCTGTGTAAAGAGAAAAAAGAGGGCTATTGAAACACCAGAAACCCAAAGAGATGCAAAAAGAAAAACTTCTTCAACAACTTACCAACATTTTCTTCTCTTTTTTTTAGCAAAACACCAATTGACTCTCTCTAGCAATATCATTTAGAAGATAGCTAATTTCTATACATTTTCAAAGAATTTTCATTAATATAATTTAATAAGATCTACTATATACTTTTTGACACCCTAAACCCAGGAAGCTTTATTTCTTTAAGTGCACACCTGGCCCACATATATCTACTTCTTTCTATCAAACATACATAACACCTTTTGACACCCCAAATTTAGCGGTTGGGGATTCAGTCAATATTTATGAAAAGGTTGGGGAGTTTCAATGTTTGGGCAAATAAAAGGGGCTCGGATATAATTACCCTTTAAATTATGATTTCTTTTCCTTTATAGTTATTTTTCCTTTTTTTATAATTGATTATGTATAAAGTCCCTAGGCTGTACAGATTATTCAAACTAAGTGAACACCTTTTTTTTTTTTTTCAAAGAATAATGTATATAACATCATAATTGGCTTCATTTTCAACTGGTTTTAAAAGGATGGTCCAGATGCCCTCTTTTTGCTAGAAATGGAAAAGCGCTCTCTAGCTCTAAATTTATTCTTTCCCAAATGTGTTGTAATATATTTAGTATTTCTCTATAACAAAAAATTGACTATAGGTTCTCCTTTATTTAATGGCAAGTATTGTGCGACCCCATTGTTGGCCAGAACGTCACCAACCACCCAACCTTTTTAAGAATGTTCACGGAACCCCGATCGTCACTCTCCATTCCAATCAAGCCAACAAAAGCAAAGGTAAAAAAAAATATATATAATAAAATAAAATAATAATAATAATAACTTGACTTTAAAAATATCCTTTTTTAATAAAATGATTTGCTCTTATCAACCTTTCTCTCCCAAATCCAAATATAAATCTAAACTTAAATTAAACATTTAAAATCCAATCTCAAATAAAAAAAAATTACTAGAAACAGAGACAATCACCCGAAGGAAACACTAAAGAAAACAAAAAACCAAACAAACAAATTGAAAGACAATCTATCAGCACCTGCAGGTAGGTTTCCAAAGCCAGCCACACCTCTAAACCCAAACAAATCAACTCCTAGCACCACCTATTACAACAGCCACTGCACAAATGAAAAGCCAGCATCACCTTGCACCACCCAGAGCCAACTCCCATACTTTGATGCAAGAAAGCTAGGAAAACCTAATGCAGCTAATCAACTTCATAAATAATAGCACAAATCAAAACCCAATACACGGAAAGCTAGGACGAATGGCATCGGGAGAGGAAAGCAATGGCAAAGGACAGTGGTGGAGGGCTTTTCTCACAGAAGATGGTGGATGGTGGCAAAATTTGCAGATACTTGTAGATCGGCCACCAATGATCTCGATAAATGTGAGAAAATGTGAGTCTAGTGAGAAAAGGTAAGAAAGTGATGGAAAATGGTAATTGATTCTGGGTTTGTAAGTGGCCAAGGGTATAACGGACATTTTGTTGTTTGATGTTAAGTTAAACAGAAAAAAGATAACTTTTGGAGGTTGTGTTAATATTTTCGAAAAAGGTGGGGTGTTGGTGATGTTTCGGCAAACAAAAGGGGTTCCTATGACAATTTAACTTCTCTAATTCTTATTTTACCTTCTAATTTCAATAGAATTTTGTTTCTTATGATAAAAAAATTAATAATAAAAATAGAGGTATGCATAGAAAATTTTATTCCTAAAATCTCTTAACAATTTTAGACAAGAGTTTTTTGATAAATTATACAGTTGGAATTTTAAAATTTCCGATACAAAGAATACAAGTCAAAAGCTCTGTAGCATCCAAACACTAAAATGAAAGACTAACAAAGAAGCAAGGTAGAACGTACCGGTTGCTCTACATGATCATTGATGAAGACACGTGTTGAATTCTTTACTTCATGTATCCAATTGTCAAGGACAGGACTACCCATTAAACTACTATGTCGTAGTAGCCATAAAGAACAAAATGATAGGCCAATGGCTCCACATGTGTAGTGAGTCCAATATATATTTATTTTCCTTGGCTTACGGTGTTTGGCAACCTACAAAAAGATAAGGCAACAAGGCTTATGTCTCAAAATAAAAAATTAAAAACTACTCAAACCATCAAAGTGAGCCAATCAATTAATAAGATTTAACATAAGAGTTATATTGGGCAGCATAGAAGATGGTTGAATCTTGTACCATATGAGATAAAAACTGGTCTAGCTTTTGTAGATTCTGGTAAACCAGGTTAATAGAATCTCTAATTTCACAATCTGTCCACTGAGACCCTTCTTGTTTAACTTCTGGCAGTTTCTCAAATAGTAAAGGAAACGAGTAGCTCCCATCAACAGAAGAGTCGCTCTGCACAAGGAAAATATAGAATATGAAACTCATTTCTCAAACAAACAATAGAAGAAAATTTTATTTATGTTCTAAATACTCAATAAATGAATAGAATAGTGGAAATGAAGACAACTCAAAAGAAAAATGTGAATTCTGCTATGATGATAAAAATAAATGTAGACCATTTCTTATAATAGTTACCTGACGCATCGCATGAAGATGGCCTATTGATGCCTCCAACTTCAAGAAGAGACCATTGACAGTGACCAGTAAAGGAGGTAATGACTTCTCTGGATCTTTCACCAACTCATCCCCACATTTGTCAACTTCCATGTAAACCTATATAGGTTATCAAGTATTTTATTTATAATTTACTATTGTAGACAAAGAATATTACATCCTCAATTACAATAAATATAAAATCACACAAAAAGAGGCAAAAAAAGAGTGTAAACATTGTTACTTAAAATGCTGCCTCATTCACTTCAATAATAGAGCAACTATGTTAAGAAAACCTTAAAATGGTCATCTAGGCCCAACCAACAATGAAGCAAAACATAAGCACTGTTGGCTGCAGTTGAGAAAGAACTTAATTTTAATAATCTCCTTAAGTCAAGGAGATGAAGCATTTCCAGCAACTTGGGAAATGAACAATGCCAAGCCTCTCTTGGATTATAACTTTAGGGACCAACATATTAGCTTTTGCTTATCTAAGTTCTCTACAATCAAGTAAATTTGGAGTTAGTTATCCAAGTTGTACACGAAATCTTATTTTGCTAGGAGATATTAATTGAAAGTTTGAAATCCAAACCACTAGACAGGATGAAAGACATGAAAGACTCTTACTCAACTATAGTTGGCCTTTTGGATCAACTGACTTCACAAAACCCAAAGGTTAAGTTCCAATGAGTTGCATTGCATCCCTGAAGTCAAAAGGGTTTTGGCATCGAAGGAGAAAGTAGATTCAAGGTGTCTTAAGTCAATGACTTTCTCTCCCTTGACAAATGGTTGTCCAAGAGGAAGGTTTGGAGATTCTAGAGGACTAAGGCAAGGTGACCTATTATCTCCATTGTTGTTGTTTTGGTTGTCAATGCTTTGGGAAGAGGATGAATAGGCTTTGGAGTATAACCTGATCATATCCACATTTAGAACAGAGCTGAGCCCAAATTCACCCTGCATAGCTTTATTGAAGGTATCTCAAGAGGAAGGTACAATGCGGTGGTTTCTCATCTCTAATTCATTGATGAAACAATTTTCTTCTCTTCAAGGAATGAATTGACATTAGATAACTTACTTTCAGCGATGGAGAGTTTTACTTCAATCTTTATTTATTTATTAATTTTTTTGATATGTTGAAAAGCAATTTATAGCTGGAATTAACACCAAGGAGAGCAAACTGCAAGCTTCGGCTACTAAACTGGGTTGTAAGCTTGGTGAACGGCCTCTCAAATATCTGGGGCAACCTCTTGGTGGCAATCCTAGAACTTTGATATTCTGGGATCCGATTTAGGAAAAAAATGAGAGTTGAAGGATGGAAAAAAGCCTTTCTCTCTCATGGGAGTAGACCCAGTCTCATACAAACTATTCTTTCTATTCTCCCTTACTTTCTTTCTCTCTTCAAAATTCCAACCAACGTTGCTAATAAAGTAGAAAAAGAAATGAGTAACTTCTTTTGCAAAGATTTTGACAGAGGTAAAGGTAGTCATTTGGTGAATTGGGACATGGTTTCTAGGCCCTGTACCAAAGGAGGCTCAAGGATTTGGAATATGGTTAAACGGAATAGTGCTTTATTAGGGAAACAACTTTAAAGTTTTCCTATTGAGACAATCACCTTATGGCATGTTGTTATTAGAAGAAAATATGGCCTTCATGAGAATAGGTGGAATGCAAAAATGGCTTCCCCCAGTTCTAAGAGCCCTTGGAAATGCATGTCTCAAGATTGCCTCTCATTTTTAGCCTTGGTCAAATTAGAGCTTGGAAATGGGGAAAGAATTAGATTTTGGGAGAATATCTAGACAACTCACCTTATGTTGTTTTTTCCCCCAAGAATTTATAGATTGTGTAGACACCATAACCTAACCATCAAGGATATGATAGTGTCTTCATCTCTTTCCTAACTTTAATTTCTTGAGAAATTTGAAGGATAGGGAAATTCAAGAGTTCACAACCCTTTGGCTTTTGGTGGATAAAGTTTCATTGAAAGAAACAAGGGAGGACAGAAGAGTTTGGAAGCTCCACTCATTTGGCTTTTTCTCTTGTAAATCCCTTTTTAATTGGCTAATTGATGATCAATCTTTTAGTCTATTCCAACTTGGGTGTATGTTGAAAGTGCCTTTTAGAGTTCAAATTGTAGCATGGGTTACTTCCGCGAATTTGCCCCAGCAAGCAAGATATGGCTCATCCAGCAAACATGACGAAACGACACCTATCACTAAACGAGTCAGTGTAGCAGCTTCGACTCCCTGACATAACGTGGGGAGATAAAGCAAGACACTTGCTTCCACAATGGGAACTGACTTGGAACCCGTCAAAATGAAATGGTGTTTTGTCAAATTCAACACAGAAGTGCAGCGCAGGGCTTCCTAAAACAAGCACGAGGACCTTAGGGCCCTGCCTCACTTAGTTTGGTTTTTGGGATTGGAGGTGTGTTCTCAGTCTCTTTTGCTTAGATTCAACAGTATGGTTCATTCGAACAAAACAAAGGCAAAGAAGGCTCGGTTGGATACTACCAGGCCAAGCCTTGGAAATTTAAAAAAAAAAAAAAAGGCCCATCTGCACCACTTTAAAAGGAGACAGCACTCGCTCACCAATTATCTATGTAAAAGAGGTGAACCAGGTTCGACCACTATCAGGCTATATTTCATGGTGGACAGAATGAGGGGGATTATTGATCGAAAGATGTTGGAATGATGCATTGCCAGCTAACAAAGTTGACTAAAGCCATCCTTCCGACATTACTTGACCATGCATGGGATTTTGAATAGAAACCAAAGAAGCTCTTTTTGCGACTCCCCCATATCGGATAATATAAAAAGAAAGTGTTCAATTCGAACACAAAAAGTGACTGAATTGATCCTAGTTACTCTTCGGGACGAAGTGGCACTAGATCGCGCAAAGAAGAACTTTTAAGGCAAAAGTCTTCTTGTCAAAAGTCTCGCTTCCTTATTCTTTAAGGACCTCTTCTCTGTGGGACTAACCAAAAGTATGTTCATGCTTGGTAGCTTCACAAGCTAGGCGGATACGAATTATGCTAGGCGGGGAACCAAGACCTATCTATTTCTATGGGGAGCCGCTACTTTATTTATTTAAACAGCTAAGATATCGAGATAGCAGATCCAAAGCTATGGAACTTTGATGTGGGTCTATCCTGCAAGTCCCTTTTCTCGAACAACAAAAAGGTCTGGAAATAGGTGCAAGCCCCAGGCTACGAACCTTCCTAGACAGCAGGTTCAAATCTTGTCCCCGGCTAATCAGCTTGAGATGCCGGTATCAATATCGGTGGTATTGGATTGGAAAAATCAACTCCGATGAAGTTATTCAGAAAAGTTCAACTAGTATTTATCCCCTTCTTGTTATGCTCTATGTAGGAAAAGTACGAAAAGTGTGGATCACCTCTTCTTTAATTGCAGTTGCACTATGAATTTTTGGTTTAAACTTCTTCAAACAGCTAATATTAAGTGGGTTATACCAGCTACTTGTTATGATTTTTTTTTTCCGAGTACACTTATATGGCTTCGGTAAAGGAGATAAGGCAAGAGCCTTATGGTGTTATTGCGTTTTAGCCATTTTGTGGGCAATTTGGCAAGAAAGAAATAGAAGGAATTTTTAAGATAGTTACGAGGAAGATATTGACTTTTTGGGGATAGAGTTCGTCTTTTAACTTCTCATTGGGCTTCGACCTCAAAAGCTTTTCAAGATACTTCTTTTTTCTTTATACACTTAGATTGAGAAGGAGTTACATGTTAACTTCCATTGTTGGCTCTAGATTTTTTTTGTTTATAGATTCCCTTTTTGAGTTGTTCATTTAGCCTATACTGTTTTGACACTTTTATGACCCATTTCATGAATCTTTTGTGCACAACTTGTACACTTTTGTATTTAGAGGGCGATTTTTTTTAAATCAAAAATTTGAATAGTTCTGAATTAAACTGAAGTCTGAATAGCTCTGAATATACAAATATGAATGATATGTTTGTTTTTTTTAATATTTAAATTGAAATATCTGAAAACTAATGATTTTACACATATATCCTCATTTATATATTTTGTTTTCTTTTATGATTTTATTTCAAATAATAAAAACATTTGCATAATAAAATTTATTATGAATTTAATTTATTTAAATGTATATAATTGGATGGAGAACTTTTTTTTTCTAAAAGAATTTGATATATGAATGACCTAAATGCCCATAAAATAATGTTAAAAATATATAGAGAATCATAATATAAAATTAAAAATAAATAATAATATTCTAAAATTAAAATATTAGGCTATGTATAACTTGGTCATAAATGAATTTTTATAAAGGCATTTAAGAGAATTAAATGAGTAATAAATGATTCAGATATTTGCATCAGATAAAAGCTAAAGTTTTTAACTTTTTCCATTCAGATGTTAATTCTTAGTTTAAGTCTTAAGTTAAAAAAAACAATCATCATGAAATATCTGAAATCTGAGAATAAGTTAAATTTAGACTTCAGACCAAAAAAAAAAAAATCAGTCCTTTGCTCTTTTCTTTTCTAAAGAAAGTTTTGTTGTCCACTTAAAAAAAAAGAAAAAAAGCTGCATTTCATATACAACAAAAAGAGTAGAGACTAGTACAGTTTATAATGGCCCTCTAAGATGACAATGAAGGACTTGAAGGGTCTACTCTTCACCAAAACCTCCTGTCTATTAACCACATGGTGAAAGAACTACTGACTGAATAGGTGCGTTTTAAAATTGCTTTTGGGATGGGACTGTTACCTCCACCCAACCATGCTGTTTTAGCAATACCTCATACACTTCATCCTAGCACAGAACACAAGCAATATGTGGAAGCTACAATGGATGACTGTTGTTTCTATTACCAAAAAGGCCACCTGAAGCTCAATGTCCAGAGCTATTTAATAGCCAGAATCTTAGGTATCAACAGCACAAAAGAAGAATGGCAACAAACACACTGCAACTGTAGCACCCTCTGGAGATGAGGTACCAACCAGCCCTTATATTGATTTTATTGGTTAAACAGCTGCAAAAAATCCTATTCAAGAAATAACCAAATGCCTTTTTGTTTCTCCCTCTATAAGTTTGCTACATCAACTCCTATAGGTATATACCTTCTACTGGGCTTTTCATTTAGGGGCTTCATATAATAAGAAAAGTGATCCAGCCTTTTTTTTTTTTCTTCTGTTATCTCTTCTACATTTTCTAATCTATCATGCCTCCCAATGACGCTTCCACGTTGCTGGCAGGCAATGGACTTGTTTTCCCAAACAATTGATCTCTACCTAACGTTTAATACATTCCATCCCTCTCTTCAAATCTGATTTCTACTAGGCAATTATTTGATTCTAATTACTTTGTAAAATTTTCTCGCCTGGTTGTGTTCTGCAGGAAACTCATTGAAAGAAGTTGACGGGCCAAGCCATAGAAAGGGAGGACTAGAAGAGTGCAGGTTCCAATGGTTGCTACTTCTTTTTTGATTATCTTCGTTTCATTTAAGTCCTATTTGTCTTGTACTTTTTATGTGGCATTATCAATATCATCTTGGACACATTTCTCATTCTGCTAGTTTTTAGTCTCTAGTGGTGCATTAGGAAATTTTTAGTCTTATAATATTTCTAATTGCAAAGGTTGCAGATTGCAAAATTAACAGCTTTACCTTTTAATAAAAGTTTTACTCAGTTTTAATGTTGAGCAATCTAATGGGCCAGACCCAGTGCTACTGAAGGACAGTTTTGATATTATGTTTTTGACAGAATTGTGATTACCTCCCCTTATCTTTTATGAAAAATCAATGAATTTTGGTTACGTCCTTTTATCTTTAATGAAAAATCAATAACAGCCCATGTAGTTTTGGAAAAGTTATTGAACTCCCTAACGATTACCATATGACTGCTTAATTTAACCCAAAAAATAAAATAAAATAAAATAAAAAATGCTTTGCTTCAATGAATTAAATGGTCAGATAATAATGGCAGGGAAGGTCAGTGAAAATTCTAGAACTACAGGGGTGGCGATTGATTTTTCATTTAAGGTAAAGGGAGGTTAAATTACTCCTATGTTTTCTTATTATTAATATCACTGATTAGCATAATTCAAAAATCTTCTTATGAAAAAATTCCTGAGCAAAATGGTGTGGCTAAAGGACAGCATAGGCACATTATGGAGAAAGTTAGCTCTCTTCTTTGTATGCCAATATTGGGGAAATTCATTGACACCCAAAAGGCCTGGGCTAATTAACCTAGATCTAGAGGCTCCCAAAACTAAAATTTTGTTCTCTCTCTCTCTCTATTATAAAACTATATTGAAATGAAGGCTTCAAAAAATAGGGAAGGGAAAACAATTCCACATGAACAAATTGTTTCCCCCTGAATGAAAAAAGAGAAGCTATACAAACTTAACTCCGAACACATCCCAATTAAGATATATAAAGAAGAAAGAAAAATCTTGAAAATCCTTCAAAGTTGAAGGCCAAAGAGAAGCAAAAACTCTTCACTCTATCCCACAATTCACAACAATTAGCTTCTCCCTTCTCACAAAAAATACGGTTGTTTATTTCTTGCCAAATAAGCCAAAGAAGGGAAGAAATGATACAAATACATAATGTTTGAGAATCTTGCCCTCTTGTTGAGATTTATATACAGTAGAGATTATATTTTTCCTATTGTCTATGATTTGCTAGTTGTTTATGAGAGGATAGTAATCCTAGGAATTTTATTGTCATTGATCTTATTTCCTTTTGTGGCTATCATGCTTATACTATAAATTGTGTACTCATTCACTTATCAATATACACAAAATTTCTTCTATTTGCTCTTTTTATGTTTGTCAACACTTCTCTCAATGCAAAAAGATTCTACTTAAGTAAATAACTACAAGAATCTGAATGCCCATAAAATCTCGGATCTTTCCAAGCTTAGCCCATAGACTTGAAGGCAAAGAACAATGAAAAAGGAGATGATTTGAAGTCTCAACACTTTTTTTATGCATCATACACCAATAGGGAGAGAGATACATTGAAGGATACTTTCTTGAATCATAACATCAGTGTTAATTTAGCCTTGAGCTAAAACCCACAATAAGTCTTGGATTTCGTGAGGAATTTCAGACTTCCAATTATTTCACATGGCTTAAAGTCTTATATGGGGGTCATATACTAACCAGTCATGATAGGATTTCAAGAGAAATTACTTGAAGCCTCCAATTTCCATAATCTTCTATCTTTTAAGTTTTATCAATACTCGCATTTCCCACCAACTCCATAATCTCTCTGAATTCTTGTAGTTTCCCTCTCTTTCAAGTTCCTATTGAGATTGAAGTTCCAATTTCAAATTAGAGAACTTGAAGACCTTACAAGAGTGTATAGAAGAATTTCTATTATGGCAAAGTCTATAGATGTGAGGAAATTTGCCACCCAAGAAGAATTCTCCTACACACTTGTCCTCCCAAATTGAAGGTTCTTGCAATATACTAAAGCTACGAAGTATGAATAAGAAAAGAGGGTGTTGCATAAAGATTGCTTTTCAATGGCTTCTATAGGACCCATAGGTAACCACCTTAGTATGCCATCTATTTACATGAGCACCATCTTCGCTTCCAAAAATTTTACGCCGTAACGAATCCTTTATCAAGAGGAAATCTCCATAGCCATTTAGCTAAAGAGCCATTTTTTTATACCAAATCTTCCCATATCTAATATCAATCAATTAGTTTTATAGGTATTAACGTCAGTTTCTAGTAAAATATAGGGATCATGTATTAGTTTCAAGGTCTAAAGGTTAGACCGAACCTTAAGGTGTTAAGTGTAAATATCCCGCATGGATTACTAGTACCTATTTAGGAGAGGCTATTCCCATTATTGTCCATGTACCCACTAGAATTCCTTTTCCTATTACCTATGGCATCACTTCTTATGAACACAGTTATAGCAAATCTCTCAACTCTCTCTTTAAAAGTTTTGATTGCTCCTATTTTGTTCTTCTAGATCTGAACATACAAATTTAACTATATCTGCAATGTATGCTTTCCCAGGCTATGGCCACGACATAATGGGCATCATAAAATGCTAATTAGAAACAAAATGATTTTTCAAGTTCGTGGAAAAGCTTAGTAGCATCAAACCCACATATCTTCTCGCTTAGTAGTAAATTGTTCTACAATTAGAAAAACTAAAACATAATGTTATTATATTTATTAGAATGCCATTTTATGTGCTAACTATTTTAAAACATTATAGACACATAAATAAATGAATAAATAAAACACGTTGATGATTCCCTTATCAAAAGCTCATAAGGTAGACAAAAACATTCCAACAAATGACGCTGAGAATAAAAAATGTTAAAATAAAACTAAACCCACAAAACTTCGAATTTAAACTCTCAACTTGTGAAAGTGCTATACTGAGTTATTTCGTCTAACTTAATAAATTTGATCATTTAGGTATTTGTACACATTTTATTGTTGCATAAATTGAGTGAAAAGTTACAGACTTCTCAACCAAATTTATGCAAATTTCATGTACTAAAATAATGTGTACCCTTCAAAACTACGTGAATACATTTTTCTTGAAGTTCTTCACATGTGCCAACGTCTCTACAAATAAACACCGAATAATAAACATTTTGGACATATAAGTGAGAAATTGGCAAGTAACTTCATGATGAAGAGGCAGCAGTACAAATGAGTGAAAATCATCTTAAATACAAAAACTGAACCAAGAACAAGATAACGCAAACCTGTGCCAAAAATGTGGCGAGGGAACATCTTAAAGTAGTCAGGACAGCTATCCTCTCAGAAATATAAGCAGATGAATATTGGCATAGCTGCTGAAGGGAAGAACCCTCAGCAATGCAACCTCGTAACAACTGAAGCGTTCCATCAAGGAAAGCCTTCGGCCCTCTTTCAAAAATCATGAAGTATACCTTTTGGGCATTAGATCCCTAAATTAAGACGAAAAATTAAGGACGGAATGAGGAACAAAGGAATTACATAATTGCCTCTCAATTTAGCTTACTAATTCTAACCTCTAATCTGGATTGCCAAAATTGCAAATTCTTTTGTACGTTATGCAAATTTGAAATTGTGTGTCCCATAATGTCCTCCAACATATCAAATACCCTTGACGCCTCAGTCATGACCCTACATGCAAGCATCAAAACAAACCCAAATCAACACAAGTGCAAGCCATTCCTGATCAAGTGCACCAAAGGTACCTTTTCCTCCAAACAAAGCATTTCAGAAAGAAATAGAAATTCTAATTAAAACTGCAGCTGCAAGTTGTTTATATACCAACTAGTTCATGTAACATCATAACAATTAAAAAAAAAAAACAGAAACAGAAACGTTTTCTTAGTTAACAAATGAACTCAAGAAAGCCACCGACTCACTTTCAAATATTAATACTATTAATATTGATATTTGAAAATGAAAATAAAAACAGGACGTACACAGAGGAGTCGGGTGAATAGGAAGGCAAAGGGAGAGGGAGGACGGCTCTGCGTCTGCGTTTGCGTGATGTTTGGCTATAGAGATTTGAGATTTTCCCAAGAAAATTCGAACAGGAATTGGGAAAGAAAGTGGTTAGTCGGTTCCAGACATAATTGGAGTAGAATGAGATTAGGGTTTCTGCTTCAGGCGCCTCCATCTTTCAACTCAACTCTCAAACTGCAGCTACTGGCTTTTAAGTCAGTATCAACTCAACCAATTCTAAGGCTTCGTCGTACAACGTCTTCCATCAAAATTATTATCAAGTTAATACCACCTTCACCTTTCTCCTTTTCATTGACACTGTTAAAATCCTGTTCCAGAAAAGGCAAAAATTTTGGGTTAATGTCATGGATACCCTCAAGATTTGCCCCAATGTCCGGCAAGATCACAGTCTGATACTTTAATCCACAAACGCCCCTAACGTTTTACATCATAAATTGACTAACGGAGAGGGGTAAATAAGGAATTTCAAATTCAAAATACTTTGATTCCCTCTCAAAATCTAAATAATAAAATCAATTGAACAGTAAAATAGGAACCCGGCCATCCTCCCTGCAATGCAACTAATGGCCTTCATCCAGACTGTTAAAACTTGGAAGCCAACAAATCACCACATCTACAACCAGAAAAACCCAGCTTGGCCAGCGACAACAGATCAAGTGGCACAAAGAAAACCTCGCAACCAATACCAAAACCCTCACAGCAAGACTAGCTTCCAAAACCACCTGACTAACCACCACAAGCCACCAAAATAACCCCAAAATCAGCCAACTACTCGTCCAATCAAATAAAAAAAAAAAAAAAACCCAAATCTATGCCATCACCCAAATACCAAATTTGCATCGTAACCCGGCTAGATACCAACCCAAAAAGAAAGTGTGCGCCACCATCCAACACCCAGAAAATTAAATTAAAAACCAATCAAAGCGGGAGTTTTGAATTGAATTAAACCACCAGCCTACACCCAAATTAGTAAGCAGGAATCAATCTCGCTGGTGGCGGCCCAAAGAATTAGGATTTTGGGGATTTAGTCTAAGTAGAGGGAAGTGAGATAGGATTTTGCGGCATGATTGATTTTGTTTTGCTGTTTTCGTTTTTTTGGTAGTTGATTGAAGAGGAGTGAGAGTGGAGTGTGGCAATGTAGCGGTTGAAGTGGTGGTGGGATTTTGTTCAAAAAAATTGAAAAAAAAAGACATTAATTAGAGCCCTTAATAAAATTTAGACATATTTTAAAAAATTTTCATGTTATAAATACTTTTTTGATAAAAAAACTCAAATATCTTTTAAATTTAATTTATTCCTAAACTCTTTATTTCCCTCTTTCTTTCACTTACCTCTTCCTGTTTCCATAACTGTATCATATTTTTATAACCGTCTATTGTTGTCCACCTTTCAATACCTCTTAACACCGTAAAAAATATAGCCTGAAATGCAGCAAGAGGAACAAGAAACTTATTCTGTGTTTGAGGATTTATGGTAGATTTTAGGGATTTTGAATTTGAGGATTTGAGTTTGGGTTTGTATTTTATATTTTTCTGTGTTTGTGGGGCTAAATGAAGTGTTATTTGATTGATTTTTTGGTTTGATGTATGTAAAAATGGTAAAAATCGATGCAAAGTGATTTATTTGGTTGTTTTCTATTTTCTATTTTTTTATATTTGGGTTAGTTTTTATGGAATTTGAATTAGGGATTTGAGTTTTCGTCGGATTTATGAACTTATTCTGTGTTTTTAGGGATAAATCTAGTGTTATTAGGTGATTTTTGTGGTTTGATGTGTATAAAAACTGTGAAAACCGACGGGTTTGATCGCGAGGTAGACGATGGTTATTTGAAAATAATAATAATAATAATAATAATAATAGTGTCCAAAACAATTCTTTATTTGTAATCTTTTGCTATTTAATATAAATATCTACACTTTTTTAATATTTTACAACTTTTACATGTATCATGTGTATATATCTAATGGACTATAGCCAAATCCGCTCTAAGCTAATTCTAATAGAACCTACAAACACAACCATTACCAATTGTTACGCTCAAAACTAATTAATGGAACCCCTGGTATTCTCAAAATCATTGATTGGGATTAAATCAATAAGTACTCTGAATTTTTTGCTTAATTTTAACCGAATAATAATTATATTTTTCAATCAATCATAATATAAATTTGTATAAAAATCATCATTTTTACCTTTCAAATCATCATTTTCAGTGAGAGTGAAAATTCGCGTCATGTGTCGATCTATTTAATTATTTATATCGAGATATGAAACATGGATACAGTACGGTTTTTAAACATATCATCCATATGTTAAATAGTGACATATTTAATTCACATAATTTACTTAATTATTTAATATATTTATGTATAATATATAATATTCTATATATTTCTATCAATTAAAATTATTCTTAAAATATAAACAATTGTTAGTATAAAAAATAATTAAAATCATCATAATTTTCTATTATATAGATTAATTACTTTATAATATAAAATTTTCAGTTTTAATATATATATATTATAAATAGGTAATAATTCATATCATTAAATGAGTTTGTAAATCAATAATTGACAAAAAATGTTCAACTATTCATGTTACTAAATGAATTAATGTATTAAGCACACTCAACATGAATTGAATTCGACCTGTTTTTTAATAGTGTAATGATACCGTGTCATGATTATGTCGCGTAAAAAATTAGCATCCCCAATTTTCAAGGGTATGAGTCATGAAAAAAAAAATAATTTTAAGGATATAATTAATAAAAAATGTATAATCATTCTTTCGTTGAATTAAGATAAAACTCAAAAGTACTTATTAAAAATATCTCCTATTCATTTGTCTCCATCTCCAACCTTCTATTTTCGAATGCTAAGATAATTATCGTACCTTTGATTGCACATTCTTTGTTTTTGTTTTTGTTTTTTTTTTTTTAATCAATTAGTAAGCATTCAAGAAATTCAAGAAATAAACGAAGTACCCAATCTTCGCAAATGTTCTTTCTACAACCCATCAATAGATACCCGACATATATAAACTCGAAGCCAAAAGAACAATACTGTAATTTAAAAAAGAAAACGTAAAATCATATTAAACCCTTTTTTTTTTCTCTTATCCTTTCCAGTCTTATCTCCTTTCTTAAGCTAGCCTCTAACACTAGTTTTACACCAATTTGAAATCCCTTCCTAATCTGTTATTGGAAAAAAAAAAAAAAAAATCCTAACAAAACAGAGGTACGACTAGGGGTTGACCGATATTTTTTGAAAGGCTAGGGTAGCAGAAATGCTTTTGCAAACGACAGACTCGTTTGATAATTGCCCTTTTCCAAAAAGTCTGTATAATAAATGCAAAACTAATATATGTAAAAACAATGTCAAAAAAATTACAATTAAAGCATAAAATTTTTATTAAAAATGATAAAACAATCTATTTATTAGAAAAATATTGATAGAACATATAGTTACTGAATATATATATATATATATATATAGTTTTTATTTTGATAGCAATTTCTTCTTAAATACAATAAGAAATTATTGGAATCTATTGGTTTTATAAAGTTATTTATAAAACTTTTCATATTTTTTAACGAAAAATTGATTAATCTAATTTCAATTAACGAGTGCACTTAGAAAATGGGGCGTGGAAAGCATTTTAAAGCATTTTAAGGCATTTCAATTACCCTAAATATATTTTAAGCTCTAATTTGACTATAATTAATATATTATATAAAATGAATCAGGAGGGTATAATAGGTATTTCAATATTAGCATCCATGTTAAAAGCGAACGGACAACATCAAGATCACTTGAGACCATTTCCAAAAATTGGGAGTTATTTTATTATTTTAGTAAACCTCGGAGTCACGGATAAATTTATCCTAAAAAATAATCATTAAAAATATATATAATGAATAAAAATAATAATAGATCAATCATTTTTATCATACTCCTACCATATACTGGGAGAGACCATACATATTTAAAAAAAAAGGATGAAATTAACATATTAGATATTGTCATGGCCATAATAATATCGGGCCTTAGTTATTTCTAATTCAGTAAGCCCATTACTGAAGCCCATCATCTGGGCCTAGTTATTCCTAATTCAGTAAGCCCATTACTGAAGCCCATCATCTGGGCCTACTATCTGGATCCCACAATGATCCATCTTGACCCTTACATAAATCCTCCGAAATATTACTCAAGGTATGCACGCTTTTCTGAACTCACTCTCTCTCTAGATTTCCTTTACTTTTGAGAGCCTCTCTCTCTAGGAAATTCTCCCATAAAATCCCGGATTGCCGGAAACTGACTTGAGCGTCGGAGGGTCACCGCCGGCACCACCGTTGGCACCACCGCCGGCACCCCTGACTGTTTTTCTGTGATCGCAGGATTGGACCCGACGTAACACCCGAGCTCCGATCCGCTCCCTGGCCGTCCGGAAATCGTGCATCAACAGATATTATAAGGTTCTACATCTGAATTATCTATTGATAAATGATGCTAAGATAAGGGAAAACTATTAATATATCTTTTGAAACCTCAGACATAAAATGTATATTTCGCCATCAAATAAATTAGTAAATAGAAACTATCTCAAAGTTCACCAAAAGGCGTTCAAGGACAGATTTGTCTTTTGCTATTGAATAGAATAAAGGTTCATAACAAATAGCGCCAAGAGTCGCCCAAAAAAAAAAAAAAAATCATCCAAAACAGTGGAGGAAGAGCCAAGTGTTTTGGGTAAGAAAACGGAGATGTTGAGCCTGGCTTTCTCCATTATTCTTATCATAAACTCGGTTACTGCTTCCGATCAATTAAGCAGAGAAGACTTCCCTGCTGACTTCGTTTTCGGCGCCGGTACCTCTGCTTACCAGGTTACTCCTTGGTGAATTGCCATTTATTCGTCTTGCTTGTTCAGTTTGTTATGTTCTCCATTTTTAAAGAATTTTAAATTAAAAATCAGGTTGAAGGTGCGGCTAAAGAAGATGGAAGGTCTCCAAGCATATGGGACACTTTTGCACACTCTGGTCAGTTATACATATATATATATATATATATATAGTTTTCCTATTCCATCCAAGTCTTTGATAGATATAAATCTTTGTATTTTGATTCCTGCTAGCTCACAACCACTGTATAATTAATGTCAAGTTTTTCCAACATCAAGGTCTACAACTTGAATTCCGTATAAAGTATGAACCATCTCTGATTAATGGAATGGATTGTGGCTCCAAATTCAAGTGGTAGTCAGCAATAGTTGAAGTAAGATCATCAGGTTGGAAGTAGAAGAAAAATTAGATAATTAAGTTGATAACTCTATATATAATATTTTCTTCATATCTACTAACGGTTAATTTGTCCTTTGAAGAAGTGAGGACAATAATATTGAACAAACCAATGAGAATTCAGCAAAAAGTTTGATATATAATTAGATGACACCTTCTAAGTCTAATTTTCAGGAATTACACATGGAGCCAATGGAGACGTAGCATGTGACGGGTATCATAAATACAAGGTAAAGTGGTTGCTCTTTTATCTGTAATGTAGCCATGATTTGAGGTCAATTAATTGATCTTCTTACTATCGTATCAGTGTCAGAAACATTGGTTTGTTATGGTCATCTGACTATTATTTCATAGTGATTATAGATTAGATTAATCTGACAAGTTATTTCATGTATATTGATTCCATTGGAGATATCAGATGACATCTTGTGGAGCATTAGCATAGCCTATTTCTGATGAGGTTCATGTTCTACTCACAGGAAGATGTTCAACTAATGGTGGACACTGGGTTAGAAGCCTACAGATTTTCCATTTCATGGTCAAGGCTTATCCCAAGTAGGACCACTTACCTGCTATGACTATACCAGACAAAAAGTTGAGTTTTCTAGTGTTGGAATTATTTCTTAAGCTTGAAATGGAATTCACTATTTCAGATGGAAGAGGACCACATAATCCAAAGGGTTTACAGTACTACAACAATCTCATCAATGAATTAATTGCCCATGGTTAAGCTAGATCAAAATTTTCTCCATGTTATCATTTTTGGAAGTATCTTTTATTTACGACAAGTAAGCTTTTCCAAACTATTGATCAAAGCAGGAATCCAACCACATGTTACATTACATCATACGGATCTTCCCCAGGCACTTGAAGATGAATACGGAGGATGGATTAATCCAAAGATTGTGTAAGATTCTCTTCTTTGGTATTAACTAATTGTTTGTGGTTAGTTTACACAATATAGTGTGATAAACGTCGCTGAATATGTGATGCAGGAAAGATTTCACCTTGTTTGCAGACTTCTGCTTTAGAATGTTTGGGAATAGGGTTTCACACTGGACTACTCTGAACGAGGCCAATATTTTTGTAATGGGAGGCTATGACATTGGATTTTTGCCACCCCAACGATGTTCTTCCCCATTTGGAATTAACTGTTCTGATGGTGACTCATCAACAGAACCATACATTGCTGCTCATCATATCTTGTTGGCACATGCAGCAGCTGCAAGATTGTACAAGAAAAAGTACCAGGTATTGTCATAACTTGTTGATTTCAACTGCTTTAATCATGTAATTGCAGATCAAAAACGTATTATGCATTCACCTTTGTTAGAGCTTAAATAGCATTTTTTTAGCTCTTACCAACTAGCTTAAGCTTTAGGGATTGGTAACATAATATATGTCAAAACCAACTTGAATAAATGGTCTTGTGTTTGGAGCTCTCCTGCTACATTAATGAAATTTTAATAAAATGTTATGGTTTCCATTGGTAGATTTGTGGCTATGATTTTGCTCGATCCGCTTGTTTAAGCTTTCGAGACTCTTGGTTACTTACAATCTTGTTTGTATGGGGTTCTGTGACAGGGATCGCTTGATGTAAATTCTTTAATTACAACTCATTGGTATTGTAATACCAAACCAGTAGAGTCAACTACATGAATCTTCTTTAACATCGACTCCTAAATTTGAACATTTCATTCAATGCGTATTTTGGTGCTGCCAGATTTTATGTTGGGAGAGAAGCAGAGGGGTTTTGGCTCCTCCAACCTTTATAAAATACCTTGCCTTGCCTGAAGATCTTAGGAAAAAAAGAATCTTCAAGTTGATTATTTTTGGTTGTGCTCCTTCACTTTAAGATTCTTTTCTCACCACTCCCCTATCCTAGTTGTAAAATTGTGGTACAAGCACTAAATGCTGACTGATAAATTCTTTAGACATCAGTTGGCCTTTCTTCGTGAACAGTAGAAAATGTGGAATTTGGCTACTGAAATTTTAACAAAATATTTGCTGTAAAATTCTTCAGAACTCTGGGTATTGCAGGAAAAGCAGCGGGGACTTATAGGGATCAATTTGTTTGCTTATTGGTTTGTTCCTCTAAGAAACACAACAGAAGATGCAATTGCTACAGAAAGAGCCAACGATTTCTACATTGGTTGGTGAGTTACAAATTAATGTACATACTGCAGTTCTCTCTCTCAGTTGTTTAACATTTTTGAGTACTTCATTTCCCTATGAATTGCAGTGTTAGTAAGTGCAACACCAGAAATTAGAAGTAATCGTATGTTTTCAGGATTTCTCTCTTCTTTCTCTTTTTCTTCTTTTTTTTTTTCTCTGAATTTATGCACTTGAGCCTTTTGGTGGGCAAGGTTGTGGAGATGGTGGTAGAGAGATAAGTAGTAATCAGCTTTTAGGGTGGGTAATAATTTATTTGGCTCATTATGGCTGTTAGCTTTGCTTTTCAGGTTTGTCAATCCATTGGTATGTGGAGAATATCCTATCTCAATGAAGAAGAGTGCTGGCACAAGGATTCCTGACTTCACCAGTCTGGAATCTAAGTGGGTTAAGGGTTCATTTGATTTTCTGGGAATCAACTATTATAACACAATGTACGTCAAGGACAACTCCAGCAGTCTAAAAAGGGAACCAAGAGACTATAATGCAGACATGGCAGTAGAACTCATACGTATGTTTTCTCCCACATTAATTGGCCAAACTTGATCAAAGCCAGGAATGGGATTTTCTAGTTACTGGTTTGCATTACTCTCTTACTTTCATGGTTGAATTACCATCATTTACATGTTTTATATCATAAGTTGTAAAAAAACATTTGTGTACTGAATTGGATGTATGTTCTTTCTTTATTGACTACTTAAGAATCAGTCAAGGTGCTGCACTAAGTCAATAAGTCAATTGGGGTTAAACTTCATCTAACTTAGACAGGTTGAAAGTATAATTGCTAACCGACGCTTTGATTCTTGCAGCCATGCGTGATAATTCATCAACATTTGAGGCGAGTTAACAAACATTGTTAAATTTTGGAGGTCTTCCACTTCAACAGCCAGTTAAATGTATTTACTAACCAGCTTGTCTTCTCAGTTTCCTATTACACCTTGGGGCCTGCAAGGAGTGCTAGAGTATTTCAAGCAAGTTTATGGCAACCCTCCTCTTTACATACATGAAAATGGTCTCTCTTTCTTTCTTCCTGGTAACATGCAAACATCACACTTGTGTGCACTCAAAATGCCAACATGAACATACACTAGGCGGTTGCTTCTTTCTCATTACAACTCTTATAGAAGGTTTCCTTTTGAATGAGATCTAATATCATTGCGTTTGTGATTTTCTTTTGTTCTTGTCATTACTCGAGTTTGTTTGGATAAGCATTATGACTTCAATGGATGGTTGATTCCTCAGTTTATAAAAAGTGGTTTCATCACAGAAAATACGAATATGAAAACAAGTAATTTACAAGATAGGAAAATCACAAAGCAGAATTTTCCAGCCTAGTTGAAACAGGCCTTCATTGATTTTTGGGCATGCATTATACATTCTTGAAGCATTTGTATTACAGTTGTAAGAAGCTTATCAGATAATGAAAAACCTGATGAGAAAATCATGAGTAGCATGCTGAGATTTACTAGTAGAAAAGATGTTGCATAAGTGCGAGTGTCTTAAGGCAAGGAATTTTAGATTAGGTGCAGCTGTTGCCATCATCGAAGACTATCCTATGGATCAATACTAATTTCAACCTACTGAATATAACTCCAAGAGGAGTCGTATCAGAAAAAATAAAAATTTAAATGTTGATCTGCAATCAGATTGTTGGGTTATACTCGTTGTTTGTATTGCAGATTTACTGAATAGTTTGTGTATGTGGCTGGCAAAAACTGCACAGTTGCATGCAGCCTGATGCCATAAAGAAGCATCAAAAGTCATTCAGCCAGGATAGCTATCTCATGCCATCATTAGTGGTTCTTCCTGCTTTTAGTGTCCTAAACCTTTATGTATTCTTTTGAATTGGTAAGATGAAGATCCCACATTTAGAAGAGGGAAAATATGTACGGTATAAGAGCAGATGGTAGACAGCTCACTGGCTAAAATTGGTTTATCAGATGACATGGTAGTATTTTATTTGTCTTCTAAGCTTCGGTAACAGTTCTGTTATCTCATAATTTCACATAAAATAGAAGTTAGGATGCAATAAAGCTAGAGTTTAATACTTTGCTTCAAGCTTTACCATCTAAATAATTGAATTAGTCTTTTCACAATTTCAGTCTTTGAGGATTTACTTGAATTTTGATTTCTTCTTCTCACTCGAAAGCATTTTATCTACTTAAGAGTAACAATTTTTTCTTTTATGGAATAACTGTATAACATGTTTACCAGGTCAACGGATGCGTCGCAATGCAACATTGGAAGATTGGCCACGGGTTAAATCTTTGTATGGATACATAAGGGGTTTGCTTGGCTCATTGAGGTATGTCAATTCTTTAGCTAATTAAATATAACTATTAGTGATGAGGAACGGGGTTCCTCAAATTAAAAGAAAGGGAGGGAGATATAGACAGAGGAAAGAGGAGAAATAATAGAAGAAATTTGGGGGAGAAGTAGAGTGAAAATTGAAGGAGAAATAATCTTTTTACTAAAAGATCAAAAAAACAATAACAACCATGTCTGAAAATAACATAACTAAAGGTTCCTATTTATAGGACCTTAAAGCCTAGTTCTACTAGGAAATAAAATCCTATTAGGAAATAGAATCATAATCCTAGTTTAACTAGAAAATACCAAAATTAAATCCTAAGTAAAATAGTAAACTATTAATTTAGGAAAATGACTCAAATTAGGATTACTCCCAATTTAGGAAGTCAAAATCCCTAATAATAGTCAAAATCCCTAATTTATTAAAATCTCTAAAATTAAAATTAAAATCCCTAATTTATTCCTAATTTGTCCTACATCAATTCTCTCCCTCTTGAAAAAACTCGACTCCTAGCGAGTTGTCAAGGAGGAAATTGCCAATACACGAGGAAACGCCACGTCTTATCTTGCATGATCATTGAAAAGTCGTCAATCCAAATCTTCGCTTCATGATGATCCAATATTATAAGCACACATGATAGAAAAATTATTGATGCTTCATCGGCCTTCAATATTGTTAGAGCAACAATAATCCCAATAGAAGATTTGACCGTTGACCTGACAGAAGACTTCACCGTTGACCCAATGATAGGAATAGAAGAACCTAAATATGAATCACAACCTATGAAATCAACTTCTTGAATGATTTCATGAGATTCTTCACATATAGGCTCCACATCATCATTAGAATTCATCTTCTCCTCGATCTCAATATCATCTCTAGATTCTTCACATGTAGGCTCCACATCATCATTAGGAATCGTCTTGCCCTCAATCTCAATATCACCTCTAGATTCATGCCCATCTACAAGATCAATCTCGCTTGCTTCATCATCTCCACTAGAATCATCACACTCATCCTCATGGTTCTTAGGAGTTGCACCCAAGATCTCTTGATTCCTATGTTTGGTGGATGACTCCAAATTAGGGCCATGTATTTTAAGAAAGGAAGCTTGTAAGGCTTTTACAATTGTTAATATTTCTTTCATCTTATTTTCCAAAGCATCAACCCGAACGTTTACAAGCCGGACTGTTTCTAATATTTCAGGTTGTTGGACTGAGGTTTCAGACATGTCAGGGTCTTCAGTTTAATTTTTCTTGCTTCGAATTATGTGCTGTTGATGAACAGTATCCGCGGTGAACAGTGACGTCCGTGAACAGTGCGCAATGAACAGTATGTCTGATGAACAGTACTCGTTGTGAACAGTGCACGGATGAACAGTATTATTATTATTTTTTTTTTATAGGGGTGATGGAAGATGAAATTGGGGTAAAATAAGTTGATGGTGGTGGGAGGTTTTAGGGTTTATGGATTGAGAAAAAATTAAAGGATAAATAGTATAAGAGGGGGATCAAAACCACGCTCTGATACCAATTGATGAGGAACGGGGTTCCTCAAATTAAAAGAAAGGGAGGGAGATATAGACAGAGGAAAGGGGAGAAATAATAGAAGAAATTTGGGGGAGAAGTAGAGTGAAAATTGAGGGAGAAATAATCTTTTTACTAAAAGATCAAAAAAACAATAACAACCAAATCTGAAAATAACATAACTAAAGGTTCCTATTTATAGGACCTTAAAGCCTAGTTCTACTAGGAAATAAAATCCTATTAGGAAATAGAATCATAATCCTAGTTTAACTAGAAAATACCAAAATTAAATCCTAAGTAAAATAGTAAACTATTAATTTAGGAAAATGACTCAAATTAGGATTACTCCCAATTTAGGAAGTCAAAATCCCTAATAATAGTCAAAATCCCTAATTTATTAAAATCCCTAAAATCAAAATTAAAATCCCTAATTTATTCCTAATTTGTCCTACATCAATTAGCCAATGGCAGTTGATTCTAATAAAATTTTTCACCGCATAATAAGCTTGTGGCAGTGTTGTGTTCTTTTATGTGTTGGTTGTGCATATCAATTTTTATCCAGAATATGTATTGCTGTGTTTTAAATGATTCTGATGCATTTAAGTTGTTATTGTGGATAATACTCATTGAAATGTGATATTGGTGAGTAATTTTGCAATTTTCCAAAAAGTCATTTGCATGGTTAGGTGTCACGTTAGCATAGGATTGATTGCGATTATGACCAAGTTGACGGGATTTTTTAGCATATCTATTGTTTTCTTTAATTACCTAGCCAGGTTCAACTTTAAAAGACAAAAATATTTTTCTAGAAAAGTTCTAGAAGAACTGCTTTTTAGCCATCATCTCAGATGATTTGCACTTCTCAACTCAGTGTCTTTTCGGTCTATGCTCATTAGATCATCATTTTAACAAGCACATTCTCTTTTGGTGCTTCCTCTTATTTGGAGGAGTATATTTGTTATTGGATATTGAACGTGGCTAAATCATCAAAAGAAATTAAGATTTTGCTAAATTTCAAAATAATCCCTTCAATTTGGTTATCGCATACATTTAAACTTATATGGTGTAAGTTTAGTACTATATAGGATGAAGTTGAATATTAATTTAGTTTGATATAAGATGCATATAAGTTAAACAACAAATTTTTTGTTTAGCACTAGGTTAATATACTGAACAATGACATTATTTCGGATATATAGTCTTCCTTGAAAGTAAAGTTTTTATGTATAATTGTATATTCTACAATTAAGGATGTTAATTTTTCTGAATTAATTTGGTATGAAAGTAATTCATGAATCTTAAATGAGGCCAAAAGTGTAAATCTCTTTTTTTCTTTTTCTCAAAGAAACTTTTGGAAAAATGGTTTTTGTCTTTAAATCAAAATAATTGTCTTAGGACATTGTCAAAATGTCAGAGATACTTGGACAACTGAACAAATTTAAATCTAGGTAAGAAATTTTATATATTGAAGAAAATGTATTAGGCAGCAAAAAGTTTTAAACTCTTTTAATTTGTAATTACTGAAACTTGCATAATTTTCCTATTGTTGAAAATTATTGCAGTGTACCATAAAACGGTAGGAGTATATAGTGTTTCTTCGGTCGTTGGTGACCATCCTTGTCAGTTTATGTAGAGTTGGTGATCTTTAACATAAAAATTTGACTTAAATTTTCAGTCATTCATCCTATTTGTTTTGACAATCAAAATCTAAATTAGTAGTAGCATTTAATTTTGCTAACTCAACAACTCTGTGCGCCATTGTATTAAATAGAATGATGATTAAAATTGTGTGAGCTTTTAAGTCAAAATCTGAAGTTTAACGAGTTTAGTGTAGATGTATATAATTGTACTTATGTACAAACAAATTATCTTATAGAAGGAATATCTTAAGCCAGAATTTTGTGAAAGCTCTTATTATGTAGTTGCCCCTATCTAAATATGGAGTACATCCACTTAAATAGCCCATATATGAAGTTCCATGGAAATCGTAGAGCTATAAAAAGTTGGGTTCTACCTATAGAAAGCTACTATCCTCTTGTAAAAGATCAAATATTTCTATACACACCGATGTAACATTCTTATGGGATTATCATATAAGTGATCTTAATTAGTCTTATATGTGGTTAGCATTTATATTTCCAATTGCATCATGTCACATCAATTTCTATAAGTAAGATTATATATAAAGTTTGTTAGTGTAATGTTATTCTACTTGGAGTAAACACATTCTGCTTGGTTCATTTTAGTAATTTTAGTGAGGGAGGGAGACAGGCATAAACATAGACTAGCTGGTAATGCTTTGTTCAGTTAGGTCAATTAAAGATGTTTTCGTGTCTGGTATAAATAATATTTCTTAAAATATTATCAAAGTTTTTAATTAAGACCAGGTGCAAAAAGAATTCTTTCCTTTTATCATTTGTGACGTTGAGTTGTACATAAATTAGGTTTATGGGTTGGTTGTATGTGTTATTTTACTCTTTATTGAGTAATGCTATATCTATAACTAACTCTTGTACAACTTGAGTTGGCAAAATGTTACTAAATAGGTAAAAGATAAAATAACTGAAGGCGATTAAGTTTTATGATATGGTAATTATCCATATAATAATATTTTATCAATTCAAGTTGTATAAAAAGGTGGTTGCAAATGAGTTGCATATAGAACATTGTTCCTCTTTATTTCGTTTTTCTTGCCTCACTTTATTTATGAGAAGATCCCAATCAAACCCCACACGGTATTTTTCTTAGAAATTTAGGATAAGTATAAAAATAACCAAATTGAGGGGAATAGTCAAATTATATATGTATTTTTTAATTGCTTAGCCAACCGACGGGCTAACCAACGATCATGTTTTGGCCTTCAAGAGTTGATAGACGTGATGAGTTGGTTAGATAATTAAAAAAAAAAAACTTATTATTTACTTATTATTTTTAAAACAACAATTTATATTTGGTTATTTCCTATTATTTTAAACAAAATTTCTCATTGTTCCTTTTGATTGAAACATAGTTTTCACTTCTTTTGCTAGAAATGGATCAAATGTTAGGGGGTATTTCACATGGTCGTTCTTGGATGTGTTTGAGTTGCTGGATGGGTACGAGTCAAGCTACGGCCTGTACTATGTAGATTTGGATGACCCAGGTTTGGCTAGACACCCGAAGCTATCTGCTCGTTGGTACTCCCAGTTTTTGAAGGGCAAAACCAAATTTTCAGTTGGGCTCTTAGAACTAGACAAGAATTTATCTGCATCTTCAAACGCTTACTTTTTTCAGTAGATTTATTCATTTCATTGTAGCTTGCGAATGGCGAGATAGTTTTGATTTGAGTGTTTGGACTTGCAAGATGGTTGTGTTTTGAATAATATTATATGAAGGGCTAGCAGCTCATTGTTCTTGGAGCTCCTTCTCTTGTACAAGTGAAATACAAAGGTGTGGTCATGTTTGGGTTCATTCTCTTTTCTATTAATATAATAAAATATTACATTAGAATAATTTGTTATTATACTTTTCATATTGTTATGTAAATAATGAAATAATAAAAATGGTGTAAATGCAAGACAAAAAAATAATACTCGAATAAGCACAAGAGTAATACTAGGCTCATAATATTTATACAACATATAAATTATAATATAATGTGACAGTCTATATGATCAAAATTTATTGGAAGAAAAAAAAATAGAAATTGATGAGAAAAATTACGTGTTTAATAGGATTTTATTGTTTAGACTGTCACGTCATATTATAAAATTTATATTATATAAATGTTATCAGTTTAGCATTATTATAAATATAAATCTTTATTAAGATTTTATCGCTTAAATTATCACGTTATATTATAAAATTTATGTTATAGAAATGTAATGTTATCGGTTTAACGTTATTGTAAGTATAAATGCTTCATTAATCCTTCCGAAGCGTGACGCCAGAATACACCAAAATGAAGCAACGTTGGAGCCTGAGCCTTTATATAGACCATGCAATCCGACATCACGGCCTTTTATGACCAATAGAAATTGCCTTCCAAATATTAATTTAATCTCTCTTAGTTTGCAGACAGAGATGTGGTGATGTGATGTGAATGAGATCATGCTTCCCCTTTCTAATTCACCTCACATAGCTTGCGTAGAGAATGACTTACTAAACGGCTACTAGGGATGCACACAGGTCAGGTCGGATTTAGCCCAACCCTACTCAACCTGATATATTGTCGAGTTTGGAGATATTCAACCCGCGGTCAGGTTTTTTCAATATATAACCCGACGTTGAAACCGATTATCGGATCGGATCGGGTTATTCGGGTTATTCGGGTTGGACTAAGCTCAATTGTACTGTTTTATTAAAATTGTTTTATGACATTTGTATTAGCACATTTATATTTTAAAGATTATATTATATACAAAAAAAGCCCATTTACAAAATAAGACAATATTCTATTCCAAACAAAGCCCAATTTATAAAACTTAACTATTTTATATTCCAACTAAGGTAGTAAGGTTTATTAATATAAATTTACAACTTTCTGGCGTAACATCTAATTGAACATCATTTATTAAAACTTCATAACTCAAAAGCCAGTATATTTATCTAAATTAAAATTTCCAAACAAAGATGAAATTCAATTAAAAACAACAAACATAAAACATAATAATTAATAACCCATCCAATATCTCCCATCTAAACAAAGCAAAGCAAAAACACACACAACCTAATATACATCCATCTCCATCCTTTAACAACCGAAACATATAATTTCTAAGCTACTCAAAATCCAAATCTACAACACATAATATTAGAGTCAAAAATTCCGAAATATAAAGTCCAAAGCACAACACATAAATTTAGACAGTCCAAAGTACAACACATAATTATAAGTCCAAAGTACAACACTGAATTAATTATGCAAATTAAAACAATCTAAGTTTCCAAGAAACATAACATACTCTCCACCCAATGGAAACTTGAGATTTCACCACCTTGGATTGAAAAAACATCAAGCCACTTTTTCCAAATTTCCACCAACTTCAAATAACAAAAATTGAAAACATAATAGTTAATATTCAACAAAGCCATTAAGTTATCAAAAATAATAGTAAAAGTAAAAGTTACCAACCCAATAAAAACTTAAGAAGACTTAACTATAAATACAATGATAAGGTATTAAAATTTGTCATTACCTATGAAATTGGCACTCATCAATCAATGTCTAAAGGCTCAACTCCTGTTATAGTTGATTTTAAAACATCTACATCAATGAAAAACAAGCACATGTAAAGATTTAATTCCATAAAAATCAGTATAAATTAGAAACAATATTTCAACCTAATAACCAAAATCCATGATTACCTGTCTCAATTGATGTACAGAAACCCATAGAATCCCCAGTTGCATCTTCTATTGTCTCTGACTCTGTCATCGGAAAAACTTCATCAATCAATGTAGAAGTTATCCAAATTTAATTAGAATTTCCATGCTTAATTTATATATGATTGTACTTTAAATGCTGGAGAGCATGTGTGTACACGTGAACAAAGTGTAAGTCTGCTTTATTTATACAACTAATTTTATCCCAATAATTGTCTATTCTCAATTAATGATTTGTCCACACTTATTTGAGATTGTTTAATCCTTTATTAATTATCATATTTATTTTCTCATTATATAATGTAGAGCTTTAAAGTCAATGATAGATCACTTGAAACGAAATTAATTATTTAGTACCATATATGAGTTCATAATAATTACCCAAATAAAAAAACAAATATACGCATTTAAATGAAGTAATTTCTCGACTTTGCAGTTAGATATTATGTTAACTACGTTTTTGATGAATACCAATGCATTAGCTAGAATTAAGATGATGGCTTTAATTAATTTGGTACATAACTTGTAGTCAACCGTTTCTAGTTTTGGCAAGTTGAGAAACTAAGATGACGGAAATTAAAAAATTAATTTCCCTGAACATAATCAGGATTTCAAGTTGATCACCAATCCCATGACCTTGAAATATTAATGCGAGAGTGTCCTAAATTAGGCAATTCAACTTCAAAATTAAGCCAACATTTAAACCTCAAATATGTGTATGAAGGGTCGAAGAAGACGAAGTGAAGAACCTGTACACTAGTTCTTCCTGCCTCTACCCACGTCACAGAGGACGAAGAGTTGACGATGGCGGAGCCGCGGAGGAGGAGGACGAAGAGCTAACGAAGGTGGAGCCGCGGAGGAGGAGGACGAAGACGAAGGCTAAGCCGCGGAGGAGGAGGACGAAGACGAAGGCTGAGCCGCGGAGGAGGAGGACCAAGAGCTGACGAAGGCTGAGCCGCGGAGGAGGAGGAAGAGCTGACGAAGGCAAAGGAAGGCGGAGCTACGGAGGAGGAGGATGCAGAGCTGACGGAGGATCAAGAGCTGATGAAGGCGGAGGACGAAGGCGGTGCGACGGAGGAGGTAGTCAACCCGTTTGGAATTTTGATTAGGGTTACTGGGTTAGGGATAGAAATTGATTAGGGTTAGATGTTAAAAAATTTTATTTATAGTTGTATTCTGGTGTTGTAAGGTCTACGGTAAGAAGATAGTATGGACAAATCATACTGCAACACGTGTTATAAGTGTGCTACGTAGTCGTCACTTTGTTGGTTCTTCCACGTCACAAAGTAAAACTAGTACTTATTTTGTTGTTATTGTCTCCTTGTTACTTGGGTGAATAAATTAAAAGGGAGATTTAAGAGAGGCAGAAGATGAAGAAGATCAACAAGAAATATCTAGAAGATACCAAATATATCAAGCCTCTAGTTTGCTGTTTTTGATGGGAAAGAAAACAACTATATACCATGGGCTGGATGTACAAAGACTCATTTGCAGTCAATAAACCTTGAAGACACCATAAAGGAAGGAAACCAAACTTCCTTGTAATACAAAGCAAAGACTATAAATTTTCTTCTTCACCGTTTGAATAAGAAGTTGCAAGTCAAATATCTCTGCAAAGAAGACCCATTAAATTTGTGAAAAATCTTGGAAAAAAGATTTTGTCACTAGATAATTGTCATATTTTCTCTAGCTCAACAAGACTAGAGCAACCTACAATTTCAAGAGTTCAACATAATTGATTATTACAATTCAACACTTTTGAAGATTACTTCACTACTAAAATTTTGCGGCTAAGAAGTAACTAAAAAAAGGGATCAACAAAACTTTATCTACGTTTCACCCCTCAAATATCGTTCTATAACAAATTCATCAAGAGAGTTGTTCAAAGAAATAGTCAGATTTAACCACATGCCTTCTAGTTGCCAAGAAGAATAATGAGCTCTTATTACAAAGTCATCAATCACGCCTAGCTAGTTAACTATCGATTCTAGATTTAAATGCCAACGTTTACAAAAATTAAGATCACAATCGAGAACATGGACAAGGTCGAAGAAATTGTAGAAAAAGTGGTCACAACTCTTTTGACCACCTACATGATAAGGAAGATCATCAAAAGAACGAGGATTATGAGGATAGGAAGTGCACAAGATAACGACCTTATGATAAAGACATATGCCACATTTGTGGAACAAAAGGCCAATGGACACGGAATTGTTGCACATCCTAACACGTAGTAGATCTTTACCAAATTGCCAAAAGAACCAAAAGGAAAAACATTGAGACAAACGTTCTTGAAGAATTTGACAAACAAAAGACTAATCATATTCTTGATATTGGAGACTTTTTTCAAGATTAAGGCTAAAGCATTGAGTATCAGGAAGTCTTTATTAGTTTTATCTTTTTATATGTATTTATTGTTAGGGGTGCACACGGGTCGAGTCGAGTCGGGTTTTGCCTAACCCGACACGACCTGGTGCATGGTCGGGTTTGAAAATTTTGGCCCGTGATCGGGTTTTTGAAGTATAAAACCTGAAATGTAACCCGAATGGTCAGGTTGGGTCGGGTCAGACGTGGCCCAATTAACATATTTTTAAAACTTATTTCATGTAGCAAATGGTCGGGTCGGGTCGGGTTAGTATAAGATGAAAAAAACCAATAAGAGATTGACACGTGGCAAATTTTATTTACCTTAAAAAAATTTCTCATTAGGTCGGGTTTTATCGGGCCAGATGTATCAAACTCGATTGCAGGAAAACCCGATTTCGGGTTTTTTAAAGCCCTAACCCCCTTTAACCCGATAAAACCCGATCAGGTCAGGTCGGGTAATTTTGAACACCCATATTTACCGTTCTATATTTGTTCAATTATATGTTCTTATCTTTTTATATATTGAACTCATGCTAATACCACAACTAAAAATTTGTTGATTTCACTAGTTAATGTATAAAAATACACGGATATAACTTGTCTAACCATCTAGTGAAGTGGTAGTTTTTTTTTTTTTTTCCTTTTTAAAGGGAATTTGTGTTTCATTGTCTTTTAAAGTTGATACAAGCTCTTGCGCTATGCCTTTTGTTGTCCTAAAAAGGCTAATGTACTTTTTGTCATGGTAGAGACAAAACCTAACTTTTGTACAAGCTTAAAAGTACTCTGTCATAATAGAGACAGAAAAAGGCTTGGCCAATGATATGATCGATAATATAAAAGACGTAATTTTGGTTGAGTTGACTTTCTTTGAGAACAAAAGTTGCTTTATAAAGCTTAAAATGTGCTAGAATTTCCCACGGAAACTCTTGAAAATGATGTGTTAATAAAATTACATAGTTTACTCGTCAGTCTTGAAGAATTGGACATGCATTTTATTGGTTTGTGATTGCATACTAATGTTGCATATCATATATTAATCTTTATAGGAAATCTTTAGTAGATTACGCATAATTTATTTTTTGTCACTGTTGGGGGAAGTATCTATCGGATAAATATTTTGCAAGGGGAGGATATTATGGATATATGCACTATACTCTTTTTCTTTTGACCAGTTTTTGTCATATTGAGTTTTTTTGACAAATTTTTAATAGACAATCGCAGTCTAATATCATTTTAAGTTTCATCATATAATTATGTTTCCTTACTAAAGCTTTTATCCTACTAGGATTTTTTTTTTAACAGAGTTAAACGCAGTTATCTTAAAAGTAGTGGATTTCATGGGGGGAGTTTTGTGGAATAAGTGGAATCACCACTTCCTTCCATTGCCGAGCCACTAAGTCGCTGAGTTAACCAATTGCCAAAGCCACTTTGTGTGTCGGAGGTGTTGAATCAAAAGCATGCGAAACTACAAGAAATTGCAGGGCTCCTTTGTAAGATGTCTTGCCACTCATACCACTTATGTCAGCAAGCCATATTACTCCAATACTACACTTCTACATCGAATCAAATGCCACTCAACTCAATATTGTAGCAAAATTTCATTTGCTCTTTCGGGCGGTGATGTCGGTTTGTATTGCCCGTATAAAGGCATTATCCTTCCATACACAAGCAATTTAGGCGTGAAGTTTTCTATGCATTAATAAAGCGTTAGTGCTTGATTGCATTTTCCATCTTATATTCCATCATCCTCCATTGGTGCTCTCATACTTATTTTAGGTTATTATTTACATAATAAAGGGTAATTGTGATGTTTACTCAAACTATTTGATTCATATTTGATTAGCATATACTCCATAGTCAAGCAAATCCAACGAGATTATCTGGTATCATGAGCAAGGATTCAAATCTGATTTGATTTTTCCTAAGTTCTTAACGACGCACGAAACCATGTTTCTTTATTTTAAAAATAAAAAGTGAAAGTAATTAAATCTTAGCCATAATTTTTTTTTTTAGTACCACATGTCAATATATGCTTTAAATTTTAGAAAAAATTAGATAAGTAGAGGATCGTTGTCCCCTAAAAAAATGGCGTGGTGAGGAATAAAAAAGCTTAACTTTAGAGTACGAGACGAAAGCTTGAACGACTTGTTACAGGGGTACAACAGAACCTGCGGGATTTTCTCCAAGAGTGGTGCTATTTGCAACTCACCTCCCATTTCTTAGTTTTTAGAGGGTAAAATTGTAGTAAAAAATAAAATAAAATATTGGAATCAGGGCTGAAGCCTTCTTCACAGTGGAAAACCAATTCCCTTTCTTCCCCATTTCCTAACAATTCATCTTCGGATAGCAAAAAGAAAACCAAGTAAATTTAGAGCAGAAACAGATCATATGGAAAAAAGTAGGGGTGGAAATTTTTGACATGACCCGCGAACACGACACGAATACGACACGAACACGCTACACGATTAATAAATGGGTCGGGTTAGTGTTGAAGGTATTCAACACGCCAACCCGTTTAATGACACGAATAGTTAAATATATTTTGTATATCCTTAACATATAAATTCATTCAATGATATAAATTATTACCTACTTACAATATATATATTATAAAACTGAAATTTTTATATTATAAAATAAATTAATTTTTAAAATAATAAATTATGATGATTTTAATAATATTTTATACTAACAATGGTTTATATTTTAAAAATAATTTTAATTGATTTAAATATAAAAAATATAATATATTATGTATAACTAAGTTAAACAATTAAGTAAATTATGCGAATTAAATATGACACGATTACGACACGTGGGTAACACGTTTAATAATCGGGTGGGTTTGGGTTTCATGTTTTGACACGAATAATTAAATGGGTCGACACGACACGACACGAATCCCGCCCCTAGAAAAAAGTTGTCATAATGTCATTAATTAATGAAGAATGTGAATCTACAAAATGAAAATATGTAATTAGATTTTGATTAATTTCGAGAAACTAGAACTTGGATTTGAGAGGAATGAGAAACAAGCTGAAAATCAAATTGTAAAATTAAACTACCAAAAAAAAAAAAAAACTAATCCTTCCCTTGCAGTAAGTCTAAACCACCTCACACGCCACCAAAAAAGTCAACCTATAATAATAATAATAATTATTATAAAAAGTAGACGTATCAACAGTGAGCACTGCACTACCACAAAAGCAATGCTCTAAAAATGGACTGCTATTGTCTTTATGTTTTAGTTTTCGGTTTTAAAGCCTTAGGAGACTTTTTTTTTAAATCTTAAATCTGAAATAGATTTAAATTAAATTAAAATCTGAATAAATCTAAATATAAAAATTAAAATAATATTTTTTTCTTGTTAGCACTTAATTAAAATATTTAAAAATTAATGATTTTATACATATATATCTATTTATATATATTATTTTACTTGTGGTTTTATTTTGCATAGTAAAAATATTTATATATACAAATTTATTATAAATTTAATTTATTTAAATGTGTATAATTAGATGAAGATTTTTTTAAAAAGAATTTGATGCATAATGACCATAAAATAATTTTAAACATACTTAAAAAATCATAATATAAAATTAAAAATAAATAATAATATTTCAAAATTAAAATATTAGACCATATACAAATTGATCATAAATAAATTTTATAAAAATATTTAAAAGAATTAGAAAAATAATAAACAATTCAAACATTTACATTCTAATAAAAGTTAAAATTTAATTTTTTTATTCAAATAAAAATTTCTTAAATTAGATCGTAAGTTAAAAAAAAAAATTATATTACTAAAAATTAAACAGCCCCATAGTTTTTTTATACTATCAAAATTGAGTTAAGAGACATATTCAGTTTAGCTTAGTAGATAGTTTTTTTACCATGGATGGGGCTTGGAAGATGATAATCTTGGTGATAGATGGGCTTTGAACTCGTTTTATTTTTGTTTACAGTTTTGCCCTTTGAAACTATTTAAGTCATAGGTGGGCTGCAAATAGCACTGCCCTTTCTCTGAGTAATATTAAGCAAAAGCTAAGGATGATATATGACATTTACTCAAAACTATTTGATCCACATTTGATTAGCATATACTCCATAGTCAGGCAAGTCCAACGAGGTTTTCTTGTATCATGAGCAAATAGCATTGCATTGCTGGCGAATTAAAAAAGCCTTTACTTTAAAAAGAACCAGATAAAAATTTGAACATCTCGTTACGAGAATACAACAAAATTGGTACTGATCTACATAACTCCTCTTGTTTCAATGGAAATAACATGAAAAAAAAAAAAAACCTAAATCCCATACAAGCAACAGAATGAGATAAGCATTTCTCTTGCATTGACATATTCCCTGTACTCACCAGTCAGGCAGTCACCAAAAAATTTGCTTCAAACATATGATGAAAATGTACTGCACAAATTCGATGACTAGTTTGTTCACATTGGTGTCTCTCTTCCTAGCTTAGGCCACCCCTTTGTCCTCATTTCTCTTTTCTGGCAAAGGATTCTGCCTTGTACTCGCAACCTGCTGAAACCACAAAACCCGCTCCAATCTGCAGGTAGGGGAGTGTAAAATTATATGTAATAACGAGGAGTTTCTTTGTGTTTAAATACATAAAGATAGAGAGACGACATTACTTGACAATCTTTCAGCGAAACACGCTCTTGGAGCTGTACGTTGCTACAAATCACAGAACCTTGGATTGAACAACCATCGCCTACTGTAACGTGATTCATTATAACTGAATTAACAACCTGCATATTCATGGAAGAAAACTAGAGGTGAATATGAACAAAATTCTTTCAGCTTAAATCTTTAATTTTCTTTACGACTTCACAAGAAACAAAGGCGATGTTGCAATTGAGTAAAGCAGTTATAATAACTGGGGTTTCATAGCTTGAGTTAGAATATCACTTTTCTTGACCTCCATAAATATTGAATCATTATACCTTTACATTGGAACCTATCCGACAGTGACGGCCAATTACAGATCGTTTGACACTACACTTGTCACCCATCTGCGAACCCTCACCCAGCATACAATGTGGTCCCACCTACAATCATTAAACCACTTACTGACTGCACAGAGGAATGTTAAGGCTTGGCAGGACAAGGCAGTCAAAGTCTTAAACTTTCCACTCCACATGCCATGAAACCACGAAAAAAAAAAAAAAAAACAAAGTGGTTATAGTTAGCTATATTCTTCACATATAATCAACTCACAGCAGTTTTAGATCCAAGCTCCGCTGAAGGATCAATAATGTTATTCTGAGCAGAGAACGAATAACCCGACAGATGATTCACCTCACCTATCACCTGGTACATTCCAGAATGAAAATAAGCCTACTTATTCAAGCAAAGGTTCATGATAATATACTATTGTAATACACCTAACGAGAGTTTCAGCTATATAAAACTCACATCCCGATTAATGTCCATAAATGCTTGAATGGAATTTAAGCGCATGCAATACTTGGTGCTGCTGGCAATATAAGAACAGCACTTATGAGTTCTTCGAACAGGAGCAGAACCACTAGGACCCAAAGCATAGAGTTCATGGAAGCTTGGTGGAGATGCATTAGAAATTATTCGTGACAGACTCACGTGATTGTTCTGAGATCCACGTTTCTCATTTCCATTTTCTTCTGCTTGTGGTGCCTGTGGTGCACCATTTAACTGCATCTCTGATTTCTAATGTGAACAACAAAATTAGGAACAAGATCACAGAATTTTTAAACAAGAAAATAACAAGATGTCTCCCACAACGACCATATATCCAGGGGATCTTCAAACTAACCAGCTGGCTCCGAACAAGATAAGGTAGTACGTCTTGTTTTAAGCTTTGAAATGTATCCTTTTGCTCCAAAGCATCTTGCAAAGCAGACCTGTGGGAGATAAAAAGAGATATAAGGAAAGAAGTGCTAATAACAGCTTATGTTACAGAAAAGTTGGAAACAGCCAGCAAAAACAAACCTCTTGAAAGCGTACATATGAGCATCCATTAGATCAGCTCGGATTTCCATCTAAAAGAAAATAAATGAACAATGACAAAATTAGATTTACAAAGCAACTAGATCTTGTCAACTCAATAGGGTTTTGGAAGACATCTAATTACAGGTGTATTTTTTAGACACTTTACATTTCTTTCAATAAAATATTACAAGGGAATTAATCAATATAGAAAAATCAGAAGATTCTCCTGAAGAAAATTGTTGACTAGAATGATTTTGTGCAAAGCATTTGAATCAAGTGGAACCAATGCTTTTAATCTAGGTACTGCAGAATCATACACAACTCTTAACAGCTTAAAAAAATATTAAAAAAGTGATATTTCAACCAAGCACTGTGGATGGCTTTCAAAGCTACTGACAGGAAGTTGCACTATAACCATCCCATATGCAGATCAGAACTCAAGTCCATTAGATACAGTATTTACCAGCTTAAGTGAGGTTTACCTTAAGAAATTAAGATAAGAGGGCTTTCGACATTCATAGTAGAGGACTTTTAAATATAAATTTATATACAACAACAAAAAGTAATAAAATAGGAGTAAGCAAAAGACGTTTAGAGAAGTCATTTGTCTAACATAAAAGAAGGTTTAACTTCATTTCTTCCACTTTCATTTTTGATTCACTCTTTATTAAGATGAATATCACAGAAAACCAGGAAATTAACAAATGATAAATCTGAAAATCCAATAACGAGGATCAACAAGTTATCGAGTTTTTTTTCACCCCAAAATGTTGGTTCAGGGGACAAACCAGATCTCTTTATCACATGCTTCATGAAGCATGTTGGCTCTATTCGAATTAGTAAGTACATCTATCAATCAAATGAATTTCATTCTGTTCTGATGGGGGTCAGGTCAATTCAAATCATATCCATTACAGTTACACCGAAACAATTCATTTCAAATGGCAATCTGTACCTGGCCAATTGCACGGAGAATACTCTTCTGAATTCGTGTATCCTTCTCAACTTCAGCTCCTGCTAAAAGGTACCAGATGTTATGCAAGGACCAGATTGAGTAATTTGCTGTATAAAACAGAATTTCAAATTTATAACCTGTTGCTATATACAACAAAAATTGCTTTGTTGGGTCCATCCCTATAATGTTGTAGCACCCAGGTTTCTTAGTTTTGTCTTTTCCACCAGCAGATCCCGACTCTGAATGTCCACTGACAGGAGCAGAGCAAAGCATTGCAGTCACTACTGCATCATGTCTTCTATGAGCAGCCGCAACTGCACCAAGAGGAACATCAGAAACAAGATCACCACTCACAACCTGCAGGAACATCAAGTAGCAATGGCGGTGAAAAACAACTTATAACTCAAAGACCACTAAAGATGCTGATGCTAACCAAAATGTCTTTTGCAGTCAAGTGGTGTGCAATTGCTCGAAGTGCACCAGCAGTTCCAACATCCTCAGGGACTGCAGCAACCTTCAAATTATAGAAGACAATTATATTATAATCTTTTACATGGATAATCAAACAGAAAGGAAAATTATTAGTCCGTTTATATGTGACTGCACAGTGTACGAAATAGAAAGGGCATTAAATTAGATGAATGAATCCTGTAATAGCCAGCTTAAAGAGACTGATTGTACAAAAATTAAGTCACTTGACTTTGGACAGTAGAATACAATGCATGAAATAGATGGCTTTACATGCACAAAAGCAAGAGAATCACATTCAACCACCCTAATTTACTGTTCTGCACTTCAAATACAGAAGTTACTTTGGTACTGTTAGAACTTTATATGGAAGTTTTAGATTATAATAATTCTATTATAGGTGGCGAATATATGTATTGATTGTGAGCGATTTTATTTCCTAGTTTACTTTGATTCTTCTACTATATATATGTAAATTTTCACATATCAATAATATATAACAACACTCAGCATCTCTTCTATCTATTTTTCTCTTTTCTCTCTTCTAAGATGGTATTAGAGTGGGTTAGAGATCCTTAGAAACTTTTGCTTATGCAAAAATGAAAAAGAAGAAGAAAAAAAATCATCTCTCTTCTCTCTTTTTTTTTTTTTCGGTTAGTCCCTAATGATTTTTTTAATAATAAAAAAATTTACTTTTTTTTTCCTTTTCTATTAAGTCTCCAATATTTTTATTAAAAATAACTTAAAATAGAAAAAGGTCAGTCCCTTGTTCACTTATTTTTAAGTTTCTTATGTTTTCAAGCTCCGTCTCTCAGCCTCTCATTGTCATCCACAACGACGAAATCGTGTTTTTAGCATTCAGGGAGTTTTTTCAAATTTTTGAAAACTTTCGGGTGTCTCTCAAATTTTCTAAGGGTGTTTCTGGAAAAATAATCCAATTCTGAAAATTTTCCCTCTAATTTAGCTAAATCTCCATAGTTTATCTAAACTTTGTTTTTACCCGAGCCTAGTCTCTTTACTGTTGAACGACGTCATCACCTCTTGTCAGAGGTAAAAGTCATCGCTACCCTTACAGTCTCGCCAATATTCAAGGTTGAAAATGTCTTCTTTTACTAGAAATCATTGTCTCTTAAATTTCAGCTTTCATTCTCTCACAGGTTAGGTCTCTCTTGTTTAGAAGTTTGAATGAGATGGCTACCTTGTCAATCTTCTTGAATCTCCCACATTGCTGTGAAGTTATTGACTCTAATATTAAATTGTCAAAAATAGTCATCAAATATCTATTTGCAATCTTTGTTTCGAAGTTAGGCACTAAGAATATCGATGCTCCAACTTAAAGGGGAGTATTAGGAATTTATATGGAAGTTTTAGATTATTATCATAATTCTATTCTAGGTGGTGAACAATATGTATTGATTGTGAGTGATTTTATTTTCTAGTTTACTTTGATTCTTCTACTATATATATATATATATATATATATATATATATGTAAGTCTTCACAGTAATATACAACATCATTCACCATCTCTTGTATGTCTATTTTTCCCTTTTCTCTCTTTTAACAGGTACAAAGCATCAACCTTTGAAAAATGCAATGTGGATACGGTTACCCACATATTTGCAAAATGCCAATCCATGATAAAGTCATAGCATGATCCAAACTGAAGCAGGCAGTGTAGCAACTATTTCAGGTCCTTACATAACCAAACTGAACCCACTACAAGAGCGCTCCCAAAGCAAGAACCTTTCAGCAAAGCATCCAAGAAGTCTGTAAACAAGGAATTGCAAGAGGTTGGAATGTCCCAAAATATTTTAACTATCTGAATTAATTTGATAAACAAACCCATGGCAAAGTGGCGGTCAAGAAAGTAATCAATGTTTTTTCCTCACTTCTTTTACAAATAAAATTCGATTATGGAGTCAAAAACATCAAGGAAACTCCAATCTAGAAGGTCATAGGCCTTCTCAAAATCAATTTTCACCAAAAAACCTTCCTTTTTCCTTTTTCAAAAGTCCCACCACTTCATTTACCACCAAGACTGCATCAAAGATCTGTTTCCCCTTCATGGAGGCTCTTGAGATGTTGAAATAGTATATACAAGAACTTCTTTCAACCTTAGGGATAAACTCTAGCCATAATTTTGTAGAGGCAAAAAATTAGACTAATTGGTTGTACATAAACAATTTTCCAAACATCTCTATTTTAGTGGTAAGGCATAAAAAAATAGCATTGCTGATATAATTGATAACAAAATGCTCGAAAATTTCACACAATTTCAATAAATTGTCCTTCAAAAAGTGTCCCAAACATTGATGAAAAAGAGTCCAAGAAAAACCATCCAGACTAGAAGATTTATCTAAACTGCACTCCCGAAACTTCCTCAACCTCAAATAGTTTTCCAACCAACTAGTCCTCAAAGCACCAATAGGAGGCCAATCTAGGCCTTGTAACCCCATAGTGGAATACAAGTACTTGAAATAATAGTTAGTCTTTGTTTCATTGCCTAAATCATCCTTCACGAAGATACCCTCAAAAGATTATTTTGTGCTAACTAGATTTTATCTTTCCTCCCTTTAACATTCTTGTGAAATATCTTGGTTTACTTCACCATCCTTAGTCCAAGAAGCCTTGGCCTTGTATCTAAAGGATTACTTCCTCGGGAGTTAACTCTTCAAGTCTGGCTTTAAGTTGAAATCTCTCATTTTTGAAGGTAACATCTAGCAAACCTTGTCCTTCTAATCTGTCAAGATCCTAGATGCTCAATTCCATCTCGTTCAATGCAATTTACAAGACTGTTCTCTTATAAAGGAGTTGAAGTCTTTCATACCATTGCTTTCCTTCTATAAGGTTTTTCAAAAAGAAAACCCAATGTTTAAACCGCCACTTAAATGCATCTGGGGGGGCACAAGACCATATAATCCTGCCAGCTCTTCCCAAAAGGCTTCTCTCCTTTGGGCTGTTAAACCCACAAACACATGACAACAACGAATTAGCCCCATCCTTAGCTTTTATATTGATAGAAACTGAGAAAACGCCCACTATAAAATCTAGCATCTCAATCAACTTGACATTTCAGACAACCAAAAACACCATCAAACTTACCTGGAGGACAAAACACTCTTTGAATCACAAACCCTATAGACATGCCCACCAATTTTCTTTAAACAACTTCCTTCTAGGTTTCTTTAAAAAAAAAAATCACAATGCCAAGCCCCACTTTGAGAATCACCTCCTTTATCATCTCCTTATTATTTTCTTATTAACTGATGATTGTTTAGCCGTATACTCAAAAAATAAGAACGACTACGAATATACTTGTAGTTCATAATAAGATAAAGTAAATAATTTAGGAAGTTATTTTCAAGTCAATGCAAGCCTTTCATCTTCATTGTTTGAAATTGCACGTTTTAATTTCTTTATTTCTTAGACAAAAAGTCAACTTGCCTCCACTACTATTTAAAGTAAAATGTCCAAAGAGATAAGAGTTAGTTATAATTAAATTTTTCTTATTAAAATTAGATCCACATAATGCCCCTCTAAGACTAATTAAATTTTATTGAACTGATCAAACAGACCATCATAATGCCCCTCTAAGACTAATCCTAAACCCAAACTTGAATCAATTGATTTCAAATCCTATTCCAAACTTTACAATTAATTCCCAAAATATCTACAGACAAATTTACTGCAACGTAAAACAAAAACCTCATACAAGTACCGGGAACTTTTGCAAGGTACAACATCAATGAGAACTAAATCCCAACCACAATAAACTTGTGATACAAGCATTTAAATGAAGCATTGGAAATAAAATTAATCAATAAATGATAAGTCAGAGTCAAGAATCAAACTTTTCTTTGCAAGACAAGAGTAATGAAGTCTAGGAAGATGTAAGGGCTTTTAATTATATCCTAGGAAGTTTAAAAGTCATCTAGAAAATTGGTTTAGGCCAGTACTATACAAAGGACAGCAAGTACTCAATGTAATCAGTTCTCCAGCAGTATAAAACATATCAGTGGTTTTTGTCCAGAGTTAAACATTTGCTCATCTTAGGCTATTCCTTGATTTCTCCTCAAGAAATCTTGGCTCCATTGTTGTTTACAGTCTGTGGTTTATTAATTTGAAAGGTTATATTAATCTTCTCTTTGCATCAACTTGACTACCGTGAAGAGAGAAGAAAAGTTAAGTTTAACAAACTATATTCCTGAATGAAGGTCTAAGGACCAAGATTAAAAAAATAATAAAAAAAACAAAAACAAAACTTTGCTTCATAATCCTACAAGAGCCATGAAGTCCTTAGATCTGTGCACTTAATTCCTATCCAAAACTTTTGCCAGACTTGAAAACTCGATCCAGAGCAACATAGAGTTAAACATCCTAGTCTTACAAAACCTAACTCTTTCATTTTTTTAATTTCTTTTTCCATTTTCTCCATGTAACTTCTTGGTGTTACTCTTCCCCTACTTCCATATTCCCCCATCGCTTAATGCTAACAATGCTAGATTACTTTGTGCCTGTGTGGTGTTTGAGGAGAAAAGATTAATATCAATATCCTAGAAGCCAGTCCCCCAATTCTTACAGGTATCAAGAACTTAAGCCTAGCCATTGCGAAATTTCTGCTACTAACAATTTAACTCCCAATTGTACCATAATGGAAAACATCCTCATGTAGAGCATATATAAGCTCAATTATTACCCATCATATACAGCCAATCCTACTCGGGATCATCTGTTCCACTTTTTTTTTTTCCTACCACCACCAATTCTTCACCATCGCATATGGAGAATAATGCAGGCATGCAAATAAACGCATCATACTCCTAAAGATAACTAGGAAATGTAAGCATGCTGTATAATGAAGCATAACACAAAATGCTCTAATGTACCCAGACTTATGTACTATCTTTAAAGTTCTTATACTCCACTAGATATAGATACAAATCCACCACTAAATTAGAAAATGACAGAAGAGAGAAACAGGATGGAACAGATGAAGGTGTTTGAAAGAGATGTAAAAATCAGTTTCTAAGTCTCATCAAAATCAGTGCTAGCAAAAGCTTTTGATTATTTAACCCAACACTCTCTTTAAATGCTTCTTTTTAACCCTTCAGAGAAGCTCATTTAGATGTATACACACACCAAAGGGCACCATTAACGATATAGTAGAGCTTATCACATGCAGTCTACATCACTTACCTCTTTTTTCTTTTTTCTTTTTCTTTTTATGATGAAAATCTTATTAAAGAAATGTGACAAGTTGGTTCAAGTCAAGGACACAGGAATACATGGGACTTTATCGTATATGGATATTGTCACCCAAAATCAATTATAAGTAATCTTCATAAGTATACAATGGAATTGATAACTCAATTGGAATACTGACTAGTATTACTTCCAATAATTCAGTTCTAAATATTGTTATTTCACTTGCATGTATAATTTCCAACAGATAATTTAAAAGTAAGAAGGATGTTGTTTACTATTGGTAGTAGTTCCCTCTCGTATTCAAGCAACGTTCCACCACATCCAAGATTAGTCAAAGCTTGCAATGAAGTCGAAGAACTTAAACCCAAGTTTAGTGGAAATAATTGTGAACACAGTAGAGAAAACTTTCTGCTTCTGTTTTTCTTTTGGGCATGAAAAGGGGGACACACAAAGATGGGGATTTAAAACAAATAATAACTTTTATTTCTCATATTAAAAATATAGTTGAATAAGAAAAGGGAGATGATGATGAAGATAATGATAACAAATTTTTAAGCAACTATACCGAAAAATTTAAGATCAACATATACATTATTGATGAAGTAGACAGCAGCTGAATATAACATAAAGAAATAATTATATTAAAGTGAAATCTCGAAGAGTAGCAACTACAAAATACCAGTTGATCACTACAAAATACAAAGGGCACATTTCTTAAATAATTTATGACCAAGGTAAGAACTCTAAATAAAATATGCATTGAACCACAAAATAAATTGCATAAAAGGGCCAGGTTGAAATTCTCAAAGAAGCCTCATGGATGCTACAAATTGATGGTAGGTAACCAAGTAACAACCAGCCAGAAAGGAAAATAAGCAGTACAAATATGAATCCCAAATATAATAAATTTTTTGTCTCTCTCAAGCAGCACAGACCAGCAATTTAAGTTATATTCTTGCGAACAGGACATAAATCAGTATGTAACCAATATTAGTTAGTCTAATAGTGGAACCAGAGTCTAGCACAGATCAAGTTCAAGACAACACAATCCTACTCGGGTTAGTGATAAAAAGTATGCAATCAAATACGACATTCCAACAGCAATCTAAAACACATAATAAGTAAAAATAACCACAGTGGCATAGCAATAACAGTCCATAAACTAATGATAAAACTGAATTGAAATTGCAATAGAAATAATTTAAACTACCTCAACATGTAGACGATCAACATAAGCCCCCGAAATCCAACCACCAACACGAATAGCTGCTTCTTGTCCTTCAACAACCTAAAACAAAAGTACAACGCGAAAATAAATATATAAATAAATAACGAAAAACCAGATGAAAAAAAAAAAGGAAAGTACCACAATGAGATCCTTGAGGTTGCTGCGTTCCAACAGCTCCAGAACGTAAGAGAGAACAGGTCGGTTGGCTACCGGAAGTAGCGCTTTGGGAACCTCCTGCGGTCCAACGAAACAAAACAAATGAAATCGTTGTTTTTCAAAAGCAAATCATATGAAGAGAGTGAAAGAGAGGGCGCAAAGGAGACCTTGGAAACTAACGGGACGAGCTTCTTTGACGTGCCACCAGCCAGCACCACCACTTGGAAATCCATCACAACCGCTGCTGGGCTCTTTGTTCTTTAAAGAATTCAGTAGCCTTTCAATCCCTTCTATTATATTGGCTGCCTCTGCCTCGCTATACTCAATCAAATGGTTAACTGCCTCCTTTACATGATTATCAAACCGTTTTGAATCCCTGAACTCATGCCCTCTAGGTATTTTATTTGTAGGTTAATATCACTTACATCCCCAAAAGTTGGATGAAACATAATTACTCCCCCCCACCCCCTCGTTGTTTTCTTTTGAAAAAATTAAAAAAATAGACAAAATTAGGGGTCTTAAATGAAATTTAGACATATCCTGAGAAATTTTTATGCCATAGACACTTTCTTGAAAAAATGACTAAAATGCCTTTTGAAACTCAAACTTAAAGAAAAAAAGACGGGTTTTGTCGTAACAAAAAGGACACTCGACATATCGAGTTATGTCAGATGATTCAACCGACACTCGACATCATCGTCGGTGTTCGCTCGATACTAGACATAACGTATCGAGTGAACACTGATGATGATATCGAGTGTCGGTTGAAGCATCCGATAGGACTCAACACGTTGAGTGTCTTCTTCATCACGACGAAACGCGTCGATTTTCACCATTTTTACACACATCAAATCAAAAAATCAACCAAATAACAATTCATTTAGCCTTACAAACACAAAAAAAATACAAAATACAAACCCAAACTCAAATCCTCAAATTCAAAATCCCTAAAATCTAACCCAAATCCCCAAACACAGAATAAGTTTCTCGTTCCTCTTGCTGTGTTTCGGACTGCGTTTTTTACGGTATCGAGAGGTATTGAAAGCTGGACAATAACAGACGGTTATGAAAATAGAACACAGTTATGGAAATAGGAAGAGGTAAGTGAAGGAAAGAGGGAAATAAAGAGTTTAGGAATAATTGAATTTCAAAGGGTATTTGAGTCTTTTTATCAAAAAAGTGTCTATGGTATGAAAATTTTTTAAGATATGTCTAAATTTCATTAAGGGTCCCTAATTGTGTCCATTTTTTCAATTTCCCATTTTCTTTTTTTGTTTTAACTAATATTTAAATTTCTAGTTTTACCCTTGAAATTGAATGTCTATTATTAAAAGAGTTGAAATTAAAGGGTAAAAGAGAAAATTAAAGAATCTGCATGTATGTTCCCCAAATTCCAAGGGAAACGTGTTATTTAATCTGGTTTGCTTCTAAAAAAATTCAAAATGCTATGTTACATTGGCTTCCCACCTCCTTTGATCAGTTCCTGTTATTAGCAAATGGGAAGATCTATACTGCTGTGCAAACCTAAATTACAAAACTGAATTGTAGAACTTAATTGCATAACTAAATTACAAAATTGAATTGCAAAACTGATTTATTTTTGGGGCAAAAGGGGAATAAGAAGTATAACTAATATGGCCTCCCATTTACCGTGAGATTTGCCAAGTACCAAAGCATTCAGTGATGGCTTTGGTGGAGAGAAATAATATTAGTGCTATTGTTCTTTTGGTCCAACAATTTCTTCTCTCTTTCATTTACATCTTTTCTAGATTGCTCTGTTGTCTTCTCTACTTTATTTATCTTTCACTTATATATGCCCTTGCACAACAATCATTTTACAACACGTTTTTAGCACGGCATGTTCCATAAGTATAATAGTTGTATTATTTTGGCAACTATTCTAATGAGTATGCTTTATAGTCGCCACTTTGTTGGATCTTTCATGTCATAGTAAAAATAGTCTAGTATTTTATTGTTATTGTTTTCTTGTTACTTAGGAGAAGAATTAAAGAGAAATTCAAAAAAGAAAGAAAACAAAGAGCTTCTAGAAAAGTGTCTAGAAGATGTCAAAAATAGAAAGCCTTCAGTTTTCTATATTTGAGGCTTTCTATTTTTGAGGCAAAGAAGACAGATATATCTCATGAGCCAAAAATAGAAGAACCCATTTTCAAATATGCATTGAAGACACTATCAAGAAAGAGAACAAGACATCTTTACAAGACAACGTAAAGACTAAGATTTTTCTTCTCCATTATTGGATCGAGAATCTGAAGATTGAATATCTCGTTGTACAAGAAGACTAGTAGAAGACCCACTAATTTTATGGAAAAACTCAGGAAGAAAGAAGATTTTGAAGATACAAAGGCGAGAAGAAAAAGACTTTTGAAGACTAATGAAGACATCTACGATTTATATATGAACGTGACACCATTGAGCAATTGTCATATAGATCTTTACCAAGTAGCCTAATGTCACGAGTTTAGAGATTGCGTAGAACTTAGGCACCTTGAACCCAAAGTTGCTAAGTAAGCCTTGTTGTTAGCGTACTTCACTCAAGGAAAAAACTTGAGAGACTTGGACTGTTGAGCTAAAGAGCTGTTAGGCAAAGTAGAGAAGTGATGGAAGATGAAGACTAGAGTTGCTAAGTAAAAAAGCTTTTGTATTACACAAGAACTCTTTACAATTGCTTGCTTGCAACTTGGCCTACAAATAAAGCTTGGAGGGGTATTTATTGTAATCCGCCTCCTAAATGGACGGCCAAGATTTATTACATCCAAAAGTCTAAATTTGCTATCTAGATCTATCTATAAACGAATCTAGATATGTACATGGGGCATTCTAAAAATATCTTGGATATTTACAAGGGAGGTTCTAGAAACATGGCTTGCTAGAGAATTCTATAGAATGGGCTGGGCCTTGCAAGCTTCTAGAAACGAGGCCAAGCCTTGTGCACATTTGGGCCATTTCTAGCAAGCAATTTGGGCGGGCCATAACATCCTCTGCCACTTAATTCCGCGACGTCCTCGGTACGCTTTCATCCTTGTAGCGTTGGATGTGCTCGCCAAATTGTCACAAGGTATCTTCACGTTCCCAGCTTGCCTCACTGTCCGGAAGGTCTTTGCACTTCACTAAGTATTTAACATATGGTGGAACTCCTCTCCTTCGTATCACCTGATCCGCAAGGATGTATTCTACGTCCTTATCGAATGTAATGACAACAACTGTAGGCGCTCTCTTAGACTCGCTTCTACTTCGATCTTTCTTGTCTTCATGGTATGGCTTGAGAAAACTAACATGAAAAACCAGATGGATCTTGAGGTTAGAGGGTAGTCGAACTTGGTAGGAGACTTCGCCTACTTGCTTGACAATTGGGAAGCGACCTTGTATTTTTGCACTAACCCCTTGTGTATTTTACGTAGTGAGTTGAATTGTTGGGGTAGTAGCTTTACAAGCACCAAGTTCCCCTCTTGAAATGTGAGGTGTCGCCTCCTTATGTCCGCCCATTTCTTCATTCGCTTGGCGGCCTTGTCCAAACATGCTCTCGTAATGTTAGCTTGTTCATGCCATTCCTTCGAGAGCTTGTAAGCCGTTGAACTTTTACCTCTATATGTTGAGGCTATGGCATTTGATGTCATGGGTTGTTGTCCGGTTACAATCTCGAATGGACTCTTGTCGGTAGCCTCACTTCTTTGGAGGTTATACGAGAATTGGGCAACATCTAGCAACTTTGCCCAATCATATTGGTGAGCGCTCACGTAATACGTCAAGTATAGCTCAAGTAAGGCATTGATGCGCTCGGTTTGCCCGTCAGTTTAGGGGTGGAAGCTTGTTGAGAAGCTCAAGTTGGTCCCCAATAGCTTGAAGAGCTCCCTCTAAAAGTGACCAGTGAAGCGAAGATCACGATCGCTCACGATGTTTTATGGAACTCTCCATAGTTTCACTATATGCTTAAGGAACGTTTGAGCGGCTTCGTTTGCGGTGCAATTCGTGGAGACGGGTATGAAAGTGGCATATTTGCTAAATCGATCAACCACCACCATGATGCTCCCATATCCCTTAGACTTTGATAAGGCCATGATGAAGTCTATTGACACGCTTTACTATGGTCTTTCTGCGATTGGTAGGGGTTCTAGCAACCCCGCCAGGTGTTGGTGATCAACCTTATCTTGTTGGCATACGAGGCACGTCCTCACGTAGCTCTCCACGTCTTCTCGCATTTGAGGCCAGTAGTAGGAATCTTGCACGAGTATAAGGGTCTGTGCCATGCCTGGGTGACTAGCCCACTTGGAGTCATGGCACTCCTTGATGATCTCTTTTCGCAAGCTTCCATATCTTGGCACAAATAAGTGGTTGTCCATTGTGAGGAGTAAGCCTTCATTGAGTCAAAAGCGTCGTGTCTTCCTCTCACTTGCCAACTTTAAGAGGTTCTTGGCTACGGGATCGTGCTCTAGGCCTTATTTGATGCAGTCAATGAGCACACTTTATGGATAACTTATGCTCAAAGTGGCGAGTTCCGGTTTACGGCTTAGGGCATCGGCCACAACGTTTGCCTTACCCACTTTGTATTGGAGCCTGTATTCGAACTCAGCCAAGAAATCTTGCCATCGCGCTTGCTTAGGGCTTAACTTCTTTTGTGTCTGGAAGTAACTCGTGACCACATTATCGGTTTTGATGACAAAGGGCGAGCCAAGCAAGTAGTGACGCCAAACCCGTAAGCAATGGATGATGGCTGTCATCTCTTTTTCTTAGACAATATATTGCCGTTCTGTGTCACTAAGCTTGTGGCTCTCATACGCAATGGAGTGTCTTTCTTGCAAGAGAACTCTCTCTATGGCAAAGTCGGAGGTGTCTGTGTGCATCTGGTTTCGTATAATCGGGCAACACCAACACCAGTTCTTCGCATATTACCTTCTTCAATTCCTCGAAAGCATGTTAGCACTTTTCGAACCAGTGCCATGTGTGGTTTTTCTTGAGTAGATTCGTGAGTGGGGCGGCTTTGGGCGGAGTAGCCCTTAATAAACCGCTGATAATAGTTTATCGACCCAAGAAAAGATCGTAGTTTCGATACCTTGGTGGGAGGCTCCCATTCTTGAATGGCCTTCACCTTTACTTGATCCATCATTAGTCTTCCATCCCGTATTCGGTAGCTAAGGAACTCTACTTCTCTTTGAGCAAAAGAACATTTTTCTTTCTTAACGTAAAGTTCATTTTCGTGAAGTACTTAGCATACTTGCTTAAGATGTTGCACATGCTCCTCAAGGGTGGTGTTATATACCACTTTGTCATCCAAGTATACTACCAAAAATCGATCGAGATAGGGATGGAATAACTTATTCATGAGAGTACAAAATGTAGCGGGTTCATTGGTGAGGCCAAATGGTATGACTAAGAATTCGAAAGTATCATTCCTTGTTACGCATGCTGTTTTCAATTCATCACCCTTGGCAATGCGCACTTGGTACTACCCGATCTCAAGTCAAGCTTTATGAAATAGCGAGCCTTCCCAAGTTGAGCAAAGAACTCCACAATCAATGGTATTGGGTACTTGTTCTTGATGGATCCATCCCCCTTCCCTATTGAAAGGGCAGCTCTCCATTATTTTAACAAATGCCTAACTTGTTCTATATCTCTCTAAATATCTTATAGGCTTGGGGTTGTTCCTCTATTCACACCAACCCCAAGAACTCACCCTTTCCAACCATCGTTTTTCCATCGAAAGATTAAAGGTTGAGCTTTCAGCTTAAAAATATATTGAAACATGATCATCTCCAAGTTGGGTGTCTCAACTGAAAGTCCTAGACTTTATGAGTTTAGAGTTGTCTTTAGTGGCATCATAACCATAAGGAGCATTTTCTTTGCCTTTCTACTGCTTGCTACCTCATGTTGTTTTTTCCTTTCTTGACTTCAAGTGGAGGTAAAAGGTGGCTTGCTTGTAATGGTAGAGTTCAGCCATTAGTTGGGATTCAAGTTCATTGATCCACCGCACTAGGGTTTTTCTAGCCTCAAAGGCTACAGTTTTGAAGGCTCTCCTTTGACCACTTTAATGGTTGCTTGTATTAACTAAGTTGAAACTTAGGAATGCCGAGACAGAGACTAGGTTATTCGTTTAGCGTTTCCTACAAACAGCATCAAAGGTTGCATCTTATTTTTCGTTGATGGGCTTTAAAACAATAACTTAATGAGCTGGATAACCCATTTGGTTGGCCATTTTAAGGGTGGACTGAGTTTATCCAATCTATAAAAAAGAGCATGTTTACAAAGCAAGGTCGACACTTTGTCGACTTTTGCACTCCAACAGTCAAGTCAGTCCAATGGTACTATCTTAAGGTATGTCTCTAACTAGGGTTAAAGCTTCTTAAACATATGAATGAAAGTGTCCTTTCGATCTTGTTGTGACCAGCTCTCCTTAAGAGCAGATTCACGAGAGGACCAGAAGGTGTCATATGTACCTTGCCAAGGGAGAAACCAATGGTCATGCTAGAGACTGCCATTTCCATTTTGTGGCATTACAAGCTCGAAACCTACAAATAACATGACCTTATTGGGCCTGGGGCTCTTGACAGCTGGATTGTTTAAGGATTGGAAAGCATCTCCCTTTGGCAGGTGCCAATAAGTATTTTTGAGTTGGCCAATAATTTGGCTTATAGGTGGCCCAAATTATCTTAATAGGCATGCCCTATAAGTTTTTTCTTCTAGCTTGTAGGCCTTTCACTGCTAGGCATAACCCAAGTATGGTATAAATAGGTTTAATCAAAATTAATTGCAAAATTGGATATGGTTAATGGTATCATTTTTTTTGTTGGTTTCAACAATATATGATTTTATTATTTTCAAGAATATATGAAGTTTATGTTTAGCAAAAAAGATATTTATTATTTGGTGAGTATGGAGATTAAAACGATGAATTTTTGTAGGAAAACAATTGTTTGTAAGATTTCAATTAAAAAAATATTATAGTTGGTATTATGGTAGGTTTATAAAGTAAAAATTAATATTTTAAATTTAAGAAGGGGGTTTGTTAACTAATTGAGTATGTTGATAAAAAATTTGGGTCCAAACAATCTATATATATTGGGTCAAGCTATTATAACCTAAGATTTGACTTAATTTGAGACACTTGTTGTCCGGTCTTCACCTGTGTTTGATCCAACACTTGAAAACAAATTTGAGAATTAAATCAGTACGCTGAGCTACACCCAATTATTTCTCGCTCTCAAATAATTAAACTCTCCTCACTGTTAACCATACCAAACTGTATGTTCAAAGTCTACTGCAAAAAAGAACAATCGGTAACTTGTTGATCTTTGAAATCAAATGGATGGAACTTTGAATAATTCTATAATCCATTCGTGTTTAGGTTTTTATATTCTTACTCACCGTTTTTCCCCTTTTTTTGAAGTGAGTAAAACAAGAAACCTGTTTGATGAAATGCCTAAACGGAATATCGGGTCTTGGAGTGCTATGATTTACAGGTATTGGCAATGTAGGATGTCTACGATGTCTAACAATCTGATATATATATATATATATATTTGTATAGAATTGAATTTGGACATACAACAAGAAGATGATACTGGAGGTGAAGAGCAGTTCAGGAAAACTGATGACAATGACGTGGATAATTCGTTACAAAATGAATAGATAATGCTATTAGTGAAACTTCAGCTTGAAATAAGGATACTCAGGAAAAGATGCCACCATTTTTGGGATGATTTTTAATACTTTTAATAAAGCAAAAGAGTATGGTCAACAAAAAGACTTTTCTATCCAAATTTGATCAACAAACAGAGCTCGCCTTTAAGTGGATGAAGTAAGTGTTGGAATAAAAAGGTTTCAAAGTTTATGAGTTATGAATTATAATTATGCATGAGTTACAAAATTCATTGCATGAGTTACATAGTTTGATTTCATTTGTAGGTTACATAATTTATTAAGCACATTATGTTATAGGAGTTACACTATTAATTATATAGGTTACAATGTCTAGGACACTAGTATATGAGGAGGTCTTTAGGTTCAATTTTAGTGACTTATCATCAAAGCCATCACTTCCGCATTTTCAATTTCAAAAATCTACAATTTTGCAACTACGACTTGTAAGACTGGTTCATATTCTTCGAGTGATCGTGCTCATCGAAGAGAGTGGCTGAGAGCTATTGGGTTGTATCTTGAAGCCCTTGAGGACCGTCTTTTACCTGCACGAAGGGGAGGACTCTTTGGCTTTAGGACAATGTTTTACGTGTGCCTCTCATAGCACAGGCTAGATTTTTCTAACTTGCTTTTATAGTTTTTATATTTGTTATTTATTTTGTTATTTGTTTATTTAATATATTTAAAATAATATGGATTGTGCATGTGTTATTTGGTGAATTAATAATATATTTTTCTAACATTCTAAAGCCAAAGATTAATCACTCGTTTGTTTTAATATTCATATATATTTTATAAATTTTAATTTGTTTATTCTAATTATATAATTGTGTGTGTATTTATTATAATATAATATTTAATTAATAAATTATTGCTTGGTTTGATTTAATATATATATATATATATTATTGCAAGGTGACTTACAAAGTATTTTTCTACATATCATAATTATTTCTTAAAGTTTGTTTTAAATTCATTTAAGACTTGAAGTTATGTTTGCAATAGAATAATAAATTATTTAGACAAAATTTGAAATTTTTAATACATTAAATTTTATTTATAAAACTGAAGGTTACATTTTTTTTTGGTTACAACTCTAAATTAACTTTTAATGCATTAAATTTTATTTATAAAATTGAAAGTTACATTACTTTTCTCTTAAATATTTAAGTTTCTGTTAAAACTCTAAAATATTTATGATACTAAAGTTGTTATAACTTTTATTAATTTATTAGTTTAAAAACTCTAAACGGTTTTATTTTGCTTTCAAATTTAAAATAGTTATATAATTTAATTATCGGTTACATATTTTTCATAAGTGTCTACTAATTGTTTAATTAGTTTGAAATTTTTATTAATTGCATATTGAATATTTTGTCACATTTATTTTATATATTGTGCGCAGATTTATATTAGTTATTTCCTTTGCTTTTAGATATTTTAGTGCAAAGACAATGAATAAGATTGAGGAAGCAAATAGTATAAAACCTGAAAAATTTAATGGACAAAATTTTAGGAGATGGCAAAGACAATTGAAATATTGGCTCACTGTTCTAGGTTTAATTTCGGCTATTGAACCAACTAGTCAACCTAGTGAACCATCTAGTGAACCTAGCAATACATCTACAACCCAAGAAGCCTTTAGTTCCACTTCTACTTCCACAACTCAAATGTCAAAAGAGGAGATAGATTATCATTGTCACAATAGAATATAAATGCTTTATCAGATCATCTCTATGATGTTTATGAAACTACCAAAAATGCCTTAGAATTGTGGGATACTCTTGAAGCCGTTTATAGGATAGAAGACACTAGTCTAGATAGATTTGCTGTTTCAAATTTTAATCTTTATAAAATGGTAGATTCTAAGCCTATTAGAGATCAAATTCATGAGTTCCAAGAACTTTTGAGAAGAGTTGAGAAAAATGGTATGACTTTTAGTGAAGATTTTAAGGTGTCATGTTTAATAAAAAAGTTACCTCCTAGTTGGTCTGATTTTTTCAAATCTTTAAAACATAGACAAGGAACTCTTTCCATGACACAAATGATTAACTCACTTATAATTGAAAAAAATAATAGAGTTTGTACTATTAATCAAATTGAAAGTACTAAAGTAAACTTAGTTGGAAACACAAGGAATTTCAAGAACAATAAGAGAAATGGTTTTCAACCTAGGAGAAGGAGCTTTAAGAATAAGAATAATCAACATAATAGGTCTAAGAATTCTAAAGGCAAAGGGGATAGGATTTGCTATGTTTGTGGAAGGTCTAATCATGTGGCAAAGGATTGTTTTTATAAAAAGACAGAAGCCTACAAATCTAAGCCCAAGCAACATCATAAAGATCAAAAGGATCAAGTACATGTCTTAAAAGAAGGAAGTCGAAGTGAACCAAATGAACCTCTTATTAGGTATAATAATTCTAATTCTTTGAGTGTCAATTTTACTTATGAAAATAATGAATGGTGGTTAGATTCAGGCGCGAATATTCATGTTTGTTCTAATAGAAGTTATTTTAAAAATTATCAGAACTCAAGTGGAGCAAGTGTGACCCTAGGCAATAATACTACTGCACAAGTACTTGGGATTGGAGATATTGAATTGAAGATGATCTCTGGAAAGACTTTAATTCTCAAGGAAGTGCGTTATGTTCCTGAAGTGAGAAGAAATCTTGTTAGTAGGTCTTCTTTAGTTCAACAAGGATACAAAATTGCTTTAGAGTCCAATAGAGTTGTAATCTCTAAAAATAATGTATTTGTGGGTAAAGGTTATGTTTGTGATGGTTTATTTAAGTTGAATAATTTTTCAAGATCTAATAAAGTTTTCAAAGTTTTTAATATTAAAACTTCTAATATTTGGCATGGGAGACTTGTACATGTATCTTTAAAGAAAATCAAAAGAATGATGGATCTTGACTTAGTGCCTAAAGCTATAATTGATTTTAAACATAAGTGTAAGATTTGTGTTCAAGATAAACAACCTAGGAAGCCTTATAAGTCGATTGAGAGGACAACCCAAGTTTTAAAACTTATACATAGTGATGTTTATTATTCTAATCAATCACCAACTAGAGGAGGAAATAGATACTTTGTAACATTTATTGATGATTGTTCTAAGTATTGTTATGTATACTTGATTAAGACTAAGGATGAGGTATTTGATAAATTCAAAGTATACAAAAATGAGATAGAAAATCAATTAGATAAAAGAATTAAGAAGCTTAGATCTGATAGAGGAGGTGAGTACACTTTAAGTGCTTTAAGTATTTTTTGTGAAGAGAATACTATTATTCATGAGTTAACTCCACCTTACTCACCACAATTTAATGGGGTTGCTGAGAGAAAAAATAGAACTTTAATGGATATGGTGAATTCTATGATGTTAAGTTCTGGTTTACCAGATAATTTGTGGGGGGAAGCAATATTATCCGCATGTTTTATATTGAATAGAATAACGATTAAGGACTTAGAGAAAATTCCTTATGAAATTTGGAAAAGATCGAGTTCCTAATCTTAAAATCCTTAAAGTGTGGGGGTGCTTAGCTAAGGTTGGTAAACCTGAGCCTAAGAGAAAGAAAATAGGACCAAAAACAATAGATGCAGTTTTTATTGGATACGCCCAAAATAGTAGTGCAAATAGATTTTTAGTTATAAATTCTGAAGTTAGTGGAATATCTAATAACACAATCATAGAAGCTAGAGAAGCTACTTATTTTGAAGATATTTTTCCTTTTAGAACTAGAGTTCAAAAAACCATTTGTGGTCTATCTACTTCAATTGATAATGAGAAAACACTTACTAATTTATCAATTGAACCTAGGAGGAGTAAAAGGCCTAGAAAAGAAAAGAATTTTGGAGAAGAATTTTATACTTACTTGGTGGAAGGAGATCCTAGTTCTTATAAAGAAGTTGTAACTTCCATTGATGCACCTTTTTGGAAGGAAGCTATAAATAGTGAATTTGAATCTATAATTCAAAACAACACTTGGGTTTTAGTGGATCTTCCACCTGGGAATAAAGCAATAGATTGTAAATGGGTCTTTAGAAAGAAGTTGAAATCGGATGGTTCTATAAATAAGTATAAAGCAAGGCTAGTAGCAAAAGGATTTACACAAAGAGAAGGAATAGACTATTTTGATACTTCCTCACCAGTTTCTAGTATTACAACAATTAGGATTTTGATAGCTTTAGCATCTATACATAATTTAGTTATTCATGAAAATGGATGTAAAGACCGCTTTTCTAAATGGAAATTTAGATGAAGAAATTTATATGAAACAACCTGAAGGTTTTATAGTGAAAGGACAAGAACACAAAGTTTATAGGTTAGTTAAGTCTCTTTATAGTCTAAAGCAAGCTCCAAAACAATGGCATGAGAAGTTTGATGAAGTAGTTTTAAGTTATGGATTTATGATTAATGAACATGATAAGTGCGTATATTATAAGGAGATTAATGGAGCATTCGTTATTTTGAGTTTATATGTAGATGATATTTTGATTTTTGGATCGAACTTAGAGATAATAAATGATGTAAAATCCTATTTTTCTAGAAACTTTGATATGAAAAATTTGGGTGAAGCAAATATGATTCTAGGCATGATAATAAAGAAGACTTCTAAGGGTATTACTGTAGATCAAAAAAATTTCATTGAGAAAATGTTAAAAAAGTTTGGATACTTTGATTCTAAGTCAGTATCTACTCCTTATGATTCTAAGATTGAGTTAAAGAAGAATCAAGAGGAACCAGTGTCTCAATTAAGGTATTCTCAAATTATAGGATCTTTGTTATACATAGCAAATAAAATTAGGCCTGATATATCATATGCAGTGGATAGACTTAGTAGATATACTCATAATTCCAGTAAAGAGCATTGACTTGCTTTAGAAAGAATGTGTAAATATCTTAAAGGAACAACTGATTACTCTTTATGCTATAAAGGATTTCCAAATTGTATCGAAGGATATAGTGATGCTAATTGGATTACAAACAATATAGATATTAAATCCACAAGTGGTTATATGTTTCTTTTAGGAGGAGTAGCTATATCTTAGAGTTCGAAGAAACAAACATTGATTTCTAGAAGCACTATGGAGTCTAAACTCATAGCTTTAGACACTACTTGTAAAGAAGCTGAATGGATCAAGAGTCTTTTCATGGAAATGCCTTTGGTGGTTAGGAATATATTATCTATTCCTATACATTGTGATTGTAAACCAGTTATAGATTTGGTGAAGCAAACTCACACCAACAAAAAGATGAGCAGACATATAGGAGTGAAATAGAAGTCTGTGAGAAGTCTTTTTAGCAATGCCGTTGTAACTTTAGAGTTTATTAAGTCTAAGTTAAATATTGCTGATCAGTTAACTAAAGGGCTTTCCTTGAAAGCTACTAAAGAATTGTTGAGGAGGATGGGCCTAAGCTCATAAGAGAGTTACCTAGGGAGGTAACCCAACCTCTGTGATTGGAGATCCCATGAAGGAGGTTCAATGGGTAGAAACAATCCATATTGCGTGACTTATTAAGCACTACTATTATGGAGATATCTTTGAGAACATATACTCTAGTTCATCCCTAAGGCAAAAGTGTTTTATATGTGATATTAAGGAAAGGTATATTTACCTTGAATAAGTCCAAGACAACCATTTTCTTGCAAGGTATAGGTCACATTTACCTTTGAAGGACTTATCTAAGTGAGAGTCGTCGTGAAGCCGCGACTATAAAGATTGAGCTATTTTCTAAAAACTCTCATAAGAATCAAGATTGAGCACATGGCCTTTAATAGCGCTAACCCGTAAAAACCAAGTCTTTCTCAATATTATCCGTGTGATAGCTTGAAGTTTGGTCAAGGAACCGAGTTCAAGACATAGTTCACTTAGGTACCTCAAATACATGCTATCAACACTAAGTGTAGGTTCAAGCTCGAAAGGCACCTACATCGATTGCATAATATAAGGTTGCAAAATTAATTTTTAAATTTCAAACCTTTTTATGGGGGATTGTTGGAATAAAAAGGTTTCAAATTTTATGAGTTATAAATTATAATTATGCATGAGTTACAAAATTCATTGCATGAGTTACATAGTTTGATTTCATTTGTAAGTTATATAATTTATTAAGCACATTATGTTATAGGAGTTACACTATTAATTATATAGGTTACAATGTCTAGGACACTAGTATATAAGGAGGTCTTTAGATTCAATTTTAGTGACTTATCATCAAAGTCATCACTTCCCCATTTTCAATTTCAAAATTCTACAATTTTGCAACTACGACTTGTAAGACTGGTTCATATTCTTCGAGTGATCGTGCTCATCAAGGAGAGTGGCTGAGAGCTATTGGGTTGTATCTTGAAGCCCTTGAGGACCGTCTTTTACCTACACGAAAGGGAGGACTCTTTGGCTTTAAGACAATGTTTTACGCGTGCCTCTCATAGTACAGGCCATATTTTTCTAACTTGCTTTTATAGTTTTTATATTTGTTATTTGTTTACTTAATATATTTAAAATAATATGGATTGTGCATGTATTATTTGGTGAATTAATAATATATTTCTAACAATAAGAATGATCCATTTAGTATGTTTTAAATAAATAAAAAAAGATGGGATAGACGGGATTGACAAAATATCTCGAAGTTGTAATACAATACAACGTGGATGGCATACATGAGAGTTCTTTATAATGCAAAAATTATTAAGTGGAGGGCATCCAAATTTTTAGATGATCACAATTATGCTTTTGTGACTCCTCTGAAAAGGAAGCGTTTTAGATCTAACAAGCACATGCCAGAAGCAGCTAAAACTTTAGCGGAGATATTCAACATGGAGAATATAAAAGTTGGAAAGGTTCATTCAATATTTGGTGGTGCTGTAATAGGATTTGATGCAAAAGATTGTTGGAATCACTTGCAATCAGTTAGACTCAAAGAGTTAGAGTTTTAAGATGCTCAATCAGTGATTAATTAATTTGAAAAAGGCAACGGGAAAATCCTCAATTTTTTTATGCAATTCAAGCTGATAGTGATAGGACAGCAATTATTATTAACTTTTTTTTGGGTGGATGCTAGATCGCATATGGCCTACGAGTACTTCAGAGACGTAGTTACATTTGACACTACATATCAAACCAATAAATATGGCTAATATTTGCACCATTTACAAATGTGAACCAGCATTATCACACCATACAGTTTCGATTTGCTCTTTTATGAGATGAAACAGAGGCTATTTTCATTAGGTTATTTAATATTTGGCTTGAGGCTACAGATGGTCGACAGCCACAATCAATTATCACTGAGGGTGTAGCTATTAAAAAGATATTTCCTAATACCTCTCATCGACTTTGTCTTTGAAATATAAAAGAAATTTGGGGAAAAGTTATCTCATATATACTTTAAAAAGTTAAAATTCAAAAATATACTAAAAAAATGCATCCATACAACATAGAGAATGAAGGATTTTGAACACAAGTGGAGTGCTTTAATTTTGGAGTTTGATTTGAATGGCAATAAATGACTTAAACATTTATATGAAATTCCAGAATCTTGGGTACCGATGTACCATCGAAGTATATTTTATATTAGAATGAATACAATAAGTCGTAATAAAGGTGTCAATGCATTCTTTAATGAATTTGTGTCATCAAAGACAAATCTAAACGAATTTGTGGTCTGCTATGAACAAGCTTAAAGAAGATTATTTTAAAAAAAAAATCGATAAGAGTAGGTATCTGAGCATAAAGATGGAAATCTTGATAAGAATAATTTGATACTGAGGCATGCAGCAAATGTTTATACACGAAATATTTTTGAAAATTTTTGAGGATAATTGGATGAATCAATTCGTTTCAAATCTGAAGAATAAGAAAGCAATGATGAATTTAGTACTTGTTTGGTTACAAATGAGGTTGGTTTCCTTGAGGAATTTCTCTTGAAGTTGAAAAGAGGAACACATCAAGGATACTGTGGCTGCCAATATTTTGAATTCACAGGTTTGCTTTATAAACATCTATTGAGAACTCTGCATAAACTTGAAGGAGATTAAATCCCACCTCAATTCATTTTAAAAAGATGGATGAAAAGAGCAAACTCTTTGAGGGGAATGAATGGGATGACAGTTGGAGAAATAGAGTGTTCAGAAGCACTAAGACTTGGTCACTTATGTCGTTTATCGACAAAATGTGGTGTGTTGCTTCAAAAAATGAGAAGTTGTATAAAATGGTAATCAAAGGCATTAATGATCTTTGCATTCATATCTTAAGAGGAAAGTAGCAATTTAATTGGAGAAATCAGGATGATATAGTGTCCATATCACATGCCTAAAAACAATCTAGAGTTGATAATTATAATCTAGCAATTCAAGATCCATTCATAACATTAACAAAAGGAAAACCAAAAGATGATTAAAAAAAAAAAAAAAAAGCTCAGCAGCATTGGTAGATTGAAGAGCTCCTCTGAGGTGTCCTTAAGCCAGAAAGAAGGAAAATGTGGCGTTTACAAATTACAAGGATATGACAAGTGAAATTGTCCTCAAAATTTGAACAGATAGAATACACATATTGGTGAGCTAAGTAAGTGATTAATTCTTTAATATTGATTAGATGAATAATTATATAACTTTGTAAAAGTAGATATTTTTCAGCACGCATCAAAGTTATATTTTACCACATCTCTCGTATCCTTACCGTACATTTGTCTTCATCTTGTGGTGCAATGATGAAGATATTTTCTCCCCATTGGTCTATATATAGAGGCTTTCATGCTCGTAATTGGGCATGTATCGAAACAGCCCCAAGTGGCTAATAAAATACTTTCTATTTTTCACTTGTACGTCTTGGCTCTCTCCCGCTTTCTTACTTTGTCTTTTTCCTATTTACTTTAATACTTTCCTTTTGTATCTCTCATGGCCCCACTCATGCTCACTACCCAACAAACATATAAACTCCTCTAGCCTTCTTGAAATTTATTAATCAACCCGGGCCTAATTTCCTCCTCAGAACTTAACTTAATATATTATGATTTTTTTAATGATCATTTGTTTTAAACTAAAGTGCTTTTTTGATATGTAGCTTTCACTGGTGAGGAGATAGCAATTTGCCTGGAAGGGGTATCAACAAATTTGTTAAAGAAAACTAAAATTATTAGCAAATTTAAGTCAACAGTTTATTATAAAACCTGTATTAGCAAATTTAAGCCAACAGCTTCATAAGCAAACCACTGATGTCTTAAATGAATATACAAGATGTCAAAAACAAATTTCATTATAATTTAAAAAAAAAAAAACCTAAAAGGCCTCATTAACAAAGCAATCGGCATCATCCAATGCATCTTTTGGCAGCTGGAAATATATTAGATAACAACGCTACCACCAACTTTGTTGTTAGCTCAACTCAATGAGAATTGTTGGCCAAGCTCAATTTCCCCATGAATTTTGCAAGCACTGACAACTCAAGCACACCTCACAACTCAGGATGAGGTTCAACAAACAATGAGCAGTGAATGTTATTTCATTAGGAGTAGGGGCCAACTTGCTACATTCACCAGAATAGTGATAACTCTTGCCTCCAACCATGCTCATATTTCATTTAGGCATTTTATCAAACAAATTTCTTACTTTACTTACTTCAAAAAAAATAAAAAAAAACGCATAAGAATAATTGTAACAAACATAATGATGGAGAACCAAATGATTATCAAATAAAATATTTGAAAGCATTGATAACAAAAAATTTTCTAACTTTATAGAATAAATTTAGGGAAAAAAAAATGGTGAATAACAATATAAATATATACCTGGACACGAATGGATTGTAGGACTATTTAGAGTTCCATCCATTGATTTTAAAGATCAGCAAGTGACCCATTGATGTCATGTCAAATCTCTTCTACAGTAGACTCTGAAACTATATGTATGTATATATATATATCCTATTCACCTTTTGTTGTAGAAAATGTAGAAAAGATCATAAAACAAAGGTCGTGTTACACAAAATAGGAGAGCAACATAGGTAGTTCAATGATTCATGCCTAACATGTGCGACTTACCCCAAAAAAAAAAAGAAATTTTAAACCTTTTTCTCGTCTAAATTAAAAAATATTCAAAATCATCGTCAAAAACATCATCCGCAAAGCTCCATTTGTATTTAGAATAGATCAAGTTGTTGTGTTGAAGCATGCAAGTAAATTAATTCGTTTAGACTTAGGATCGGGTAGTTTTGAATATGCATCAACCTAGGGATTATGTTGGAACGGAAGTGGATGCATTGGACCTTAGATAGAATGATATGATAATTATCCAAGGGGAACACAAACACGAAAATTATTGGCGTTGAACTTTGGATGGGCTGATGTGATACAGATCCAAGGGGAACACGAGCATGGAAACTTATTAGTGTTGAACTTTAGGTGAGTCGATGTGGTATGGATCCAAGGAGAACACAAGTATAGAAGTTCTAGTGTTAGGCTTTAGATGGGCCACTGTGATAAGGATCGAAAGAAAAAGCTAGAATATGGAATCTAGTCATCTTGACATATTTATTTCGTTGTCCATAGATGAGTATTGTCTTTTGATAGTTGTCTTTTGGTTAATTGATAAGCCTAAAAATTGTTGTTTGAATGTAAATGATTGATATGTTTTGAAATGTTGGACAACGGATTGGTGTTTGAATACAAATGAGTGTGCTTTTTTGTCCCGATTACTGGATATACTTGATGTATTGGTATATGAATCATGAATGACGTGTTTGACATAATTTTTGGCTAATATGATTACTGTTTGATTTGTACGAATGCATTAGTGTGCATGGTTAAGTATAAAGTTAAAATTTCCTACTAGGTTGTGTTGCTAACCCCTTTTTCCATAGGCTTAAGAGGTGAAGTTCAAGATATTGATAATTCAAGAGCTTTTTTACAGAACTTGGATGATAGCAAGTTGTGAAGACATTTAGGTTGTAGTTCGTTATGGCTTAGACTTGGAAGAAGTCTTTGTCCATGCTAGTATTGATTAATGTTCTAAGGTTTTGATATTAAAAATTTGTACATGACATGCTTTTGGATAATGTTATTAGACAATAGTACAAATGATGTATAGGCTTGGACTTGGATTAATGATTATAAATGTGGGATGTTAAAAATAAAATAAAATTAACACTTTTATTTACATAATTGGTTACACCTAAAGTTTACATATAAAACATTTTAAGGCGTGACACCTACGTTGTTGTCTTTATCTTCTACCATGATCATTGTTGTGATAGTATTTGTTTTCACTTCTAGTAATGGTGCTGAACTGATAAGACATTGCTGATGATCCTTTAACAACATCTTGTTGTTCTTATTGAAGATTAGACAACAAGAAATTCATCTTGAATCCTTTTTGAAATGACACGCTCTTGTATATATATTTCTTACATAATTAAATTTAATTATAGAAATAGACAAGCTCTTGCTTATCGTATTCTTCTTGGTCACATCTTGACTACAGAACTTCAATTATGATGTATTCTCGAATAATCTTGACCAGTAATCATCAGGAGTGGTATTCTAATCTTGGAATTTCAAATTGTTTCAACGATCTTGATCTTAAAAAGAATTATATCACCTTAATAAGTGAATTTTCTTATAAACTCTTCCAGAGAACCAATAGGTTTTTAATTGTTAGATGTCGAGTCTTCAAATCTTCACTCGAATGATATAAAAAAAATCTTGTTGTAAATGTGTCTTGATGCTTCTTGCTCATAATAACTATCTCATGTCTTCGTTAAGGGTAACCAATTGTAGATTTGTTAAATTTGCATATCTTCTATATTTAACAACAAATAATAAAAAGATATAAATAGATAAATTATTCTTATATTCTAATTTGAAAAATCCAACTTAATAGGAAACCATGGAGCATACTTCTAATTAAAAACAATTGTACAAAATAAATTATGTTAACAACTTTACACTTAAAAACTGGCTATTGTCACTAACTACCCTGAGATTTGGACTATTATTGAGCGAAAACATAGTACACCTTTTCAATCAAAAACACCTCTAAGGTTTCCTAAAATCTGTGGACTAATATCTTTCGTTCGCTTGTTCTCTATCGGATGTGGTAATTTGGTCAAACCACAAATACATGTGCATTCGACTCATGAATTTTTTTTTCCATCTTTATCATTCTATCTCTATTTTGTGTTTTCTAAGACCTATGTTTGACAACTTCATCTCTCTAACAACAACCAAATAGTCCCAACAGCAGTCAACCCTAGTAGCTAGCGTAACTGAAAAATAATCCCCACAACAGCCAAATACCAGATCGGAAAAAAACTAACAGCCGGTTAAACTCCCACAACCCATCAGTAAGCACAATTGAAAAACCAACAAGGAAAAAAAATACAACAATATCTACACCAATATCAAATCGAAAGCAAAACACAACCAAGACAAAACAGCAACAACGTTTGGTTGATGGGAAGAAGAAATCCAACAAGCAAAACCAAACAACCCAGCAACATGTTTACGTGCTTAAGCGACAACAAGGTGAGGGTTTTTATCTTCAAGTTAGGTGGGTGGCTGTTTAAAAAAGCATGCGGTTGAAGGGTTTTGGCATTGGGTCTAAGGGTTTGACAATTAAAGTTGAGGTCACGGGTAGAGTTGGGGTATGGGGTTTTGGTGCAAGGTATAGTGGGCTGGTTTGAGGAGGTTGTGTTGAGGGTTAGGGATGTTGAAGTTTAGCGCGAGATGTGGAGTTCAGGGCTAGGAGTGTAAGGAGTGGAGTTGGCGTGGCAGTTGGTGCTCAGTGGGCAACGATCGGCTCTGGGTAAGCGACAATTGGAGTTGTTCTTCGATAATGCAGCGAAGGGTGGTGAAGATTGGAACCAAAAAATAAAACTAAAATTTTAATAATGCCACGTGGCTTGAAGGTTACAATAGATTTTTTATATTTTTGTCAGAGGACAAACTAATGGAAGATGTTAGTCTACTGATTTTAGGAAGCCTCGGGAATGTTTTTTATTAAAGATGAAAATTATGGATGTATTTTTTTTATAAATCTATTATTTTTGTTTTTAATTGAATTTAAAAATATGTTGTTGATTGTGAATTATTTTAAATTTTAAAAAGGATGTGTAGTTGAGATTGAGTGTAAATTGCATTGAAAAATATGCAACGCAGAAAACAGGATTTAGATTCATAAAAGGATATAGATTCATAAAAGAATAGTACTAAGCCTTAGGGGTAGTTAGTAAGAGTAGCCCCTTCCAGAAACTATATAGCGCTGATAATGTATTATAAATTTAGAATCAAAGAAATAAAATAATAAAATAAAAGGATTGCAATGAAGAAATTCAAAGCATGGGGAGGGAAAGTAGAAGAGAGCCTCACATCCAATTAAAATTAAGTAATAATAAATGTATAATTAAATTATATAATTTAATTCATATAACTTGATTTTGTATATAATCATTAGATTGGTTAGTCTTTTTATTTATTTAATTTATTTTTTATTTTTATCTATCTAATAAATTTATGTCATATCAAACTATATAAATTAGGTTTATAAAATTTAATTATATACATATTATTATTCATTAAAATTAGCTTGGCGTGTGGCTAAATGGCAAATAGTGGTACAAATGTTTGAACAGTGGAGTTCCACCTAATAGATAACAGCTCCAATTTTTGAACAATTTCAAGTGTGTTCTCAATCTCAAAATGCGAATAGAGCCCATGACTACAAATTGAACTGACCCGACCCAACCCAAAGCTTTGACATGGGAAGTCCGTACCATAACGGCTAGAAAATTCCAAAAACTTAAAGCAAGATGGTAGCCGTTTGATCCCTTCAACGATTCAACGGTTAGATTCTAACATGAATAATTAGACCGTTGAGAGTCGGGGTGGCGCTCCTTGAAAAGCAAGGGAAGGGAATAATAATAAACACACATACACACAACACAACGCACAAATTTCATTTGATTTCCAGCAAGTGAGAGAGAGAGAGAGAGAGAATCTGCAGAGAAATTTGCGTTGTGAGGGTGGCGACCATAGACGAAGAAGGAGAGACGCGTGGTAGCCGTCTCCAAGAGTTCATTTTTTCATTGTTCGCAAGCATTGGAGGAGTCTTTGGCCAGACCCAACAAGAAGAAGACATGGCTTCAAAAGCAACACTTCTTCCCAACAATCACCAGCTTATAGGTACTATTAATGTCTTTGCATTCAATCTTTTGATCATCAATTGAAATGAATACGAACATGAATATCCAACTGGGGTTCTTGGGATTTTTGTGGAGTGTTGGATTCTTGGGGTTCTGATGATACTTACATCTATACTTTAATTATTTTGTTTAGTTTAGATTTTTTTTTTTTGAACTCATGAGTTTTCTGGGACTGGGTCATTTTGCTCAGTAGTACCATCACTAGTTCTTGATCTGAAAATTGAATTTTCTTTTGGGATCTTTTCATCATCAAATTAATTAAAGTTCATCTCATGGATTGGTTTGTGACATTTGAAACGAATATGCAGCTGGGTTTCTTGAAACTTTTGAGGATTCTTGTTCATACTTAGAATCAACATTTCTGAATTATTTTGTTTATTATGTAATTAATATAGTTTAGAATATTATTAATTAGTTTATGGGACTGGGTCATTTTACTTACTAGTGTACCACTATAAATCCTTCATCTGAAATTTGAATGTTGTTGTAGGGGAAGTGAAGAAGAATAAGAATGTTTTAGGAGATGGAAAGAGCAGAAAAGCTCTTCGAGAAATTGGAAATTTAGTGAATGAACGAGCCCCGCAAGTAAAGGTATGTAGCCCAATAATTAAATAAAATCTCAATGTTGTCGATTCATAGAATGAATAGTTACAATAATATTACAAACCCATCATTACCAACAAAAACTTTGAATGGATTGGCAGAAATCAATCACTGATGTTGTAAACGCTGCCACTGGAGTTGCTGCAGCAAGAAAAAACGCAGATAAAAGCAAGGCAATTGACAAGAAACCAAAACCTGAGACAGTGGTTGTGATAAGCTCTGACGAAAGTGATGGTGAGAGTAATCATCAACCTGTTAGCAGAACAAGAATACGAAGAGAAGGGTCCTCAAGGAAGACCTTCACATCAACTCTGACAGCTCGAAGCAAGGTTAGATTTAATTACTACGATTTGTTGATGATTCATTTTGCTCTGGGTTCTTCTTAGTTTTGCTCAATGTCAGCTTGAATGTACCATTACAGGCTGCTTGTGGGCTCACTAATACACCAAAAGATACAATACCAGACATTGATGCTGCTGATATAGACAATGAATTGGCGGTTGTTGAATATGTTGATGATATTTACAAGTTCTACAAGCTAACAGAAGTAATTATTTTTTAAGTCCTTCTATGCCTCTCTCTGTCTTTCTATTTCTCTGCATACTATTGGATTCTGATATGAACTTGCATGCTGATGTAGAATGAGGGTCGAGTACACAACTACATGGATGCACAGCCAGACATTAATGCAAAAATGAGATCAATTTTGGTGGACTGGTTAACAGAAGTTCATCGAAAGTTCCAACTAATGCCAGAAACCCTCTATCTTACTGTATGCATTGTTGATCGATTTCTTTCGAAGGAGATTGTACCAAGGACGGAACTTCAGTTAGTTGGCATCAGCTCAATGCTTATTGCATGCAAGTATGAAGAGATTTGGGCACCAGAGGTACTATTATTGTTATTACTAGTACTATTTGATGTCATCTGATTAATCTACGTGGACTGCTGATACTCAGATTGTAAAATTTTCAGGTTAACGACTTCGTTTGCATATCAGATAAGGCTTATTTCAGAGAACAGATCCTGGCTATGGAGAAAGCAATTTTGGGAAAATTAGAATGGCATTTAACTGTTCCCACACCATATGTTTTCCTGGTTCGATATATCAAGGCTTCTATGGATATTTCTTATGATAAGGAGGTACTAAACACTCAGCTGATGTATGTTATGGCTTTGAAAACCCAGATTAAGTCACATGATTGATTTTCACTTGTAATGATGCATGCAGATGGAGGAGACGGTGTTTTTCCTGGCTGAACTTGGTCTGGTACAATATTCTACCATTGTTTTGTACAGTCCCTCCACAATTGCTGCGTCAGCTGTTTATGCTGCCAGATGCACACTTGACAAGAGCCCTTGCTGGAGTGAAAATTTAAAGCACTACACAGGCTATTCCGAGGATCAGCTAAGGTAACCTTTTATCTTGTTATTTTTGTACCTTCCTATCTTGATTTGTGCATGGCTCTTAATAGACTTGTTTTCAACAACAGGGATTGTGCAGAGCTGTTGGTCAAATTTCACTCTGCAGCTGCAGAAAGTAAGCTCAAGGCAGTGCACAGGAAATTCTCAAGCCCAGATCGATGTTCTGTGGCTCTTCTTGACCCAGCCAAAAGCCTTCTGCCTGCATCGTCATAAAGATCTTGGAGAGCTTATGATTATACTGTTTGTCCGTATAGGATATCATGTTTCCATTATGATGTCTTAATACTGTTTGAAACCCCATTAACTCTGATTTGTTTGAAATTCCTACTTGGTGTGATTAATATTGGCTTCGCCCAAGTTAGTCTGCAATGGATGTTAGATAGCTTCTGACACTTGTTCTCTATATAGGATATCATGTTTCTAAGTACTGTTTGAGACACCCCTTTTAACTTTGATTTGTTTGAAATTCCCTCTTTTCTCGTTGGTCTGAAATCCCCTCTTTCTCTAATTCAAGAACGGAAAACTTCTCATTGCCAAAAGTTTCGAACGAATGGTTTTACTGCTTTTTTAACGGTTTTCAACCCAGAAAGTTAAACAGGTATTATATTTGAGGGTGGGAGACGACGGCTTCTTGCAAACAAAAGACTCAACTTGAATGTGAATTCAATACCAGAAAATGAAACAGGCAGATGGTTCAACAATAAGGTTCCTCAACAGCAACTTTATAGGAAGTTTTGTGGTTGCATTTCAGTTCGTAATATGATTATGGGCGATGATTTTATGCAATAATGAGATAAGAATATCTATGAAGAGCAACAGAACACTTTACTTTAGGCAGCAGCTCTAAAAGCATCTAATAAAACATGTAGAGAGGATCCACGTTGAAGGAAATAACATTATTAATCTTGATAGAAATGTCATTACAAGCAAATGATGAATGATGCATTGTAATATGATGATGATACAGATAAAAAACTGAAACTGCAAAGTCACTTGCCATTGCAATTGGTATTGGTATTATTGGTATTGCTCCCACAACAGCAAGAGGTGGTGTCCTGTTTCCCAAGCTCCAACCTCCTCTCAATAAACTCCGAATTCTCCTTCCAAACTTCTCCATTAGCGTAAACCTCCTTCTTCCATATGGGAACAGAAGCCTTTAACTCATCAATCAAAAACTTACAAGCATCGAGAGCATCCGCTCGATGAACAGCTGAGACAGCAATGAAGACGCTTGTTTCTGCCACAGGAACAGGGCCTAGGCGGTGTACAACTGCAATGGAGTGGAGTTTCCAAGATGTTCTAGCCGATGAGCAGATAGATTTGATACAGCGTATTGCCATAGGTACATATGCTTCATACCTCAGCTCCATAACTGTTTTTCCTTCAAAGGTATCACGTGTTGTACCTGAAAATGTTGCTATTGCACCGGCTTCTGGAACACTCACATAACTTATGTATTTGCTTATCTCAATCCGATTATTCTCTTCTAAGATTTCAACGAGACTTCTCTCTTCTTCATCCATCGCTCGCCCCAAACCATAGCATCAAATCACCACCTAGGGTTTTCAGATTGTATCCTTTATTTATTATGTGTGCCATGCTCTATTTTAAAATTTTAAGATTCCTCCAATCTAATTCAGACACGTAATACGTTTTACAAAATTATAAATTTGCCCAGAAGTCAAAGTCGCCTACTTGGCATCATATCCTGTCATCTACTCTGTCGAGTTGTCTGGCTCCGGCGGATTTGTTAATTATATATGTATAACCACACCTAGCTAAATTTGAACCACCAAAAGACTGAATCACCCCTTATCAAATTACATATAAAGAAATAATAAAACAATATAATTTTATTAATATACATTATAATCTTTCTCGTTCCTCATTTGCTGGTCATCTTTAGATACTCAATTGCGTACATAACCTTTTCTTTCTTTTTTAGTAATTAGCAGGAACACACAGTATTCTTCCTTCGATCTAGCTTAATATCTCAATAATTAATCCATCTTTCAGAATTCTTTGGCAACAAGAGGATGAAATGGAAGAAACGTAATGAAACTGATTATGGCTATTGAATAAACTTCACTCCACCAGATCATCTTCTGTTTAGTGGTTTTAATATATACTTCCTATGCCCATATACAACAGCTCTATTGTTTCGTTTAGCAGAGACGAACAATTCTTTAAAAAAAAAAATTATAAAAATAAAAATATAACAAGAAGAAGAATATAGGAATTTTAATGGAAGGAGTAGAGAGAATTTGGGTTTTTGAAAATAGCTAACATAATACTACTTAGTTGATATAGAATCTCCTTTATTATAAGTAGATTTCTGTGGAAAAGAAATTTTAGTAGAAAAAGTGACGAGGAGCCACTAAATGGTATCACAAATACTAAGTGTTATGGCCATAATAATATTGGGCCTCAATTATTTCTAATTCAGTAAGCCCATTACTGAAGCCCATCATCTGGACCTAATTATTTCTAATTCAGTAAGCCCATTACTGAAGCCCATCATCTGGGCCTAACTATTCCTAATTCAGTAAGCCCATTACTGAATCCCATCATCTGGGCCTACTATCTGAGTCCCACAATGATCCATCTCGACTCCTATATAAACCCTCCGAATCATTACTCAAGGTATGCACACTTTTCTGAACTTATTCTCTCTAGATTTCCTTCACTTTTGAGAGCTTCTCTCTCTAGGAAATTCTCCCAGAAAATTTCGGAGTGCCGGACACTGACTTGAGCGTCGGAGGGTCACCGCCGGCACCACCGCCGGCACCCCTGACTGTTTTTCTTTGCTCGCAGGACTGGACCCGGCGTACCACCCGAGCTCCGATCTGCTCCCCGACCCGTGTCCCGGCCGTCCGGAAACCGTGCATCAACAGTTGGCGCCGTCTGTGGGAACGACTATCTAAGCCTCTTTAGTTGTTGCTCCCATCCAAACGTACTCAAACACATCATGAGTCACGAATCCCAACACTCAACCTCCCTAGAGGTTGACAAAAAAATCTAGGTAGAAGCACCTCCCTGACGCCGAAGGGTAATTGACACAGGGAGAGCTTTAGTGATATCCTCTGGGGTGGAGCCTAACCTCAGGCAACTCCGACTTCCACTTAGAAGACTGAGGAGAGACAAGACGAATCGATTAATTACCATGGAACGTACCATGCGAAATTTTAGTGAACAAACGAACCGTATGGTGACTATGTTCAACCAAGCATTTGGACAAAGTGCTCAGCAGGCTGCTGCTGGGAATAACCCAAGGAGTGCCATGGTAGTGCCTAATGTCCCGACGGATGTCAATGGGCATCCTGACCTAGTCGCCCAGACTTCTGGATTGCCTCGCCATTAGGTCATTCAACCAAATCTTCACCATCCTATTGTTCTCCATGCTGAATATTCACCTCACGCATGAACTCCACCAATGTTCCGTGCAAAGTTGCAATCTTAGCCCCATGCATCTCCGATTGCTCTATCAAGCTCCCCTTCTGTTGAGCTTGTGGTATGCCAACCAGCGCCTCTAACTATGCCAATCTATCTTTGAGCGTCTCCCCAGACCTTATGCTCAAAAGATAACCAGAATGTGAGTAGGTAGAGACAAGTTACGCAAGATACATTAAACCCCCGTTTGGATGCCACTTTGGCCCTCGTAGCCAAACTGGACCTCTTCGCCAACTTGGCCCTCCTAGCCACCCTTGGCTCTCCTTGCCACAACCGGGCTCTGATATCACTTGTCACAGGACTTTTTTTTCTGATATGCGGATTGCCCTGCGATAGCGCCAAGCCCCCACTTAGCCAGCTACTCGATAAACCGCTTTAAAGGTTCTCACCGAGCGCCTCACACGCCTTCCCCCTGCGCGCCCAGCGCCTCACATGCCTTCCCCCTGCGCGCCCAGCGCCTCGCATGCCTCCCCCCGCGCGCCCAGCGCCTCGCATGCCTTCCCCCTGCGCGCCCAGCGCCTTGCATGCCTCCCTGTGCGCCCCCAGCGCCTTGCATGCCTTCCCCCTGCGCGCCCAGCGCCTTGCACGCTTTCCTCCTGCGCGCCCAGCGCCTTGCACGCTTTCCTCCTGCGCGCCCAGTGCCTTGAATGCTTTCCTCCCGCGCGTCCAGCGCATCGCATGCCTCCCCCTGCGCGCCCAGTGCCTCGAGCTCGTCTCTACGCCCCCCGCCTTTGCGAGCTCGCCTCGCGCATTTGCATGCTTTCCCCCTGCGTGCCTTGAATGTTTTTTCGTAGCGCGCCCTGCGCTCACTTGCTTCTCCCCTATGCGCCCCCGCGCGCATAACAGCTCGCCCTCGCGAGCTGTAGCGCGCCCAGCATCCTCACTGCTACACTCTAATGAGCCCAGCCTCCATGTCGCCACTTTGTGGTGTGCTACCCGTGCACATGCTTGCTACCCCGCAAGCGTCCCAGCCCGCATGCGTGCATGTGCTAGTGTCCATGCGCTACGTTGCCCCCAACGTGCGCATAGCATCGTTGTGTCGCGCCCAACTCCCGTGTGTGCTCCACACATCATGCCCGTAACCCATACGTGCATGTTATCTCACTATGCCACGCCCATCTCATGTGCGTGCCATACTACGCTCGCTACCAATTCATGCGTATTATTTCGTTGCGCTACACATCCCCCTGTGTCAGCATTCACATTACCTTGCGCTTCCCCTCGTGCATCAATCACGTCACACAGCGTATCCACGCCTTGCTTAAGCACTCACCCATGTGCTTCTCATGGGCATGCACCCTTGCAGGCCCCTCCAAGCCATGGCGTAGCACAAGGCATGTTATGCCAGCCATGTGCGAAGATCAAGGGTGTAACAGTCAGCCTCCCACCACTTTTCAACCTCCAGTTCATTATCTGAGGTGGCAAAAAAAAAAAATGCTGGGGGATTGTATCGAAAATCCGCGGAAGCACGCCCGCGGAAGAAAAATTATTCAAGTCTGAAAATCCGCGGAAACAATCCCGCGGAGGAAAAATTATTCAAAGTCTGAAAATCCGCGGAAGCACACCCGCGGAGGAAAGATTATTCAAGCTTGAAAATCCGCGGAAGCACGCCCGCGAAGGAAAAATTATTCAAGTTTGAAAATCCGCGGAAGCACGCCCGCGGAAGGAAAAATTATTCAAGTCTGAAAATCCGCGGAAGCACGCCCGCGGAGGAAAAAATATTAAAGTCTGAAAATCCGCGAAAGCACGCCCGCGGAGGGAAAAATTATTCAAGTCTGAAAATCTGCGGAAGCACGCCCGCGGAGGAAAAAATATTAAAGCTTGAAAATCCGCGGAAGCACGCCCGCAGAGGAAAAATTATTCAAGTTTGAAAATCAGTGGAAACACCCCCGGAAGAAAAAATTGTTAAAGTTTGAAAATTCGCGGAAACACCCCCGCGGAGGAAAAAAAATGAAGGTTTGAAAGTTTGCAGGAACACCCCTCGGAGAAAAAATTGTTAAAGTTTGAAAATTCGCGGAAACACCCCCGCGGAGAAAAAAATGAAGGTTTGAAAGTTTGCAGGAACACCCCCACGGGAAAATAATGAAGTTTCGAAATTTTTCAGCAACACCCCCACAGTTAAAAAGTAAAATTTCAAAATTTGCCGAGACGCCCCCGCATTAACCCGAATTTCTTCGGAGGGGTCCCTGCATGCTGCGTAAACGCTGCATGCCCCATGCAGCGCAGCCCGCTCACCCGGGGTCGCGCAGCAGCTAACCCGCGCGTCCAGGATCGCGCAGCAGCTCGCCCGCTCGCCCAGGAACGCGCAGCAGCTCACCCGCGTGCCCAGGGACGCGCAGCAGCACTCCCGCGCACCCAGGATCGCGCAGCAGGTCGCCCGCGTGCCCAGGGACGCGCAACGCCCACGCGCCTAGGGTCGCGCAGCAGCTCCCCCGAGCGCCCAGGGCCTCTCAGGGCCTCGCCCGCGCGCTGTGGCCCACTCTCCTGCGCGCTGTGGCCTGCTCGCCCGCGCGCTGCGACCTGCTCACCCGCGCGCTGGGGCCTGCTCGCCCTCGCGAGCAACACTTGCGCCCAGGGCCTTGCCTCCCCCCGTTCATTCGACTCTCGCCAACACTTGCGCTCAGGGCCTTGCCTCCCCCCGTTCATTCGACTCTCGCCCATGCTTGCAATTTAGCATGAATTTCAGGTTCTTTTACTACAATCGGGAGTTCATGCATGAACGCTCCATGCACACTTTGGAGACTATTTGTGATAAAATATTTTGTGAAGCGGCAGCCATAGAAGTTGACGAGTCAGGTATGAAGCCAATGGTTAGACACTTTGTGCAAAGCTCCATCGCTCAATTAGGTGCAGCCTCTAGCACAAAAGGGACTTCCAACCCGTGCTTGGATTGGCATTGGGACGTCTTTGTAATTAAACTCCAAGAAAGAAAAATATTCTGAATCCTGAAGCCTCTGAGTTTCATCCCGGACAGTCCCCCGAAGGTGCTAGGACAATGTTCTTGACATTTTCAAAAGGGCACCCTCTAACCCGCGAAGACATTGTCAATTTCTTTATCTCGAATTGGGGAGATGTAGTTAAAGATGCTTATATTGAACAGACTCGTTCAGGACAAGATCCACAGTTCGGGCGAGTTGTGTTTACAACCGCTGCTGTGTTTACATCAATGGGGCCGCAGGCTGGACGTTGGTGCTGCATGCATGGGAGCATGCAGCGCACAGCTCTCCCGTGCGAGCTTGCTGAGCGCCCAGTGTCCTCGCGAGGGCGCTGCTCGCCCCTGCGCGCATAGAAGCTCGCCCTCGCGAGCCTGCTGCACACGTTGCACGCCCCCGTGAGCTTGACTCTCCCTTCACGTGCATCTCACCCTTGCAAAGCTCCCCCCTCACCCTGGGAAGCTCGCCTCTCGCCCCCTGCGGGCTCAATGGTACAAAGCCATGAATTCCTGTCCCTCACAGTTCACTCCTCCCCCTCTGCACGCTTGGCTCTCGCCCTTAGCGAGCTCGCCCCTCATCACTAGCCCAGAATAGCTGAATAGTCCCTACGTCGACCCATTAGTCAACTTGGGCCTGGGGGGACTACTGTTATGGCCATAATAATATTGGGCCTCAATTATTTCTAATTCAGTAAGCCCATTACTGAAGCCCATCATCTGGGCCTAATTATTCCTAATTTAGTAAGCCCATTACTGAAGCCCATCATCTGGGCCTAGTTATTTCTAATTCAGTAAGCCCATTACTGAAGCCCATCATCTGGGGTCACTTACACTGCTTACCTCCAAGCCCAGAATAGCTAAATAGTCCCTACGTCGACCCGTTAGTCGACTTGGGCCTGGGGGGACTACTGTTATGGCCATAATAATATTGGGCCTCAATTATTTCTAATTCAGTAAGCCCATTACTGAAGCCCATCATCTGGGCCTAATTATTTCTAATTCAATAAGCCCATTACTGAAGCCCATCATCTGGGCCTAATTATTCCTAATTCAGTAAGCCCATTACTGAAGCCCATCATCTGGGCCTACTATCTGGGTCCCATAATGATCCATCTCGACTCCTATATAAACCCTCCGAATCATTACTCAAGGTATGCACACTTTTCTGAACTTATTCTCTCTCTAGATTTCCTTCACTTTTGAGAGCTTCTCTCTCTAGGAAATTCTCCCAGAAAATTTCGGAGTGCCGGACACTGACTTGAGCGTCGGAGGGTCACCGCCGGCACCACCGCCGGCACCCCTGACTGTTTTTCTTTGCTCGCAGGACTGGACCAGGCGTACCACCCGAGCTCCGACCCGCTCCCCGACCCGCGTCCCGGCCGTCCGGAAACCGTGCATCAACACTAAGTAGTATCAGAATTTGTGTTTAATTAGGTCTTGATTTTCAAATATGATTTTACTAAACATATATTAATGATATACTTAATTAAAATTATTAAGAATATATATGGGATCTATATAAGTGGAAGGGTCTGTTTGTTTTGACTTTTTCAAATAGGGTTTATCTAAGTAGATCTTTTTTAAGTAAAGCTTTTATTAAAAAGTTATTGATTGTTTGATGAGACAAATATATAAGCACTTATTATAATTAAATTACCAAAAAAGAGTTTTGTCATAAGAAAATAATAAAGTAAAATATTTAATTAAATAAGGGTATCTTTGACATTTCAACACTTTAAATAAACTAAAAAAAAGATTAGCCTCAATTTTGGGCTTCTCTCAATAGACGTAAAATAACTTTTTTAATCATCCATAAACTCTTCTCAAGTAGTAACCAAATGACACAAAATAATTTTAAAAGACCTTTTGACTTTAAAAAAACTTTTATGACCAATAAAGAAGTCTAAATAAATGCGCTCTAAGTGTATGATTTAAATTTTAAAATTTAAAAGAGGGGTTTTTTGAGAATTGCGGTCTATACTGTATAGAGTATAGAGTGTGTTTGGGGTTTCATATAGCCCTAAACTAACTATAATTTTAAGTATAATTAGAGAAAAAAATACAATGATACCCTAATGTTTTGAGTTTAAACCATGTTTGAAATACTGGTATTTAGATCCCACTTTTTAACACGTGGCGCCTAATTCTGTTGATCAAATTAGAATTTCCTCTCAAAATTAAGCCCGTGAAATCCTTTTTGTATAATTTGTAATGATTCTTAAAACTTAAGTCCACTGTCCACAATCCTAAAAGATTCATTTCTACTTTGACAAGTTGGGGAGTTTTGTAAAAACTGCACTTGCTAAGAGTTTGTTTCGTAAAACCAACATTTCAGTTCAGTTATTCATCCATTAAACTTTTAATTTCGAAATGGTTTCATCAATTTCATTTTATATGCAAAATTTAGTGGATTTTTAAAGTTAATTGTGAGCTACTGGAATTTCTTTATCCACATGAAAGCTTGAACTCTGTGGGATTTGAGTTGAATGGTTTTGTGCATGCAGCATGCAGTAACTCAAGGGTACAAAATAAAAATTGTTTTAGGTGGCTTCACGGGCTATGTATATAGGGCTAAATCTTCGGTGCATCCGCTGCACCGTGCAGCGTGCCGAGCTAGCCCAATGGGCAGCAGTCAGCTCGGTTTCAGCGGATGCACCGAAGTTTCTCTCTGTATATAGGCCTGAGTTTGTTCTGACAAACTATGCTCCTTGTAAGCTGGCTCGCAGGAAATAGGGTTGACGGTGTTTTATGAGTACATACACCCAAGATTGTAGTACAGGAATTGATTTTTGTTGGCCTTAGATTGGGCAGATTATGGAAGTTATGTTCCTTCGGCAACTAGGCTGTATGAATGTTGGTGCCCCCAATGCAACACAATATTATGGTGGGGACTTTGATCAGTTTGTTTCGTTTTTACACTTTATAAATTAAATGAGAAGTACATATTCATCATCTGAGTGTGCCCGTTGCATGTTAGCTGCGGCCTCATTATCTAGAAGCTTTTTTTAGTTTTTTTACCAAAAGGCTTCCCAGGTATATGACTATCTCTTTTTCGAATCGAAACGTGTGAGCAATGCTTTTCACAATAGTGATTGTTTTACATGAAACTCTAGTTTACCCTTTTTTTAAGAAAGTGTTTTAATGGGTTTCATTAACAGGGGTCTTGATGATGGCTTTATGAAACGTCGAAAGGAATTTGATGGATTTTTTTAAGTTGATTTCTAATTAACAATTTAGAGAAACCCCAAATGTAGTTAGTGATATTATCCCGAGAATGCTTTATCAATATTAAAATTTTTAAAATTTATACCTATTTGTTGAGCTGCCTTATGAATAAGATCAAAAAGACCAAAAAGAAAATGTCTTGCAAGTCAAAGTGAATTACAGCTAGAATAGTTTTTGACACAAGTTGAAAATCATAACTCCAAAAGAGCATTATCCTAGTTATGTCATAGAATATGGATTGTTATCCCTTTAAAATTATATTCTTTGTCTTTTTTGAGTTTTAAAAGCCAATCTCTATGGCTTCAAGGTATCTTCAAAGAAAAGATGTAATCTTGCAAGAAACGTAATTTAAAAATAGGTTGAAGCTTCTTTATTGTTGGACAAAAGTGAAATCGAGAAGAACAATAAATAATAGGAAGTTGTCAAGGAATTTTGCTTAAAAGGTAATTTCGAGACGAATTTCTTTGAGAATAAAAACTAATAGATTAACCTCCAAAAAACTTAAAATATTGTTTATAGAGTTAATCCCTTAACACAAAATTAAATCTTAAATCAATCATCAAACTCTTATATAATGTATGAATACCCCAAACCATGTGCAAATCAAATACTTAAATAAGTGTTTTAAGCATGAATCAAAGTGAAAAATTTATCGTAAATTAAATTATTTGTTTGCCAAGTCTAGAAGGCAAATCATGGAGTGGTAAATGGACCCGAGCAGGGTCAGGGTCCCGAAGAACCCTAGTTGTTTGGGTCCGGGAAATTCCCCAGAATCTTGGGTCCATATAATTTCAGTCCAATTTAGTTTAGGCCCACTATAAAGTTGAATGGTTTTCAAAATTTTTAATGAAGTTGTGCATGATTCAAACTTAGGTCTCCTTAGAATATATACAACCTTCGACAGCGATGGTGATTAATAAGAATGAAATGGAAGTAAATATTCGAACCTGGTCAATTGACAAAAAATGCAATACACTTGGCCAGCAAACAAATGTCTGATTTTGGTTTTGGAAAGCAATATAAAAATATTAAAAATAATAGCTTTGGCCAAAAAAAAACTTTATATCTGAGTTCAACCCAAGTATAATCCAAGAGACTGGGACCGATACCAAGTCCCAGGAAAAAAACCCCGAGAAATTTCTCAGAGTTGGTGCTAGGGTCCCCCACCCCGAACCCGGATTTTGTCATCCCTAAGAAATTCCTCGTATAGAGTTAGACTTGTATAAGAGTATCACTTAATATTGATATCAAACTCTTCAAAACTTTGAAGGACTTGACATTAAAAATTCAATGAAAACACCTAAACCTTTCGTGAAGCATCATTAATATGTGTAACAAAATATTTCCTACCCCCGAAAAGTCATTCAGGGGGCACAAACAGCAGAATGAATCCAAGTCCAACACCTTTGCTTTCTTTTTAAAAGAAGAATGAAAAGAAACTTTATGTTGTTTCCAAATAAGCGATCATCACAAGGGTTAGTAGACCTACCTTTGATCAACATAATTAGAGACTTTACCAATATATGAAATCCTTTTTCATTTAGATGACAAAATTGTTTGTGTCATAATTCTGCAGAGCTGTTTTCTGTTGTATAAAGTTATATTTTTAATACCTTCACTTGTATTTTGGTTAAGGTGAGACTTGCTTTTCCTTGAGCAAATTTCATTTACCTTTCATCATCTTCCATTTTTTATTACTAAAGTAATTTTTAAATCATGTTTATTTAGGGCTGCTCCAGAAATTAAATAATTGAGGTTTAGATTAGGAAACATGGTAAATCTTTTAATGCCATCTTGCATGCAACATGGACCTCTATGCATGTCACCTATCCCCATAATCTTAGAATCACTAATATCTCCCACTTTTTATCATACCAAAGTCGCCAACTTTCTATATGCTAAATAATTTCAAGTTAGGAATAACAAGATAGGATGCGGCTAAATCAATAACCCATTCAATAATTATGTTTTGTCTATATGTGAGCTTTCTTTTTCTACACATGAGAAGATATCCTTCTTTCAATATGGTTGCAATAATATCCTTATTATTATCCTTCTTATTAGCCTCTGTTAGAAAAATAATAATAAAAATAACAAAGTTGTAATTAAAATGCAAACTTTGAAAAATTAGGAAGAATTGTTGCAAAACAAAACTGCTACAGTATTTCCAGAACAATGCTCCGTTATAGTATTCTGCTACAATATTGCGGAACAATATTCTACTGTAGTATCCGAAACAGCATTTTGCTACAGCACAAGATGAACAATACCTCGATTGAACAGTACCACTTGATGAACAGTATCACATGTGAACAATACCCTTCGATGAATAGTGCACCGGAACAGGTGTGAACAGTCTTGAATAAGCCAAGGCGTGAAATATTACTAGTCTAAAAACCAAATTATGTCCCTCTAGGACAAATCTCCTGGTGCAACAAGGCAATGACAGTTTGATTCCTAGGCTTTAATGGCTAATTTCCCAACCTTAGGTGCACTCCAATTAGGAAATTTAAACAGCAATAAGAACTCATAAATTTTCTTTTAGTAAAAAAACAGAGAAAGAAGATAATTGAAAACTGACTACTCAAAAGCTCTCACTTCTCCGTATTTCATAGGCATCAAACCTAATCTCTTGAGTGATATTCTTCTCCATATTTGATTCACATCAATTTATGAATTGATCGTGCTACGCAACTCTCTCTATAATCACGACTTAGTCTTATAACAAATAAATCACGTGTTATTTCAATTAGTTGCACGACTAATTTAAAGTAACGTAATAAAAATTTAAATCAAATTTTAAATGAATTGAAGCAAGTGCATAAGTCCAATCCAAAAGAGCCCAAAACTATTCGAAGCCTACTACCTACGTACTCATGTGGGTTTGTGTTTTTGAAATACTTCGTATACTAAGAGCCACTTTTTGCTCTCTTTTTCACATTTGAGAATTTTTTTGAGAATTATTTTTTTTTTCATACGTTCTTCCATGTGTACCACAATGGTAACATTTCCTTAGAATTCTCGACTCAAATCGGTATTGAGACTTTACACGATTTTTTGTCCTATACTCTTACTTCTTCCTCTATTTTTAGTGACAAAGGTTGTGATTATCTATTCTTAGATCTTTCTTCTTTTTTTTTTTCATCATTAAGAGTATAAGAAAATCAATAAACAAATCTTAAGTACTAGAAAGGTTTAATCCCAGTAAATAAATAAATATGTATAACAAGGTTTAATCCCAGTAAATAAATAAATATGTATAACATTACCTTGGATGAATAAAAATAAAATCCAAAGGTTTGTGAGTTGAAGTGAGATATATTAAAATGAACCCAAAAATACTCCAAATCCAAAAGTTAAAGACTTCAAGTGGTTTGAAAAGATATTTATCAGTATCAATAAACTTTTTTTGATATAGGGTATTGTAATTTAAAAAAAAAAAGGGTGTTCGAAGTATTTCTATATGTGCAAATATCCCATTCTAAGGAAAAATAAGAAATTTTGTACTTCCCCATAAAGTGACAAGAAAATTTTTATTAAAGTTTTTATAATGGAATCAAGAGTAAGGAGGTGATTTTTTTTTTGTCCGAAATCTGAGTAATTTTGAATTAAACTGAATTCTGAATATGTCTGAATATAAAAATCTGAATAATATGTTTATTTTTTTTATTTAACATCTGAATTAAAATATCTGAAAACTAATGATTTGACATATATATCCCTATTTATATATTACTTTCACTTATGATTTTATTTCATATAGTAAAATATTTGCATATTAAAATTTTATCATGAATTTAATTTTTTTTAAAGTGAATAATTGGGTAAAGAAGTTATTTTCTTTAAAACAATTTGATACACACACACACACACACACACAAGCTAAATGATCTTAAAATTATTTTAAAAATATATAAAGAATCATAAAATAAAATTAGAAATAAATAATAATGTAATAAAATTTAAATATTATGCTATGTACAAATTGGTCATAAATGAATTTTATAAGGACATTTAAGAGAATTAGAATAGTAATAAATTATTCAAACATATAAAAGTTAGAATTTTTAGTTTTTTCCATTGAGGTGAAAATATCTTAATTTAAGTCTGAAGTAAAAAGAAAAATCATTATAAAAAAAATCTGAAGTTTAAGAATAAGTAATTTCATACTTCATACTAAAAAACAATCAATCCCTTTCAGACAAAAAAGAGATTTTCCAAATTTCAATAATAAAATAAAAATGCTGTGCCATTTAGTTAACATTGGGGGAGAAATGAATGTAACGAAATCATTTCTCTAGCTAAACAATTTCAATACAATAGGCAAAATGACTATTCTTTAAGGATTAAGAATAGCATGCATTTGTTTATTAATTTTTGTTTTTATTTTAAAAATTAAATAAGAATATGTCATTAATTTTTTATTATTTTTAAATTTAAAAATGACACATGATTTATATTAATTTAAAATATATTTATTAATGTCAATTTTTAGACAATATTTTAAACAAGGGTTATTACATTTACCCCTGAGGTTAATTGAAATTACAAATTGCCCCCTTCAAGATTTAAAATTACAAATTGCCCCTTAAATTTTGAATTCTGGTGTTAAGTTAAATGGAAGAGGGGTATTATTGGAAACAAAGTTAAATGGTATTAAAATAAAATATGTAATTATGCATAGGGCACAGTGTGTAAAAGTAGAAGTCAAATCGAACAATAAAAAAAGTGCAACTCATTTAACCATGGTTGAAATATGAAGCAAACCATGGTTATAAACATTTTGCTTTTGTTTCCGTTTTCCTAAGCTACACAAGTCAAACGGGTAACAATAAAAAGCTTGATGCCAGTTTATTAACTACAACAATCACCATTATCACTATGAGGAAAAAACGTGCGAAGGGCTATTCGGACTGTTCAACTTTGTTTCAGGTCAGAGAGATGAAGGGCATTTCTGAGTCAGTGACAAAAGGGAGGATGAAGGAAAAAGGAAAAAGTTTGTCTATCATCAATACCTGGTAATACTACTGCCTCTAGTGCAATGGAATGAAAGTTGCCTGCATGTTTTTTTTATAGTTAATGTGTTTTGCATATATGTGATTGGGAAAGTTTCATGACAAAACAAGGGTTTTATTAAAAAGGGATTAACTTTCCTTGCTGGAAGCTCGCTGTACTAGGTTTATTCTTTCGTAAAAGGAATGAACTTTCTGCAAAACTGATTTCAATAGCAGGACGTGTTAGGAGTGATCATTTTTCCATTAACATGGAGAAGATATGGTGTCATAAAGGTAGCAAGTTAATATCTTTGGTTGTAAATCACATGAATAGGTAGGTTTTATGTTGAAAAGTTCTTAACTTTGGTTGATAACAAAAAAAAATGTTGTTGTTGTGGTAAATGCTTAATCAGACTAAAGTAGTAAGCCTTGATAATGTTTAAATGGCAATTTTTTTTTGCTTGATGTAATACACGAAATTGATAGGTCAATAACATGTGTTGAATGTTAATGTCATATGCTAGCAAAGCATTTATGCATGTAAACATTGTTCGATCTTATTTTGATGAATAATGCATGCCCATATCATTGAAAATAACTTGTAATGCATGAAACAGTTTAATTGTTTTGTTATCTGTTTGTTTCTTTTTGGCCAGTTGGAATTTTTAGTTGTTCTATTTGTAGGTTGTTGTGGTATAAGATTTGATGGTGTTGTAATATATTATGCATGTTAAGTTGATATGCATGTTAAGCTGAATTGAATTGCGTTTACCCCATTTTGCAGTGAGTTTATTCTTACAATTCTTACGTATGGGAAGTCTCATCGACTGGTGATTGATGCCTTTTTCTATAATCCAGAAAAGTTTGTTGCAAAGGCAAAGATGGTTGCATGTGGTTTGCCAGTGTTAGCTATTGAAAAGTTCCAGGTGAAAGTTGTTGTGCCATGACAACCAAAGAATCCGATTATCCAGACTGATTCAGAGCTCATCCAAATTTTCAATGAGTATGATTTTTACTCTATGATAATTGAGATAGACCCTGTGGTAGCTCCGTCAAATGTTTCCAATGCAGTTGAGGCTTAACACTCTGCCCTAATTGAAACTCCTGTTCCTATACCTGTTCAAACACTTATTCTAAATGCAGCTTCACATTTCTTTCATAATGAAGTTGTAGAGGGTCAGGTCTGGTGGAGTGATGACTCAATGCATGGAGAAGATATGCATTCACATATGTTTGATAATGAGACAGGAAAGGGTAATGACTATCCAAAAAGAGCGAAACAACACTCTGGTGAACATAGTTCAGATGCAAGTAAGTCTACTGCTGACTCAGAGGAAGAAGAAATTCTATCTGATACGAGTGATAATGGTCCTCCATGGTAACCAAAGAATCCAATTACCCAGACTGATTCTCTGCTCATCCAGATTTTCAATGAGTATGAAGACATGGATTTTTACTCTATGGCAACATAGATAAACCTTGTGGTAGCTCCGTCAAATTTTTTTTAATGCAATTAAGGCTAAAAAATATGCCCCAATCGAAACTCCTATTCCTGTACCTGTTCAAACACATATTCCAAATGCAGCTTCACAGTTCTTTGATAATGAAGTTGTAAAAGGTCAGGTCTGGTGGAGTGATGACTCAGTGCATGGAGAAGATACGTATTCACTTATGTTTGATAATGAGGCAAGAGAGGGTAATGACTATCCAAAAGAAGAGGCACAACACTCTGGTGAACATAGTTCAGATGCAAATAAGCCTGCTACTGACTCAAAGGAAGAAGAAAATCTATCTGATACGAGTGATGATGGTCCTCCCTCTGATTGTCATTCCACAAATGATGATTTTTATGACAGTGGGTCAAGTGCAGATGAAAGGCCAGTTGTAAGAATGTCAAGGATAATGCGAAAGAGGAAGTTCAATGCAAACACCAGTGGAGATTTTGAACTATCAATTGGGGATGTTTTCAATGATGTTTACCATTTTAGAGAAGTTTTGAAGGACTATATAGTGAGGAAAGGGTTTGAAATCATTAAGGTAAAGAATGACAATGATAGAGCTACAGTAAAGTGTAAGGTTAACAAGTGTCCATGGAGGCTGCATGCTTCACAGATATCCAGCACTGTTAAATCCTTCCAAATCAAGACTATGAACAGTGTTCATGACTGCCAAAGGGTGTGGAAGAATCGTGATGCCAAAGCACCTTAGCTAGCCAGTAAGATTGTGAAACTTGTTAAGGAGAATCCCAAGGTTGGAATTAAAGAAATTGTTCTTATGCAAAAACAAATTGGGATGTATAAGTAGAAGACTACACATTGTATAGGGCTAAAACAATAGCTTTAGAGAGAGTAGGAGAGAACCATGCAGATGCTTACTATGTGCTGCCAAGGTTTGTTGCTATAGTTGAAATCAAAAATCTTAGGAGCATGGTGGTTGTAAAAACAGTAGGGGGATCAAGTACTTAGCAGCCAAGATTTCAAAGGTGCTTCATGACTTTCCCAGCATGCAAAGATGGCTTTATAAATGGATGCAGACCCTTCATGGGCTTGGGTGACTGTCATTTGAAAGGGCCATATGGAGTAATGTTGTTGAGTGCAATAGCAGTTGATGCAAATAGTTCTATTTTTCCACTTGCTCTATGTGTGTATGAAGCTGAGAGAGAAGACAACTGGTGTTGGTTTTTGGAGAAGTTATATGACTATATTGGGAGGCATGATGGAAGAGTTATCACCATGATGAGTGATAGACAAAAAGGTTTGATTTCAGCCTTAGAAAAACATTAGCCCACTACAAAATTTAGAAGGTTTGCTAGACACATTAAGTCTAGATATCTTGGGTTGAAAATTGATAACCTGTTTTGGGAAGCAGCAAGATCAACTAACAAAACAGATTGGTTGAATTCCATGACCAAAATCAATCAAGTAAATGAGGTAGCAGCTAGGTGGCTTTTGGACATAGAGCCTTCTACTTGGTGTAAGTGGGCAATTGACACAACAGCCAAAATAGATCATGTAACTAATAATTTAACTGGGAGTTTTAATAGCTTCTTGGGGGTGTGGAGGTGCAAACCAGTGTTGGCCCTTTTAAATCATCTAAGGAAATCAATTATGAAGAAATTGTAAAAGAAAAGAATGATGCTTCAAGGCTGGAATCAGAAGGTGCCCCCTAATGTAAAGGCAGAGATGACAAGGTTAATGAATGAAGGAAGACAATTGTCTTTGATTCATAGTGGACAATTAGAGTTTGAGGTGGTAAATGGGACTAGAACATTTGAGGCCAAGCTTAGTCAATAGTATTGTGATTGTGGAGCATGGTTAGTGACAAGAATACCATGCAAACATGCATAGGTGTTATCTGCTACTTTAGATTGGATGCAAAAGATTACATTGACCCAAACTGACAATTGAAGCAATGAGAATGACTTATGCAGGCATGCTTCACCCATTGCCAGATCAAAGTAGATAGCCCGAAGTTAATTGACTGCCTATTTTACCTCCTGTGAGAATAAGGAAGCCTGGAAGGCCAAAGAAGGTGAGGAGAAGAGAGCCACATGAACCTAAGATAAGGAGCAAAAGATCATTCATGATACATTGCAGCTTTTATAATGGAAGTGACCACAATACGAGGACATGCACACTTGCACCATCTAATGCAAGGAGAACAAAGGCTAGGGTAAATGTAATTTTACCACAAGACAATCATTTTAGTATTTCTTATTATCACTGTATTGAAAAAAAAATTTTCTATGATAGGTGCAAACTGGACAGCAAGTCAGCAAAGCAAAGCCTCGGGTAAATGGAAATTACCACAGGGCAAACATTTATGCATCAATTTATGAAATTACTAACAAATTTTTTATCTTTGTTCTGATAGGTGCAAAGTGGGGAGCAGGTGAACTTAAGACAATAGGGAAGGAGAAACAACAGGGTTAACATTAGCAACCAGGTTTGATAAAAAGATTTTGAAGCCAATATTAACTCACATAATATAGACTTCCATTGAGAATATTACAATTTGGTTTGCAGGAAAGCAATAACCATATCTTTGGGCAACCATTAGGAATTTAAACTACTTCAAGAAGCCAACAAGCCCTAACAACTCACCCAAATGAGATGCTCTTTTCTTCAAGCCAACAACCAGCTTGCAGTCAACCAACTCAAGACTGACTTAGGAAGCAACACTAAAAATCATACAGTTAGTTTTTTTTTTAATTGCGTTTTTAGAGTTTTGTGAGATGCTAAAATTAACATTGGGTTGTTGGCTACTACATTGGGAAGGTTTTTAGTATATTGGGTTTTGGAGGATGCTTAAACTAATATTGGGATGCTTTCTAGTGTCTAGGGAAGGTTTTTTGGGTATTCATGGTGCATGCATATAAACATTATGGTGCATGCAAAATGAATATTGATATGGCCTTTGAAACTGTTAGTGGGATGCAAATTGTGATGTTCGTTTACTCAAAATTATATTTTAGATCTTTTAGTTTAGTGATGGATGATATATTAGCTTGTTTACATTATGCCCTGCATTGTTTTGCATTATGCGATACACTATTTCATTATGCCTTGCATTGTTTTACATTATGCAACATTATGCCTTGCATTGTTTTGCTTGTTTACTTTCATACCATGTATTCCACTCTATAAAAGGCCTAGCTTTATAGATACAACAACTACAATAATTAGAATGATAAGCCTCTTCAATGCTCCCTGTTCAGTTGCCATTGACACCACCTTTGCAACTAATTCTTGATTACCATTATCTAATTTGAGCCCAACATTTTTAACCTGAGTTGCATAGATTTCCACGGCCTGCATAGCTTCAAGGATTTTTTGTGCTTGCTTTTGCATCATGCTAGTTGATAGCATCATATTAAGGTCAGATGTTGTGTTGATTTCATCTTCATCAAGAAGACACCAAAAATAATATGAACATTCTCTGCTCGAGCAAGTGAAATATAGTTTGCCTGGATTTGCCTCTGGCTCAGATATCCTAACTGCAGCCCTCTTCCCACAACGACATCTTCTATTTTTAAACTTAATGATGCTTCCATTGATGCCATTGTTGTGAGCACTTGATGAACTTGCAAACATTTTGGCTGCCCTTTTAGATTTTTTCCTTCTAGCTATCAAATGCTTGCTTCCTGGTTTTCACGTGTGAAGGTAGAGTATATATAGGCTGCAAGCTTGTATGTGACCGTTAAAAATGTAACGGTCTTATTATGTGAATGAACTTCTTATTTCTCTTAGAGAGATGTGAAGCATGATTAGGGGTAGGATTCGTGTCGTGTCGTGTCGACCCATTTAATTATTCGTGTCAAAACATGAAACCCTAACCCACCCGATTATTAAACGTGTTACCCACGTGTCGTAATCGTGTTATATTTAATTCGCATAATTTACTTAATTGTTTAACTTAGTTATACATAATATATTATATTCTCTATATTTAAATCAATTAAAATTATTTTTAAAATATAAACCATTGTTAGTATAAAATATTATTAAAATCATCATAATTTATTATTTTACAAATTAATTTATTTTATAGTATAAAAATTTCAGTTTTATAATATATATATTGTAAGTAGGTAATAATTTATATCATTGAATGAATTTACATATTAAGGATATACAAAATATATTTAACTATTCGTGTCATTAAACGGGTTGGCGTGTTGAATACTTTCAACACTAACCCGACCCATTTATTAATCGTGTAGCGTATTCGTGTCGTGTTCGTATCGTGTTCGCGGGTCATGTCAAAAATTCCCACCCCTAAACATGATAAAAAGTGGCTTAAAGGAGTCAAACTATTTAAAAAACTAAGGGGTAATTTTTAGGTATTTATTTTAGAGTCACCCATGTTTTTATTATTGTTTACTAATCTCAATGATTGCTTCTATTATTTATTCTATTTTAATTCTCATAAAGCTGACCATCCGGTTATTTTGATAAAATAATCAAGTACTTTTTCTTCCTCTTCCTTTTCTGTTTAACTTAACGCTAGAATTCAAAATTCAAGAGATAATTTGTAATTTTAAATCTTGAAGAGGACAATTTATATTTTTATTTAATCTTAGGGGTAAAAATGACACGTGATTTATATTAATTTAAAATATATTTATTAATGTAAATTTTCAGACAATATTTTAAACAAAGACAAATGAATGTCTACATTTTCTAAATTTTCTAATGTATTTTAAATAATATCAGTCACGTTTATTTTCAAAATTCAAAATTAAATAGTAACATATTCATTGTAAATTTATTAATCGTTCTTGGTGTATTTTTCAAGGAATTTTTTTTACTAATTTAATTTAGAATTTGTTTCTTCTTGAGTTGACCATAAATATGATGTTTAAGACTAAGATCAGAGAAGATAACAAATCAAAGAATGGAAATGTTGGAAGGCATAGAGCATAGAAGAGTGAAGGTGAACGGCATAAACATGCACATAGCCGAGAAAGGGGAAGGACCCATCATTCTCTTCCTCCATGGCTTCCCGGAGCTATGGTACTCCTGGAGGCACCAGATTGTAGCCTTAGCTTCAAAAGGTTATCGTTGTGTGGCTCCGGACCTGCGTGGATTTGGCGAGACGGAGGCGCCGGCTTCGCAGGAGAGGTACACGGTGTTTCATGTGGTGGGGGACCTGATTCTGCTTCTTGATGCAATTACGGGTTCCGAGGAAGAAAAGGTGTTTGTTGTTGGACATGATTGGGGTGCCTACATGGCATGGTACTTGTGTCTGTTTCGACCAGATCGAATTAAAGCTTTGCTCAACACAAGTGTGGTTTTCAGTCCTCCTGATCCTCATGCAAAGCCTCTTCAGACCTTAAGAGCTTGCTATGGAGATGACTATTACATGTGCAGATTTCAGGTTCTGCTCTCTCTCCCTCTCTTCTCATTCTCCTTTTTCGGTACATATTTTCTAATAGAAAAATAATAATTAATATCCTATGCAGCGTAGTCTTTCTATTATGATAGGGATATTTTAGTCTTTCGTTAATTTGATCAATCACATTTTTTTTTATTAGGAGAATTGTCAGATTTTGACTTTTACTAAATTGGTTTAAATTCTTAATATGTTTTTATTTCTCTGTCTTATATAGATTAGTATAAATATATGCTATTCATTATTTTGCATTAGACTTGATATTTTGATATAGTGATTGAATTATTGAAACAGAGTGTTGTAGTGTTGGAGTAAATATGTGGAACAACTGCTGCACTACAGCAGACAGTCCAATCGTATCATGTAGATGCCTACACTGATATGGCGCATACATGACGTTCTCTGGTTACATCGGTTGCACTGTAGTGGATATACCACAGATTTACTCGTAGTGTTGAGCGAGCGTTTGTTCAAGTTTGTTCTTTATTGTTCATGGATTTTGTTTTCTTCTTGTTACAAATCTGATCAATTACACATGAAAATATATAGAAAATTCAAGAGAAATTTTAGTTTTATTTATTAACCAGAAAACTCTACTAAACAGGAGAATATGAATACGAAAAGAAAGAAACAGACGAGAAAAAATTGATGCTGCTTTAAGTTTTAAAGTACAATATAAAACTTAATTTTATAATTTTAAACTTGTAATTAGTAAAAGATGACAACACTTGCCTTGAGTGGGGTTGACATATTAGAGGTGCTGCGTAGGATAGACAAATCTTTAAAGGATTTTTTTTTTTTTTTTTTTTTGGTTCCCTCATACATCCACCTAATAGCTCCGTCAATCTGCATGATCAGACAAGAACTTTACAATCCAAGCAAGCAAAGATGTAGCTTTATGAAAGTGAAATGTTGCGTAACAAGTAGCAAAATCGTTAGGAGTACAACTATTCTATTATTTCTTTCCGAAGTCATTAATTAGTGAGAACTGAGAAAACCAAACCAGCTAAGGGAACCACTAAACAGCCCTAGTCAGATGCGGGCACGCATATATATATATATATATATATATTTGTAATTTTTTTTTTTTTTTGGGTTTATAGCCAAGAAGTTTGAACTGGGGTATTGCTTTGACATCCAAGTTGAGGGAACCATTTCATCTACAAGGGTCTGCTTATGTTCTCAACATCCATCGCAGTCGCACTCTGTTATATATAGAAATTTTTTCTTCTCATTTACATTATAGTGTAGTAGTTTTTTTTTTTTTTTCCTCCTATGCTGCCATAAATTATTGTAGTGACGCCTTCCTAGTTTCTATACATTAGAGCCAGCTAACTTGTATCGTTGTGTAGGAACCTGGAGAGATAGAAGCTGAGTTTGCGCAGATTGGTACAGAGAATATTATCAAGGGATTTCTCACATTTCGTACTCCAGGTCCAATTTATATGCCTAAAGGTAAAGGGTTTGGTCATCCACCAGAAACTCCCATCCCCCTTCCATCTTGGTTGTCAAAGGAAGATGTTAAGTACTACACCAGCAAATTCGAAGAGACAGGATTTACTGGAGGATTGAACTACTACCGTAATTTAGACTTGTAAGTTTCTCTTGCAACTCTGTGTTTTAGCATGATTGGGCATCTAAATCATGCTTGTGAGATAGGTTGAACTGGATGCTAAGAGATTTGATTTTGTAATATATATATATATATATATATATATATATATATGTTGTTATACATAGGTCAATTCTCTTTTAAATTACAGAGAGACTATATATTTTGACTTGGCAAAATCTTATTTTATTGTCACACAATAAGAATAAGTTGGGTATGTAAGTTTTCAAGCTCAGTAGAGCACCAATTTGTTTCATTTTGAATGAAATAATGCCATTTGCTACTCAGCATCACAAGTCTCATCAACGGATTCTACATTTATCTCTAACTTCAATTTTTTTAGACCTTAAATATTAACATCTGGGCCTTACTTGTTAACATAAATTTTAAACAATTTTTCTAGCACATGTATTTTTGGTTATAATTTTCATGCCTACTTTCTTAATTGCAGGAACTGGGAGCTCATGGCTCCTTGGATTGGAAGTCAAATAGTAGTACCGGTCAAATTTGTTGTGGGTGACCAGGACCTCTGCTATCACTTACCAGGTGTCAAAGACTATATTCACAACGGTCAATTTAAGAAACAAGTACCATATTTGCAGGAAGTAATTGTTATGGAAGGAGGTGCCCACTTCATCCAACAAGAAAAGGCTGAAGAGATTAGCAAGCACATTTATGACTTCTTTCAGAAATTTTGACTTGGCTTTGCTCTCCTGCCTATTGGGATTATCTTTATCATGTGTTTAACCAAACTCTTATGTGTGCTGCAATTTGATAAAACCTGAACGGATAGTAATTGAGGGCAGAAATTAATCTCCACAAAGAGCCAGCCCTGGACTGGAAAAGTTTAATACTGCTGATGCTAGGAATGAAAGAAATCCTGGATGTCAATAATATTGAACCTAGCTATTGATGGCTTATGTTGAACCATATAAATCTCTTAGTCTTGTTTTCTCATGGGTTGCATGTGCGAGGATGGATCTCAGGGATCACAACGCTTGCCTTAATTGAAACTTTATACTTAGTTATATATATTATTTTATTTAGAAGATAAAGAACAAGTTGTCCTTTAACAGAAACATCTTGCTACACAGAATAAAATTTTCTTTTCTTGTAAATAATAATGATTATTATTGTTACACATCTCCAATTTGTGTCATATAGGTGCATAAGCTGTTTATAATGTAATATCATTCTCTCTTGATTGCCCCAAGAATCTTTAAAGCAACACCCAAATATAAACAAATACTTCCAAAGAAAACATGATTATTGATAAAGCCGTCCAACGAGAAACTCTATATAGTCTTCGATATACTCCTGTTTAAATAGTAAAAAAAATAACATGCTATAAAATATTTTGAAGAAAAATTCAGATTGTCTATTTGGTCGTTATTAATAAAACTTGATGCATAACTTAAACAAGGATAAATGAAGATTCAATGCCAAATAACCATTTTACTTAAATCATCAGGGTATTGAGACTTAAATTTAAACACTAATTAGCTACCACATATCCAAATATGATCTAATGGCTCACAGAGACATCACTTTAACTCAATTATTTCTTAAATTACCCAAATTAAGAAAACCTTATAACTCATCTTCATTAAACAAAAATTGGAATGCGAAGAAAAGTTCTATTGATTTTTGAAATTAATAGATAGCTTTTCCAGGCTCTTAGTTTTGTTTCAAACTCGTCGGTTTATATATATATATTCTCCAATTGAACAAGAAAAATAGTTGCAAGACTCTCTGAGTTCTTTATTTAGATGAAAGAAATTTAAGTGAATTTTTTTATTATTTAAATTAATATATGAAATTCTGAACGGTTCTATGAACTTAATCGAACTCAAGTATTCATTTTTTTTTATTCGTGTTTCTTTTTACCGTGAAAGTATATGAAAACCGTACATGGGACTAAACTTTACATTTGTTTACAGCTTCCTGGTTGCAATAAGTTATTGAGTGATATTATGATTTTATCATACAACTTGGTCTCACCAGCAACATGGATTAAAACTTCGGAGTTTAAAGTTTATCGTTTTCGGAGATGAAGGGGAGTTGTTCATTTTGATATGGGGTATAAAAAGAATAATTGGAGTATAGATGATGTTTAATGTTTTAGTTTGCACATGTATAACTAAAACTTACTTGAAACTTATTCATGTCTAAATCTTAACAACTTTTAGCTAAAATAGCCATACCAAAATTAGGGTGTTCAAAATCCAAATCAATCCGTCCAATCAAAACTGATCCAATTTTGATTGGATTTGGTCAGTTGGTGGATTGAATTGGATTGAAATTTTAAAAAATGTGTTGTTAATTAAGCCTCATAAAATCTCTATTTAAGCCCATGTTTCAAATATTTTTATGATATTTCAAAAATACTTTTATTTTTAATCTCTATTGACAGTAAAGTTCATTATCTTCATCCTTCTTTCTTCTTTCATGCTGATCTTCTATGCTATTTCTCAAAAAGAGAGATCTAGAAACTAATTTCTTATATTTGCATGATAAATTAAATCTAATCATTTTAGAATAATAATCTTTGCAAATGCTCAAATAGAAAATTAAACTCTTTTCTTTGAACATAAGTATAGAGCCATATGTTGTGAATATTTATAATAAATCTAAATAAAATAATCAAATAACAACGCATTGAAAATAAAAAGAAAATATAAATGAGATTAACATAATAATAAATTGAATAAAAAACAAGTAAAGAGATAGAGTAAGAAATATGTGGCCTGAGCACTTGGGAGGCATGTCAAAGGCATTGTCCTAAAGTCAAAGAGTCATCCCCTCGTGCGGGTCATATCGGTATTCATGGGCTCCAAGATACAACTCAGTGCTCACAGCATATCTTCTCGATGAGCACGATCACCGGAAGAAAATAACATACCTTCATGTGTCGCGGTTACTCAAAACATAGAAAATAATCAAAAAATATTCACATTCTAATGTTATCTAATGTTAGAACCATAAGACTCCTTTATATAATTATCTCGTAGCTTAGGTAACTTACAAATCAATTCTTGTAACTCCCAAGCCATAAGTTCTTAATAAAAACATGAACGTTACAAATAATAAGTGTCGTAACTCATGTTTTTATTATACTTGTAACGTATGAAATTAATCTCAAAATAAATTTTGTAACTTATGATGTAAATGTTTGTTTTAAACCTTTTATCTCCAACAGTCCCCCATAAAATGTTTAAAACTTTAAAGCTTTATAAAATAAAATATGAAGATAAAAATACTCATAAAATAAAAACTATATATAAAGAGCAACCATCTATTATGCAATGGGTATAGGTACCTTTTGGGTTTGAACCTACACTTAGTGTTGATAGTATCTATTTGAGAAACCTGAGTGAACAAAGTCTTGAACTCGATTTCTTAACAAATTTCAAACTATCACACACATAATATCGACGAAGACATGGTTTTGACGGGTTAGCGCTATTAATGGTCATGCGATTAACCTTGATACTCACGAGAGTTTTAGAGAACAACCCAATTCTCACAGTCGCGGCCCTCACGATGCTCTCACTTAGTTGAGTCCTCAAAAGGTATATGTGACCTATACCTCGCAAGAGTATCTAGCCTTTGGAGTCATTCAGGATAAATATCCTTCCTAACATCACATATAACAAGCACTTTACTATAAGGATGAGCAAGATCATATCTCCTTTAAGATATATCATTATAGTTGTACTTAACAAGTCACGCAGTACGGATTGTTCCTACTCATTAAACCTCCTTCATGGGATCTCCAATCACAGAGGTTGGGTTACTTCCGTAGGTGACTCCCTTCGAGCTTAAGCACATCCCCCTCGATAATTTAATTAATTAATTAGCATGCTAAAAATCTTTATAATTGCAAAATCTCTCATTGATTTTATCTTTGAAAACTTATTCCCATTATTTTGATGATTGCTTCCACTAGCTCTCTTAAATAATATTAAATATTTCACAAAAGAATGTTAGAGAGCATAAGAATATTAAAGGCACAATAAAAAAAATTAAAGGAGCACTTAATCACCTCATAAATAATAATATTTTCAATCATACACAAAATTAATAATCATTTAATAACTTATGATATCATTTTTTTCTTCAAATACCACAAAAACATTAATAGCCATCAAATAAAGAAAACTCCCACATTAAGTAATATTTTAAATACACTAGCAATAACTCCATAAAATATTAATGCACTAATTTGTTAAATTTTAAAACTCATCAAAATAATAACTACACTCAAAACATTGTCATTTTAATTATACAAAACTAAGAACTAAAATATGAAACCGCTTAAAAACTAGAAACCCCACATTAAAAAATATTTTGTCAATCCTCACATTAAGAAGATATTTATTGCTAAAACTGTAAATATTATATATAACTCATATATGTATTTAATAATAATCATTAGCATTTATGCTACAATTTCATTCAATACAACCACATAAATTATCATAATAATCTACTAGTCTTCTAAACATACTCTAGTAATCAATTATTTAGATGTCATCATCTAATATACATAATAGCCACAAGAAATTATGACTTAATAGCACATCATCATACATATGAGTTTCTAATTAAATTTATTGAAAACACATGCTTTATTGTGTAATAAAAATTTGATGCATGCAAGTAACTTATAAATTGAATTCTTAATCAATAATAATATGCAATAAAGATCAAAGACATTAGAAATATATATGAGTTTATGAATGCATTTAAAAACGCATACTAGCTCCAAAGCAAACACATATTCAATTAATATATAATTCATTCTTAGTTAATCTATAACCATAAACAATAATTATACTAATATATATATATATATATATATATATATATATATATATATATATATATATATATATTGTAACTGAAGTATTTATTAGACCATAATAAAAACTCATAAAAAGTTTTGATAATAAAACCACTACACATTACAACTCATTTATATTCTTTGAAATAAATAAGAAAAATATGAATAACCAGTCACATACATTCATGTCTTCAACTTAATAAAGACATTTATTTACTTGTGTTGTAAAATAAAGCTTTATTTAGAAAGAAAGTTACACATTGAAGCCACCAGCTCTCTTTAACGCTAATAAGGCTAGATCTGCAAGATAATAGCAATCATCATGTATTTACTATCCAAAGAAGCTTCAAATATGTGAAATTAACTCATATCATGCTCCAAACTAGACATTCACTTCAGTTCTTCATTGCAAGGAAAAATAAAAGAATTTATACACGCAAGTATATATCACAATATAAATTAGAATAATTCACTAATCAAATATAGCATAGTAAGGCTAGCTATATTCAAATTATGAACAAAAATATAAAACATGATAGAGCAAAGATTTACAACATACATTATATGATAAAAAACAAACAAAATAATTAGCAAAATCCATCACACTTGTGATCCTCTCATATTTAAAATATAAATAAAATATAGATGAAGCTAATAGTTATGTAGATGCTTATAGTCGTGGATCTACTAAGAAGTAGAATGTACGAACTATTATGAAATAGTTTGTGCAACATAAGCAATCAAAAATAAAAACATACATATATGCAACCGATTAATATTAACCAAATAACTAACCAGTCATATGAAATATTCTTTAGCTTTAGATTGTTGTGAATATTTATAATAAATCTAAATAAAATAATCAAATAACAACGCATTGAAAATAAAAAAAATATAAATGAGATTAACATAACAATAAATTAAATAAATATAACAAGTAAAGAGATAGAGTAAGAAATACGTGGCCTGAGCACTTGAGATGCATGTCAAAAGCATTGTCCTAAAGCCAAAGAGTCCTCCCCTCGTGAGGGTCATATCGGTACTCAAGGGCTCCAAGATACAACCCAGTGCTCACAGTATATCTTCTCGATGAGCACGATCACCGGAAAAAAATAACATGTCTTCATGTGTCGCGGTTGCTCAAAACATAGAAAATAATAAAAGAATATTCATATTCTAATGTTAGAACCATGAGACTTCTTTATATAATAATCTCGTAACTTAGGTAACTTACAAATCAATTCTTGTAACTCCCAAGCCATAAGTTCTTAATAAAAACATGAACGTTATAAATAATAAGTGTCGTAACTCATGTTTTTATTATACTTGTAACGTATGAAATTAATTTCAAAATAAATTTTGTAACTTATGATATAAATGTTTGTTTTAAACCTTTTATCTCCAACACCACAAACTTTGGAAACTTCGATCAATGTCCATGGATGAATCTCGATTATTGATAAAAAATTAAGAGGTAAGAATAAGATCAAAAAGAGCTGAAAATCAAAGATCAGGACATAGAAATCAACAAAATAGTGTTTTCTAATCTTTGTTAACAAAACAAAAAATTTAATTAAAAAAATTGAGAGTTTTGTTTGGGCTGTAAAATTGAAATTCAATTAGGATGCATGGTTTTTTATTTTAGGCGTAGAGGATCAGGAGTTCAAACTTTATATTTGTTGAATCGGATAGAAAGTGATGAGAAAGCATGCGTGGATATGCAATTAGAAATAAAATTTATTAAAATTATTTTATGATTGATTTTAAAGAGAAAGACATGAAGATGGATGGAAGTTAATGGGTTTTAGTTTTTTAAATTATTAAAATATATTTTAAAAAGAGTATTTTTTAAATATCATAAATATATTTGAGAGAGGGGGTTAAATAGAGATTTGGTCGGGCTTGAACAACAATACCCTTTTTGAAAGCCAAATTAATTAAATCAAATGAGAGATTCTATTATAAAAAATCCATCATAAACTGATCCAATCCAAATAATAGATAATATGATTAATTATATAATATCTAAAAATTAAAATTAACCCAACCCATTATAAATTTATAATTTTAATGTAAATAAGTAAAGCCCTAAATTAAGTAATTGAAAATTGCACTTTTTTGTTCTCTTCCATAGCCGATAGTCCTTTTTTTTTTCTCTTATAGAAGTTTTAGGTTTTGCAACGATAAATACATTTGATGATTATTGATATAATGTATCTATGCTATGTGTAATTAATAGGTATAAATATAACTTAGTTATTATTGTTCTTTCATGTTAATCATATTTATCACAATATAAAAACTATCAATTTTTTATCAATTATTTATTCATGTTTGTAAGGAATTCTTGAATATGCATCGACGACATTAAGTTAACGCAATTATGCAAGTAATAAATTGTTCCAAGTTTCAAATTATATATTGTAGCTAATTGCATGAAGTTTTATAAATTTATTTAATTACAACCTATGTATTAGAATGATTTAAATTTTTATTGTTATTTTTAATTAGAAACTATAATTAAAAAATATATTATATTATAATTTACTAATATTTTAATTTGCGCCAGTACCTTCATGTTACTTTATATTTATATAATATCATATTAATTTGTGTTTTTTATCGGATCATATTGGATTTTTTTTTTTGAAACTTTTTAAAGTTCAGATTAGATCGGATCAAATCAGATCTTTTTTCTTTTGTTTTTTGTAAATTGAATTAGATTGTATTCCAATCTTTAATGGGATTGAATTAGATTGAAAAATCTCTAAACCGATCAATATTAGATTAGATTGATTATTCGCTACATCCATCACATCCAAACCAACTAACACCCCTTACCAAAATGTTTTTTCTTCCCTTTTTAAAATATAGTTATTTTAGCAAATAATATTTTCAATTTTTTTTATCCCAAGTAATATAACATTACCATTTTACATTCTTCATTATTTCCAAAGTATTTCATCATCCATGTGATAATGCTTAGTTGTTCATTGTAATGACATCTAAGTAGCCACAAATTAACACATGAATTCCACTTTATTGACATATTTTCAAAAAATTATTTATTGTTTCACTTTATTTCAAACTTCAAAACAAATTAATAAAGTTCCCAAGTTCTTAGAAAAGTAAAAATCATTTCTCATCCAATATTATTATATAGATATATGTACCACATCAATAATCTTGATAATGTGATACAATGGATGTACCATCCTAATGTATGCCAAAAGAAACACAACAATATCATCAATCATATAAAATATTAATCATTCAACAATTATAGGTCAAAATACAACTGCAAATATTTTTCACAAATGTAAGTAAGAATATGTTACACTCGGAAAAAAGGCAAATTTAAAAAAAGCCTTGGAGCTAGGGCGAAAATTGAAAAATAATAACGGAAGAAGCCACAGCACAATAATACAATGCCAATGCCAACGCCAAATCCTAGTATTACAAGCTTATGATACACATGGTAAAACTCAACAGTAATAATTACAATTACCGAGGAACAGAATAAATGCTATGGAGGTCAGTTTCCTAATGGAGATCTGTCATCCGGCCCCACAAGCATGATCTGCCATTTTAAGCAGTTGCACACGTATGAGATCTTTCAGCGGGGTTAAAAATTAAAAGGAAAACCCAAAACTTTGATAAATGGATCAGAACAGTTTTATTATCTATAGAAGTATGAGGAGAGATTTTGTACACCTACATTGCAGTCAAAAGCAAACCTCCTGGCAAGCATAATTGCTGCATTCCTTTCTCTTTCTGATTCAAAGGCTAAAACAAAAGAGTGCCCCTTCTTTGCTTGCCAAAACAATGCCTGCGCTGCTGCATTTCCGCCGCCTCTAACTCCACATAGCTAAAAGCAGGAGAAAAAATGTCAGCAATGGATGCTTACAACCATTGAAACCAAATCAAAGAACTGGTATAAACTATCACATCAAATACTTAAAAGACTTTTTAACCAAATAATTTAAGCATGCAAAGGTACGAGTGAGGGAGAAGGGAAAACTAATTTCATGTTAGTTATAAATTTTGAATTTTTTCTCATATAAATATCCTACAACACAAGTCTGCAGACAGATAAGTAAACATTAAGAACAAGTTATTGGAGAAACTGTCACACCAAACTACAAACTGTTGGCTCCCACACATTCATTTCTCTCTTCTCCCCAACATCAAAATCATCTTTACGATATAAAATACAATCTATAATACCTGCATTGAGGTTGAGTAGTACTCCTTAGCAATTGTTGTCTTTCCTTTACGAAGTTTTATCCTCATCTTTCCCACGTGAATTACATGAATGGATTCTGATGGATGATTGTCAGCATTTACTTGGGTAACAACTACCTGTGAAAAAACAAAAGAATTTATAATTAGAGGTGCCAACATTTAACACCAGTTTCCCCGTATGTTGAAGCCAAGGCAAATAAATAATAATCTAACAAACTCAAAATTTGAAAAATAAAAAAGAGAAAAGAACATCACAAAAACCATTCTATAACCAGAAAAAATTTGTACTTTTTACATTTATACAGCAAAAAGATGCCCCAACAAAAATTTCAGTTTTTTGCAAGAATTTTCAAAAAATATAATATATAACCAATGCTTCCAATGGTTAATGCACAAAGCATAGCACCTACAACCAGCAAAGCAAGGCCACAATCCAGTAAGTGAGCCTGTTGACTCTTGAAATAATATTACCACAAAAAGGGTCAATTAATAACAGAAGAATAATTTAGTTGGAAATATTACAACGGTATTCTGGAAGAGTTAGGATAAAAAAATCTTAATAATTTTATATTAGGTAAAGATTCTATATATAATAATGTAAGATCCATTATTCAACAAAGAAAAGGTGTCAAAAGTCTCAGAACTACATCCCGGAAGACAAGCCACCAACCAAAACTTTATCGTTTGCCAACTTCCCCAAATCATTGAGACAGAGGTAAAGGAATGGGGGGATTGGAGGAGAGGAAGTAAGAATACTTCAATATAATAAAGTCTACAGTTGGAGATTCAATTGCGGCCTGAGTTTAAGATATAATAGTAGACTAAAATCACCAGGGAATTATCAACCCATCCTGAACTTGACCAATAATCAAAATGTTCACCAGACGGGTATCTCTAAAATGATCACCAAACTGATGGGCAGCATGCAATAAAAGCAAAGTCCCAAAGATGGAACTGAATACAGAATAATATCCTCAATGTGAACCTGCATTATATTAGCTAATAGTAGGCAAAACCTTTAATAGATGGAGTGACATACATTAAATTCAACGTCATGCTTCCGCACAAGTGCCTCCACATAGCTTCCCAATCCAGCAGCTGCATAAGGAAGCTAAATCAGCCGATGGATACATAAATAACACATGAAAAAGCTTAATATTGAATAAGCATTTATGTTAAGTGAGAGAAGATGAAAAACCATGAAAATTGGTAACACATGCTAAAAGAATCCAAGTAACCAGGATCAGAACAGGTCAGAACCAGACCTGGATCAATGGCACCAGTGCTTGCCAATGTGATTTGCCGACCATCAGAAATAATTTCTACTTGCAGTTTTCGGCCCACATCAAAAGGCTCTGGTGCATAAACTGACTTGGTGGCCCCTGAGATTTGAGGAAATTATACCGTTAACCTTGGGGGAAAATTCTTTATCTGTAGGTCATAATCATAGCAACTCTATTCCAATCGCTTGCCCCTAGTAACTTTTTTCTTTTAGTCCGGATTCATCATGCTTTGGTGTCAGGCCCAAATCCCCCAAATTTCTAGTCAGTATCTTGCAAACAATATGTCCATTCTTAATAGTCCTTAATAGTCAAAAACATGTAGAGCAGCAAAAAGCATTGAATTTATATACCTGATATAGGCTCCTTTTTTCCACCTTCAGATGATACACGATACCATTGAATTGAACAACTAGATAGTTCTGGAGCACGATCAGTGCATGATTTAATTCGTAAATATGAACCCAAAGCTTCAGAGCCATCTAACTCATATAAATCAGATATCTTTTCCTCGCCCCTCTTGCTCATTGCCAGCTGGAAACAATTATATCAAAAGCAAAATGTTCAGAGTTAACTTTAAAAGAAATGTATCAAACATAGATGCGCTAGCGAATATTAGAAACCAGAAAATGCGTAACAAGGACTAAAAATCGAAGAGTCAACAACACATAAAGGGAAGAAAAAAAATACACACTTAAATTTAAACATGCCATTTATTTTGTACATAGGCGCACAAAAAAAAATGACTTATCACATGTTTCGGGTTCTATGTTATGTGTTAAAATTCACTTTTTACCCAAAATCACTTGTACATTTAATTTCCTTTTCCATAAATTTTAGCTTGTGCACTCGTGCTTCTCCACAAAAAATGGAATACATCAAGGCCTAGGAAAGGTTCACGTCCACTAACATCATAAATTTTGTTTTATTCCCTTATGAGTGTTTGAAGAATATAAAAATAAAATTAAAATTAAAAAAAGATAACAAAAAAAGGTTGACAGACAGATGATTTATATATATGGTACATAGGACAAGAAATGAATAAAAGTACAGACTGCATGAAACACTTCATTAACTGTCACTTATACAATCATACATAAATTTGTATGTAGTAAGTATTGCGACAGCAAGCACATGTATTGCAACTAACATTTTTTTTTTTAAACACTTAAATCTTAATAAGTCTTAATTTAATTGCGCCTTTGACAATTTAAATTTAAGTTTGCCAAATGCTTATTTTCAAATGATTATGATAACCCAATCTAGCATTTAAAATTGTACATGTAAATGAAAGTCAGCATTCGGCTACATGAACCTAAATTTTTTACTTAACTTTGTTACACAAATCCAAGACCATTGATTTAGTATAATCCAACGGATGTTAATGAGAAGTTAAGAGATAGTTATATTTAAAGCCTGTTTGTTTTTGCAGGAGCAAATCTTATTTTAGTAAAGCTTCTAAAAATAGAGCTATTATTAAAAAGCTCTCTTTATTAAAAACTCTTGGCTGTTTGATAAAACAAATAAAAAAAACTTAGTATAATTAAATTACCAAAGATGAGTTTTACTATAAGGAAAGAATAAGACAAAAATTTTAAAATAAATAAGAGGTATTTTTGATATTTTATACCTCTAAAAAGCTCAAAAAGAACTTAGTGGAAATGCCTCAAATTTAGACTTCTCCCAGTAAACATAAAAAAGCTTTTTTAATCACTCATAAGATCTTCTAAATGTTACCAAATGACACAAATAAATAAATAAAAATAAAAAAGCTTTTAACATTAAAAAGAACTTTTTTGGCCAGTAGAGAGTTGAACAAATGCTCTCTTAAACCAACTCATCAACTCACATCCATTGGATTGCAATTAATGAATTGTCATGGATTGGTGTTAAAAAAAAAAATTAAGTAAAAAGTTTAAGTTCATAGAGCTTAACCCTAAAAAATATATTAGATCTTTCCAATCAGGTTTAAGTCGAATTGTTTTACCTTCTGAATTGAGACATAAAAATGTGCGTGGTTGTAAGAGCAAACAAAATAATGGAAATCTTAATTTACGATTTAGAGTCATTTGGAAAAAACAAATAGCTTCCAACTTTTCAATCTTAAAGGCCATGTAATACTTTTATCCTCTATCGCTTGACAACATGGGCTGTCAAGGAAATAAACAATAAGCATGAACTTACTCAAAGAAATCGACAACAATCTTCCATCAGGAACAGTTCTCAAGCAGTCATTTTAAAACCAACAATGATAAATTGAAAAGAACCTCCCTGATTACTACCATTGGAACAATTTGGCAATCGCAGAAATATCTATACAGATTTGAAAATATTAAATAAATACCAAAACAAACTTCAATATGTCCGGAAAAAACAACACTATTTGCCATTGATTGCTTAATTGAAGATCTCAAAGTATGAGATACATATATTTGTAAATACTAATGGTTAAATGAACTAAAATTGTCCAATGGCAATGATATGTGGAAAGCTAATTCTGAATGGGAAAATATCACTGATATTCCATGCAGCATGGACTAAACTCGGGCAAGCACCATGCTTTGAAAAATATCGATACCATGATAATTTTTAGGGTAGAAATTTCAAATAAACTGCAGCACTTTCAGGAAGGCCTTTGATTAATTTAAGACCATGAGGATCCACCTTTTTTAAACCATTTGTAAGGGATCTTCCTAGAAAGTCTCAACATTTTGAAGGAAGTATAAACAAGAATTGGACACCTGGAAGTTGTAAAATGAAGGTCACAAAAGTCACTCATTATCAAAGTTTGCAGTTCATTTAGCATCAAAAAATAATCAAACCTCCTTCTGAAGCAGAAGAGAGCACTTTGACTTTTCTGCAAGTTGAATTCTCAATGCTCGAAGCTCATGTTCCATGTCCATAACCTACAATATATGCTCAATTCACTCATTATCAACGAATGAGTTTGTTTACAAATGCAATTAATTTAGAAAAATAATCATGAAAGTATCGAACTACAGAAAGAGCAAGAAATGGCATATAATCTTTTCAATAGAGTGAAAGATGACATAATTTATAGGGAAATAGGAATTTAAAACAGCATAAAAAGTGCACAATATGGGAAGAGTTCTTTGCAATAACAGTAATTCATTCAACGGAGAGAGAGATTTCAAGAATGATTTTAACTTGACAAAATACGACCTAACTTCCCAAACAAAGATGTACAGTAGGTCTAGAAAAAAGTTAAAAAAATGGTTGCAAGGTGACAGTGAGCATGCCGTAGAGCCTCCAGGGATCTGTACTGGAGACCTGATATCAAAGTCCAACTTCGTTAACGTTGGACAGGAAATTTTGAAAGTTCAAGGTTTCGCAAAACTAAAACTGTATAGCTCAACACATTCTGTATAAAAACCCATAATTAGGATAAGATATCATTCACATGTTTAATAGGCCTTTTAGTTACAAAACCATTGAATAATACTCGTAATTTATAATCTAAATATTACTTTTAAATTAATTAGAAACATAAACAGAACTTATTCAAGCAGTCTGTGTAAGAAAGTAACAGTCTTCAGAGTCCTTAAAAATTGTTACGACCATCAGAATCTTGATTCAACAGGAAAGACTCAACAGGTGATGAAAATGAAAATAATAATAATAATAACAATAATAATCACCATATCTTTCCAAAATAATAATCAACTTATCTTTCCAAACAAAAACATAGGTCTCTAAGTAAATTAAGATTAACTTCCTCCCTAGAGGTTAGACAGAAGTTAAGTCCATCAGAGAAATTTCTGACCTTCACATTTCATCAATCCTGATTCTAACTGTCAGAAACTTGATATATCATGGAGAAGATTATCAGATAACCTAACTCCACGTTACACTGACTCATATACACGTACCAGATAGAGGTACATGTCTAGGAAACTGACTGATCTTAAATGTAAATTCACAATACAGCAACTCACCCAAAATGGATCCGAAAAAAGTTCAATAAGACCACAAGGATTCTTTCCCCTCCAAAGTATGCTATTTTTCATGTGATTTTCATTTTCAAAAAAAAAAAAAAAGATGCTGCAGCACCGAAAATAAAAATAAAAGAAAACAAAAAGAAGAAACAAATTTTATACGATTTGTGCCAGGGCCGTACTAGATGTTGTACTTTTGATATTAGCAATCCTTCAGTGCCCTCTTCTCTCCCCCTCACTTTTCTAAATTTCAGGCCCCCTCTCACGTGTCTACTCTGATTTTTTTACAAACTACTTTCTCCTCTATTCTAGATTTCTTCTTCAGTGTTCTCTACCTCCAACTCTCTCAAACTTATTCTGCTTTCCAAAAAGTAACCAGATAGGGACAAGATCTATGACACCACATCTTTCTATGCAAATTGTAAACTATTAGATCAAAACACTTTTGACTGGTTGAGATAAAAAATGACGTGTGATACCCAAGACATATTAATTATGCATGTCAGATGAAATCTCAACCTCAGAAAGTGTTTTGATCCAATTTTTAAGACATCACATCATATACTATTATATGTCTCTGTCATTTGTGGATGACAAAATAAACAAATGAAGTCAATGACTTGAAATTCATGACCAAGTTTCTAGCAAAACAAATAATACTTGCAGAGATAAAGCAGAATGCCATGAATAAACTCGTAAAATAAAATGTAAGGTTCTTTAATTTGTAAAAACAACATTAAGAACACAGATTTAATATATACCTTGCTTGGCTGATGCAGCATTTTAATCCGTCTAGCCTCTTGAACTTCCTTCATTAATTCTTCCAAGTCCTGAAATCTCATGTAAAATATATTTATTGATAAATCAGAATTAGAGATGACTATGCAAAAATAAAAAGGAAAAACATTTAAGTTGACAGCTTTGAAACATGAGAAACTTCTGAAGGAAGCACAATACTCACAATTGCACTCCCTCATCATCTAAAATCCGGAAAAAAATTACCAATAAAACTAAAAGCATAAATTTATTGCAATAACTAGCAATACCATAACAACCATATTCATTTACAGCTTAACAAAGTTTTAAATCCCAATATAAGGCTATGACAACTCGAACTTTAAAAATGCAAAATGACAAGAACAAATTTTTTATGTCCACAACGCTTAGACTTGGAAGGGAATGCTCAAAAGCTCAAGATTTTAAAGGCTAGGATTTTAGGCTTCTTGATATATTTAGGGTTTGATATTCTGGAGGTAATTTTTAGCGACAAACTGACATCATGATTCTATCCTCATTTCCCCAGTTCTTTTGGATTCTCTTCTCTACTTCCACCTTTATTTCTAATCTTTGCTGAATCTCATCCGCTTCACCTCATTTTCTATCGTCTTCTTACTCATACTTGTTGAAGCTCCATTGTTGAACAGAATCTAGCTTCAATAGGGTCCCATTATATTCTTGTGAATCATATCAGTCATGCACCATCATTGCTATAAACTTTTCCATCTGTTTATATTAATTTCTTCATCAAACTATATATTTTAACTGAGCCAGCAACCTGGCCTGAAACCCTTATTGATTCAACCAATTTTGAGATAGATTTCCTCCAGCTTTGCATTTCTTGATTACCAAGTTCAAAAGGTTGTTTAAACAGATTAAGTTACTTTTGTATTCACTTGCTCTTAAAATTCTATTTCAGGATTTCCTTCAACTATGAGATGATTATATGAAGGGGCTGTTACAATTGATTGTGCAATTCACTGGTTGTCAGTACTAGGGTTTCCATCCATAAACTTCTCAATTTTATATTCAGGATATTGAAACCTCCAAAATGTGAGGCCATAGAGTTGTATTACCTGCTTCCCTGCAGCCCGAGACATTCGTTCCTGCTCCTGAAGTGCCTCTTCCACCCTCTGAACTGCTGCTCTGGCACTCTCAATTTCAGCACGAGCAAAAGCTCTTTCCTCATCGACAAGTTTCTTGGCATCTTCTGAAGCCTATAAAGTAAAATAACTTCTTTACAAGACAAATGAACATGTTTATAATTAAGATAATGAATTAACAATGATAAATAAGTTAATAATTAATAAAAACATGTGCAAATTGAAATCAAAAGACAGAGAACATCATCAGGTATCTCCAATGAAAACTAAATTTTCACGCAATAAACCTTTCATATTTACATAAATAAGTTCACAGATGGAACCTAACCACATCTTCCTTCCCATTTGGAGAGTGCTCAATGATGAGGCAAAAGATAAGACAGAAAGGTACAAGTATATATCCATGGATGTATAGGGAGTATTAAGCATGACAGTTCCCAGAATTCTTAAAAAATAAATAAATAAATAAAACAAAACAAAAAACATTAATTAGTATGAAAATAATTAAAATTCACTGCATATATCAGATGATTGAAAATACTCCGCCAGAACATAATGTTTGTTCTTAATATTTTAGTATATTCCATAATATCAGTCCACTTTGAAAATTCTGGAACCACATAAATAGAAGCTTCCTCTTTCGAAACTTTAGTACTGATAAGGGAAGGTTAATATCAAAAAAAAACAAAGTTGAACCAATGGGTGCTATGACTTACCTATGTCTCTTTAAAATGATCACTTTTCCGATGAGAATAAACATTAGAAGAGGAGAGCCTATAAAAAGGAAACGGCTACTGAACAGCAACTCCAATGTGTCAGCTTCAAATTAGTGTTTGATTGAAACATGTTTACATAGCCAATGTAAGTTCATGAGTGTCCTGATGGTAAGGTACTCCAGATGTGATACATGTTGATCAAATTAATACCACTTAAAATCATTTTCCAATCACCAATAATTAAACCCATTATATGCAACAAAAGCACCTCCGAGACAATAAACTAATTATCTCTAAATTCTTCACATTATTAATACATTTCCACATGAAAAAAGTGGGGGTCTGGTAAGAATGTCCAGCTTTGGCTGTGGCATGTGAGATCAACAAAAGAATCTTTGATGACTAAATAGGACAGGTATCTTGAGTTATATGGGATAACATCAATGTGCACTTCAGTGGCCTCAGAATTTGGACAATTGCTTTTTCTCATAATATTTCACTAAAAGGGAAATGGGAAATTATATAAAACTTTGATCCCGTTTGTTAGAAGTTTATGGCAGCTGTCCTACTAAATTTCAAGATGTCTTTCTTGAGCTTTGAGATTTCCTTTGTGGACTCTGTTGCCAGGCCAGCTTTCCGGTCAAAGGAGAGTTTCTGTATCTAGTTTCCTGGGGTGGTTAGAGGTCAACATTCTTTTGGCAATGGATGGCTTGTTCACTTGCATATAAGCAAAAACAATTTCGCTATGAAAACCCATAACAAAGGGATTAAAAGAATTCCTTAACAAAAAGACAATGCACAACTTCCATTAGAAGTTTAACATACCTGTTTAAGAAAATTTGCTAGCTTCTTCACTTCTGCTTTTTCTTGAATTAACTCCCCTTCCCTTTGAGTCAATTGAACTGCTAATGCTTCCACCTGGAAGGACATGATCATACCATTGCTTAATACTAGGCCCAGTCAATATTATAGAAGCAAAGAATTCTATATCAAGCGCACCTGAATAACAACTCTAGAACGGATGAAATATAATCAGGCTGGGAAAATAAGATTTTTAATTTTTTTGGAGGCAGAGAATCAGTAAATCCCGTTAGAAGACATTCAATCCAATATATTCAAACATCATTCCATCGATATGATTAGGAACATACTCGAGCCCCATATACAGTCATTCCACAAATAATAAAAAATAAGACAAAGCTGTACGTAGTAGCTTAAATAGCAGGGAAATTCCTATTTAAAAAAAAAAAAAAAATAGGATGCTTACACAAAATTCATTCTGCAATTACATCCTTCTGGGTCTGCCATCTACCATGCCAAGGTCCATTTAGGATCACAGGGTATCTCCTTTGTATGAAAACCTTGTTGATTGACCAGTTTAGCAGAAAGGATGAGCTTTTAGTATTTGGTATCTTAATTAAAAAAGGGATTTTTCATTTATGGATGCCACTCTTCCAGTGTAGCATTCTCATTTCAACTATACTCAAAATATGGCACATGTTTTATTCTTGCAACATTTAGTTCAATTGAATAGTTGGCTTCGATATAATCCTAGAATATTTCCCACCTGTGAAGAAAAATTATTTAATATTGTTGTCATGTGCACTGAAGAGAAGACAGAATCAACCTTACCATACCCCATCTAATGATAAAACAACATAAACATTCAGATGTTTGGACAGGTTAATGCTTACATCCAAGGACCAACATCATGTGACTTTGATCCTAAAAGATTGGAGAGAAGGTTAAAAATTTTGGACTGCCAGACCATCCAAGAACTAGAATAGTAAAGCATACACTGAAGAGTCCCTTATCTAATAACTATTTCTATAAAATGTCAGAAATAGAATAAACTTCATGGAACAAATGACCATTCACCGTATCTATTTGGGGGTGGAGGAAAAAATTATGGATTACAAATAAGATTTTTAAGCACCCTACTAACGCAATTTGTAGTTGTAATTGATATGGTTTCAAAGCAATAACACAACAAAATGACCAGCTTGTATTGTATCATCATGCAGGATTTAAGTTGGATAAAGAATAAAATAGTAAAAGACAAGACAAACCATAGCAATAGCTTCCTCTACATCATCCTTGTTTCTACCAGCAACACGTCCTTTCAAGGATTCCAGTGCATCTCTAAGCTTCTTCAAAAGAACATGTTTCTCCAAAGAAGCTGCCTCCCTGAGTCTAGCCTGCATTCCAGAAAAGAGTAACTTGCAATTAAGTCACATATTTCATCCATTCTCTTTCAAGAATTGCATCATTAATGCTTCAAAACTGAAAAAAAAAAACATGGGGTAACCTAGACTATATCAATCTTAATTTTGCACACAAATGATATATATATATATATATATATATATATATATAGCCTAGGATTTCTGTATTCTAAATACCAACAGCATAACAAACAAAAATGAAATAAAGTTGACCTCTTCGGACAACTTAGCAGCAGCAGCCAACCCCTTTTCGAATTTGCTGGCAAGGTCACGAACTGAGAGGCGTTTCTGCTGCTCCAACAACAGGGCGGTTTCACGTGCAACAACCTCCTTCATAGAGAGCACTTTTGGGTCATCTTTTCCATCAACAATCTGATTGTTAGACCCAATTTTGTAATGGGGAAAACGACTGGAAGCAAACACTACATCGGCCGATACAGCGGGGACTGCCTCTTTCTGCATTGTGTTGCCAAAATCACGGCTTAATCTCGTCATTATCACCAATTAGACAGCCTAATATTATCTCTTCTGCTCTGCTCTGTTCGTTAAAAAAAAAAAAACATTTAATAAAAAAATAAATTAAATTAAATACCAACAGAACATAACATAACATAACAAACCAGATAGCTAAAGCTAAAAGATAATCATTTTCAAAAAGACTTTTAACCTAAAAAGGGAAAAATGGGTCACCATTTTACCAACCTTTATCACATTATTAACTACACTGATTAATTTTAATTAATTTTTAACAAACAAACCACTCAGAAAACCACACGAAAAAATTAATTAATTGAAAACTAAGGTGATTTTCTGTTATTTTCCTCAGTTTTCCCGGAAACTAAACAGAAAAATTAGATCAACAAATAGAAAGTAAAATAAACATTAAAAAAACTGTAAGTAATTTTCCTTGAGCTTTCCTTGCAAAATTAGATCAAACAAAAAAGCACAACATACAAGAAGTTCAAGCATCAATAGGCAAAGATAATTGGCGTTAAAACCCTAATTCGTGAAAGAAAGTAAAGAATGAAGACAAAAAGGGAAGCTTGGAGACTTACAGGAGGCGATTGAAAATGTAGAGAAGAAAAAGAGGGGGAATTTTCAAAATTTTATAGGGAATCTTGGATCGGATGAAAATTTCAGCTATGGGTTTGATTCATGTAATGTTAATGTACAATAAAATTAGGAGAAGAAGAAAGAAGTGAAGAAGATTGGATGATGAGGAGAAATGGAAAAGCAAAAGCTAAAGGCGTGTGCAATGGTTTGTTTGTTTACTTTTAAAAAGGAAATCAGAGAAAAGCCGCCCTTCAAACATCAACATTTTTCCATTATTTTATTTTATGGAAACTCTGCTTACACCTCAAAACTTTTAAGACTGTCACTTTAACCCTTATTTTGAAGAGAAAATTTAAAGAGTGACATGTTGAAAATTTAACTCCGTAACCACATCTGACACACTAATTCTTTTGTTATCACTCGATAATTCACTGGGCATTTTTTACTTTCAAGTTTTAAGTCTTTAGTGCTTAAAATAGGTCAGTCATTACCGCTTGATAAAAAAAAAAAAAACATGTTGAGTTTTCAGATAGTTAGTTTGTAATTATACTGTCTACGTTTTATGAAGTTGGTCTATCTCTAAAACGAATCTCTTAATTTGGGTTCATTTTCACAATTCCTTCTATTATTAATATATTGATCCAATTGAAATAAATAATAAAAAACTATATATCTTTTTGTGTTAGAATGGTAAAATAAAATTTTTTATCAATAAGTTATTAGTTTTTTGGTTGAATATTTATACCAGTATTTTTTAATATTAATTTATGAAAAAAATATTTTATAAAAACAAACAACTTGAGACTTTTTTAAATACTTAAAAAAATAACATTTTTTTCAATTTTAACATTTAAACCCATCCTGATTTCAAATTAAAAAAGAAAAAAAAAGTGTTAATGTTAGTTTTAGAAGAAATATTTGGATTAAAGTGTTAGTTTTAAGAATATATGGATACGAAGTCCAGTCCGAAACCTGAAAAGGCCTTTTGGCGTTCTTCATTAATTTCGTATTCGCTTCTGCTTTGAACATAAAAGCTATTGACGGGTCCCACGTCTCGTTCTCTCTCTTTTTTTTTTTTTTTAATAAATTGTCTTCTATATTTTTAGACTATTACTGCTAACCCCACGCGGCCACCCATACTCAAATTTGAACCAAATCTCTTTGTCATGGTCTGACTCACAATATTCAATTCTACCATTCATTTGTTAATTAAACTCTCTTTTGATTGGCTAATTTCTTTTAGAATTTTAATGGAAGATTTTGATCAAATTTTTATAATGAATAATGCTATATATAAAATTTATTTTACACAAAGTAATATAAGATAATACTATTTTATAAATAATATTATAATCACTTAATTCTTTTACATATATAATTTGATTATAAGTTCATAACCATAGTACACCCTCATTATTTTAGGTGAAATAAATCCAACAAATATCTTATTCATGTTAATAAGATGTTGTATGCTTAATTTCATGTATTTAGTAGCGGTTTGGTCGTGATTTTAATCTCATGTTCAATTGTTGTTTTTTCTAAAAATTTACGCTTGTAAATATAAGCTAAACTTGAATATTTAAGCCTCTAATATTAGAAATATTATTCTAAGTAACTTAATCAGAATAGAGAAGTATGGGAAATTAATTATTACCTATGAATTCTTTTAATTATTATTAATATATATTGAAAACTTAGAAAACAGTATTATATGTGCACGTGTAAACTTGCTTTTAAGTGAACTATTCTCAAGTTTTACCATATGTCCTGTATTTGAATCTTCCATTAGATGTAATAGTTGTGTCATAAACTTACAAGAAAGTGTTAACTAAATTTTTATCCAAATTATTTAAAGAGGAATATTTCTCATAAAATTTTATAAAAGCTTTTTAAACAATTTGATTTGGTTTAAATTTCTTCTTTAAAAAAATCCAGTAATATATTTAGGTAAAATAGATTGAGAAAAAAAATCTAGCCCAACTAATCTAACTAATAAAATCTGACAAAATCAAGTCAACTGAGATTGGATTGATAGATTTGATATTTGCCTGTTAATTTTGAGATTAAGAATTCTGTAAGGGAATATTAAAAGAATTAATATCGCATGGTGTTATTATACAATGCAAAGGGTGGCACTTGGCCGGTTATTGATTTGGATATCATGATGCTTCTTAGTTGACTAAGCTGCCCATACCACATCCCATTACACCCCTGTACTTCAGGGTATCTCCCTTGAATCCATCCATTTTTTGAAATTAGATTGTTAATCCTTAAATTTAATAAAAAATAACCTTAACATCTCTAAATTAATTTTACATATGTTAAATGTAAGGGTCAAATTTTATTTTTAAAATATCTAAATCTAAATGTAATTATGGTAGACATGGAGAATCTAAAATAGCCTTCTTTTATTCATGAGTGGTAATATACTTATAAATCATTCTTGCAAACTTGCTTATACGCTTCAAGTTCCGTTTAGCGCTAATGTAAAATTGTCATTTCATGTATTTTAACTGATATTATTAATTTTAAATTCACTCCTCCAATCATTGCTTACTATGTTAATTTCTATGATATATTTGTATAAAAAAGTTTATAAAAGTAGTATTATTCTTTATTTGTTTGTTGAGAAATTAAAAAATACCACAAATTTAAGTATGGATCTTATAAATGACACTGTCCTTGAAAATTTGCATGCCATAAGCCTCAATCAAGTGTCAAATACTGTGAAATACTGTAGGACACTATTGAATGCTATCCGATACACTTTTCAGATATTATTGGATGTTAGACAGTATCACACATACAAATTTTTGGGGTTAGGGACAAGGTTATTTATCAAAGAAGCCCCTAATTTATGATATACATTTTTTAAATTTTCCCTTATTTGTTTATTTTAGCATTCGATGTTAAGGTATTACATTCTAGCAACCAAATGGACAATGACAATTGAGGGTTTTCAACTTTTATATTATTTCTTACAAAATCTTGGGGAAAATAACACCACCTCCTTAAGGTTTTTCTTAAAAAAACTACATCCTGGATGTTTAACAAAATCACAAAGATATTTTTTAAAGAGGGGTGTTTGATGATCGTGTCAAAGCTAAAAGTTTTTGTCGAATATAATTCACACTATATGTACGAAAAACTTTAGATTTTTCAATCCACTCTTATTCAATTTAGGACTAAAATACATTCAATTCCATTCCAATTCAATTAATTAAAAAAAAATCAATCCATTCCACTTAAAAAAAAATAGAATCTAATTCAGTTGAAATTTTTGATAACTAATTTAAATGCATATAACTATATAAAGGATGGGCTATATGTACCCTTTAAAATGCTCTCTACACTCACTTTACTAAGTGCACTCATTATCTTAAAATTAGAATAATTAATTTTTAACCAAAAATATAAATAATTATAAATTAACTCCGTAAAAAATCAATTTTACCAAAAAATTTATAGTTTTCCCTATGATACAACTACAATTGATTCATCCAACAATAGAGCAATCCCAAACAAATGAAAAGTCTAACTAATTTAATAAATTTTCATTCATATATATATGTGTGTGTGTATCCATTAAAAGCAACTTAATCAATTTTAATGGATAAATATTAAATAAATATTAGTCACAAGATGCATCTAAAGGCTAAATTGTAAAGGTCGGGATTTTAACATTTTGCGGACGTCTGGATGTGATTAGTCATAAGATGCATCTAAGGCTAAATTGTAAAGGTTGGGATTTTGACATTTTGCGGACGTCTGGATGTAATATTTATTTAATATTCATCCATTAAAATTAATTAAGTTGCTTTATGCGAAGAGCCATAACTAAAAAGTTAACTGTTAGTTCTTTCTCTCTCTCTCCATCCCTTGTTTTTGGCCAGTGAAAAGACTTCGCGGACGTTTTCGTAATTTTGTCAAATCTTTGGAGTCGATAAATGAAACCTTCGGGGAGGTTTTTGTAAAAAGAGAAACCCACAAATAAGGGTGTGCATGGTATCTTGTTCGCCCGAACCTAATATAACCGCTATAGTATGATAGAAGTAAGATAAGGTATAAGAAAAAAATATGATATGGTATGGTAAAAATTATAAAAACCCCTCATAATATGGTATGGTGGTCGATATTTTTAAAAAAATCTGAAAATACCATATCATACCTCTTTTTAAAGATTAAAAATTATACCACGTGTAATGATATAATTTGTTATGTATAGTATGTATGTGTGAGTGTTATATACTTAAGGGTATATAATGAAAATATTAGTAACCTTAAACCCCTAACCATGAAAAGTTTGCGGCAATTTCAATAATAATATTTATTTTTAACTTTCTTTTGTCATTATTTTTAAATTTTAATACATTTATTATATTTTTAAGTGAATTATAATTTCTTTTTTCGTTTCTTTTTTTTTTAATTTATACTATATTGAAAGTTGAAACTTTGTAAGATTTAAAGGTTTGACTTGAAGGTTGAAACTTTGTGGACTGATTTGGATATGTAGTTACTTATTATTGTGTTGTTATGGATATTTAATTGTTTGAGTATTTGTGTTGTTATGAAATATATAGTTACTTGATATTTTTGTGTAGTTATAGATACACTGCTTGATTATTTGTGTTATTATAGAATATGTATTGTTAAGGATATGTAATTGTTTGATTTTTGATTTAGTACAAAATTTATGAATCATAATATTAAACAATGTTAAAATAAGAACTCAAAGTATCAAAATCTTAGAAAAAAAAGCTATAAAAAAAGCTTTAAAATCATTAAAAAAAACATGCTAAAACATTATCTAAATTTTGATCAATTTGGTCAACCACTCGAAAATACCATACCATACCCGCCTTTAATCTACCATGTGAGGATGTGGTATGGTATTGTATTCAAGAATGGAATGATATGGTATAAAAACTTAAAATCTAACCTATAAAGGGTAGGGGATGGTATGACGATACCATACCTATGCACATCCCTACCCACAAACACTCATGAGGTATAGTTAAACTAGTCAAAGACAATCAAATTTTAATGCGACAAATGACTACCTAGTCCCAATTTGATGAAAGATAATTTTGGTATTTAATAAAAAAAGGTGCAAGTAAAATTTTTTGAAATTTTACGTAGTCATCTCGATTTATAAAATATCACACAACACCCTTACCATTAATTTATATCAAGTTTTATATTATTATAATAATAATATTAATATATTTCCGAAGTTGTCCTCTAAATTTAATATTAAAAATAGTATATTAACTAAGAATATAATAAAGTACATATTAAATAGGTATATTTTTTTTAAAAATTAATACTTAAGTATAAATATTTTTGTTTTTTGTTTTAATTAAAAAAAAGGCTATTGGCAACCATTTGCCATAAATTGCAAGAAAAATCATTTCCAATCTTATAATTCTGGTTAAAAAAGGAAAAACATATAAAATATAAAATGAAACAAAGTTATTATTTATATTATTTCTCATACAGGAATATGAGTTTTTACTTTTATAGAGTTTTTTTTTAATTATTTACCATAACAATCAATTAAAAGTATTTAACAAAATTTTTTGAAAAGTTTTTGTTGGTAGATTTTTTATTTTTAATAAAAAATACATATTAATTATTTTTTTTATATTTATTTAATATATATTGTGTTAATTCTTGAATTGCTATACTTTTTTCAATAGTTTTAAGATAATTTCGTTAATACATTAATTGTATTCGTATAAATAACAAAAAAGTGATAGATATTGATGATAATTGAAAGTATTGAAGACTTTTAGAAACTTCAAATAACTATTAGAGATTTCAAGAAATTTTAAGGAAGGTTCATGTGATTGTGTATCTTTCTATAAAGAATCCTCCATCACATCAAACAAAATTTAAAATCAAAGATTAACTTATTAATTTAAATACCATAAAATAATCGAAGTAGAGCATAATGTTACAACTTGCCCAATTTACTTGCTAGAGAGTCCAAATATGTGTAAGGCTTGGCCTAGCTTCTAGAAAGTTGCAAGCCCAAGCCCATCTTCTAGAATTCTCTAGCAAGATATAATATTATAGGAACATTCCTTTGTATTTATCTATTTTTGTAAAGTCTAGTAGATCATTATAGATAGTGAATTATGACCCTTAGATGCATTAGATATAGGCCATTCATTTGAGAGGTGATTTACTATATAAACACCTCCAAGCTCATTTGTAAATCATCCACAAATTCACAAAACATTCAAGCATTGTAAAGCTTTCTAGTGTAATACAAAGTTCTTTTGTTTAGCAATACTTGTCTCCATCTCTTCTCTTCTTTGCCTACAGACTCTTCAGTTCAACGATCCTCTATTCTTCTTGAGCGAGAAGACTAGCATCAAGACTTATTTAGCAACTTTCGGTTCAAGTTACCTAAGTGCTGTACGAGCGTGCTGCGCAAACCTCAAAGCTCGTAACAATTAGCTCTGATACCATTAATATTGATAAGTGTTTACACAAATGATATACTCTAATCCGACTATGCTTAATACAATGTCATCGTATCTTTTATATAGGCAAAGCCATGATACTATGCTATAATACTTTCTTATCTATAAGGAATCTCCTTTATACGTTATTATATAACTCACCACACTTTACGTCACATCACGCTACTTTACAACTCATTCATAATCTCTAACATCATTACACTGGACATCTCACTACATGACCCATCACATAAGGACAATATTACATTATTATATAACACACTTTACTAACATGACTCATCTTATACATTATTACTTTTACTTTATATCATATCATGTCACTAAAGCAATAAATTCAATAAGTACTGGGTATCATCAACTTCATGGCACTCAAGAGTATTTGAGTACTTCGTCTTTTTTGTAAAGAGTAATTAAATTGCAACCCCCAATGTTTAGACGAAGTAACACTCCCTTCCCAATCTTTGACAAAGTAACATAAAGACCTCTAATTTTTAAATATCATGAGTTCATCTATTAAATGTATTATAGAAATATAATTTTGCCCTTATTTATATTTTAAGATTTTTTATTTATTTCTCTTTATAAAGGAGATAAATTTTAAAAACATCAACAAGGCTCGAAAAATTCATATTTTATAAAATTTTATAGAAAATGGTTTATATAGATGGTTTGTAAAAAATGATTTTTTAAAAATAAAAATTAAAAAGAAAATGGTTTGTATATAAATGAAAATGGAAGTCTAACTAGTTTTCTTTGTAATTTTTATTTTTTAAATTTATATTTTTTAGAAATAAAATTAAAAAGAAAATTGTTTATAAATAAACAATTTTTAAAAGTAGTTTGTCAATAAAAATTGACGTTTTAAAATTTTTCTCTATTACAAAGAGAAATAAATAAAAAAATATTATAATATAAATAAAAATAAAATTACCTTTTTATAATATATTTAATAGATAAATTAATGATATTTAAAATTTATAAATTTTTATATTATTTTATAAAAAATTAAAGAAAGAGTGTTACTTCATTTAAATATTAAAGATAACAATATTAATTACTTTTTTTTCTCGTGTAAATGAGTCATGACCCTATCCTTATCATACGTGATCCTGTGACAATAAGACAATTTAAGTCTTGTTGATGGACAGGTGCCTTTAACCAACTTCCAAGGGCTCAGAGCCTTGTCATTTAGTTAGACAATCACCGTTCACATCCAATACTGTGATGATTTCAACGTCTCCCAACGGTTGCTTATCATTATATTTTATACCAAAACAATGTCAAATATATATTCCTCATTAACTAATGTTCCATTAAAAAAAAAAAAGAAAATTGACCCTCTCTATCCACTCAATACATATATATATATATATATATATATATGTAAGTATAAATAAATTATTTTAATCTAATTTCCTTCTCACCCGAGATTTAACTCGTTTATTTTTTTAGGCTTCATGTATGTTAATTTAATGGGTTAATATCACAAACTATCATTATATTTTAGCTTAATTATATTCAGAGTCATCGTTTATAATTTTTATTATAGGTTATCCCTAACTTTTGAAAAAAATCATGAACCACCCTTCCGTTAATTTAACCATTAGATGACGTCAGATTTCTATCCAAAACTATTACAATTACCAAAATACCCTTCAAAAGAATTTGAAAAATGGTTAATATCATAAACCACCTCTATATTTTGTCTTAATTATCCCAAAGTTATCATTTATAATTTTTGTCATAGGTCACCCCTAACTTTAAAAAAAATCACGAAAACAAATATTGCAGAAGGGTGTTTCATAATTATTTTTTCAAAACTTAGGGGTAGGTAATGACAAATATTGCAAACGTTGACTCTAAGTGTGATTAAAGTAAAATATAGGGGTGATCTATGATATTAACCCATTTAGGTATGTTGACTACCACTTTACATGTTGACTTTTTCTGTTATTTTACTATTTTGATCATGCTATTTTTTTTTATTTATGAACATCTAACGGAGTTCTTAACGGAAGGGTGGTTCGTGATTTTTTTTCAAAAATTAGGGATAGCCTGGGATAAAAATTGTAAACGATGAATCTGAATATAATTAAGCTAAAACATAAGGGTAGTTTGTAATATTAACCCTTAATTTAATACAAGATAAAAGAAAAACTTTATTATCTTGTATTATGTGTAGATTTGTTCCATCTACCACCACTTTTATTTTTATCAAGCTATAATTAAGTTTATTTTTATGGGTAGATACGTCAGTGAATTTTCTTTGTAGCTTATTACCTCATCAATGAGTCTTCTATCAAGCTTCATGGCCAGTTATGGATATTGCATATTATAAAATAGGGTCGGATGGAACAACTATTACGTATTATATACATTTTGCTTATTGAATGTTGCATGTGAATTTTGGTCAAATTTGACTGACTGGGATCTCCTTGGCCTCTTAATTTGGATTAAGCCCTCCTATGCCAAGCCTTACAATATCGAATATTAAAAATAATGATTCTCATAACTTAATACGGTAAATACTACAATACTCTATTATATATATATATATATATATATATATGGTTGTTTCTCAAAGAACGCGAATGAGATTTTTTTTTTTTTAATTCTTGAGAAAAGAGCTAATGGTTTATGTAGAATCTAATTTAAAAAAAAAAAGAGAAGAAAGAAGTGATTTATATATTTTTAATCAATAAATCTTGTAGGTATGCCTGTATTTTTTTAATTTTATACTAATTCCATATTAAATAAAATTTTAGGTTATCAAATTTCTTATGGGCTATATGAATTTAATTTCAAAATTATTTATTTTTTTAGAGAATTTTAATTACTTGAACTTTAAGGCAACAAATGCAATAAAAAATGGATAATATTTTTGAGTATATAATCTATAAAACCCTAATAAATAATTTTGATAGGATCTTTTAATGTAAATTTTTTAACATAAAATTAGACACAAATTTCTAGTCATTGATCCACAAAATCTAATAATTGATATAATTGATGAGTTGATAATATTAAATATAACTTATTAACTTTAATCTCAATTATTAAATATAAAGAGGCTAAAGATTATAAATTTATATTAATACATCGTGTTAAAAGATAAATTTTAGTTATTATTATTTTTAATTTTCCCTTAAGAAAAACCCAGAAACAGAGCTGAGATCTGAGTGTACGTAGAACGCTGTAATGGGCCGTCTCAAAGGCCCAACCCTTTTAAGGCAAGAGTCGAGACTTCGAATGAGTCACAAGCGGAGATCTGGCATTTCATCTTCATCTACAACATCCAACAAAACGATTATTAAGTAGAAGCAAATTCAATGGTGAATCCTCCGGCTCCAAAGAAACAGTGTCTCCTTTTCTGCATCTTCGCCCTCTTCTTCTACTCTTACTACCACCATTCCTCTCTTCCCCTCTCTTCTTCTTCTTCTTCAACTAACACTTACACTCAATCCCTCACCCTTATTCCCAGCACTAACTTCAACTTCACTCTCATAATCAAACTCCTCACCTTCAATCGCCTAACCTCACTCTCCCGTTGCCTCCGCTCTCTTGCTGCTGCCGATTACTTATCCGACACAGTCCATCTCCACGTATACATCGATCATTTTGCGCTCTCCAATCAATCCTCTGACTCAATCAACTTTTTCTTGGAGGAGTCGCATCGGATTCTTCGATTTGTTGATGCTTTCGAGTGGAAATTTGGAGAAAAATTGGTGCATTACCGGACGGGAAATGTAGGGCTTCAAGCTCAGTGGCTGGAGGCGTGGTGGCCGTCTTCTGATAACGAGTTTGTTTTCGTGGTGGAGGATGATTTGGAGGTGTCGCCGCTCTTTTATAAGTTCCTCAGGACTTTGATTGTCAATTACTATTATAATAATAATAACAATAATAATTTCAGTCACTCTATCTATGGAGCATCGCTTCAGCGGCCAAGATTTGTCCCAGGTACCGTTTCCATTAATCCCATTGCTATTATCATCATCATCATCATTATTATTATGTTCTAATTTTAGTATTTAGTAGCCATCCAGAAGATGATATGATGTTCTTGGAGGTTAATACTTCTAGTTTTAGGCAGTAGCTTTTGCTTTCAATACTATTATATGACCATTGGTTTAATTGAAATTGCTGAAGTGGATCCCAGGTTACCAAACAACGCTTGTTTTCGTTAGCATCAAATTCATCTCTTAAACTTGAAATCAGAGACTAAAACTAGATCCTATCCATGACTTGACTTGACTTGACTTGACTTTTCATCATGACGCGAAGTTAGGTGGATAGCATTTACTGTAATCCTATCCATGTTTAATTTGTATTTGAGTACTGAATCCGTCTAAAAATTGTGTCATATTTTGGTCGAGAGTCCTTAACCAACAAACTCATTTAATTTAATGATATGAATAATTGAATATGTTATGCCATCCCGCAACTTAGATATTCATTTAATTGATATGAATAATTAAACAAGTCATGTCAACCATTGTGTTTGTTCATGACAAGGATACTGTCTATAACACAAATATCTATTTATACATCGCTGTTGTATTATTAAACAAGTTAAAACATATAATTGCGACTTAGAATGATTTTAAGAATGATCCTATTCTTTTTGAGATTGATGATTTTTCATACCATTAGGATAATATTAATTAAATATAAACATGTTGAACATGGTTAATCATATATAAATGAGCTATGGTTGTTTTATAAATGAGACGATCACAACACATTTGTTAGATGGGTTATCGAGTTCACCTCTTCAATAACCATGTTACATCTAGTTTTAACTCTTGATACAAATAATTAAATAGATCATATCTGTATTATGCCAAGATTTCATTAACAATGTATTAACACTCCACAAGTAAGATCCTTCAATCCAAATTGCCACTCCTACTTGAGGGGGAAGCCGAGAACTCTACAAAAGCCTTACTAAAAGATTATGAGGTAGTCCAGTGTCCACCTTAGAGCTTTTGAGTTCCTAGTTGTTCAACCTTGTGTTTCATTTATCTATGATAGGACTACACAGGTCAACATTTTATCACCACCTAGTTGCTATATAGCCTAGATCATGTCATCATGACAACTTAGAAGATTCTAAATAATTAGGAGTTTAATTTTTGTATCCTATTTTTATTAGGATTTTTTTCTCCTTGTTTGAGTTGAGCTAGGATTTTTAGTTTTTGTTGAAATGCCAAATCCTTATAAACCTTAACCAGATCTCAAAATCTTAGTTTAGCTCAGATAAGGGACAAAATCCTAATGAGAACAAGAAAATAAAATTAAACTCCTAAAACCCTAGAATATTTAAGCTGCCCTCCATCGGGAAGTTTCGTTCATCTTTATGTCAGCTAGTGGATTACTTTGGAGATATCTTGGTTGATCTATTTGCCATGTCTACATAAGATAACGGTTGGATTTTTTGTAGCTTATTTCTACACCAGCTGATACAATCTGGTCGAAGTTTTACCAAATAATGCAGAATTTAGTGTCTAATTTTCATTACATATTTAAGGAAACTAGGGAAATTATTCTTATCACAAAAAAAAAAAAAAGATTGTAAATTGTATGAAATACTTTTAGATTTCTTATCTGTTTTTCTTCGATTTTTAGCTTTACTTTTTGAATTAGATTCATGCATTCTGAAAAGGGCCATATATTTTGTTTTTGAGGTAGAGTTAGATATTGATAATAAATAATGAACATTGTTTTCTCAGTTTTAATTTTCTCCTCGTTCTAAATTCCTCTTTTTTCTCCCACTTGTTCTCACGCTTTCCCTCAATATCTTTCTCTTTCCCTTCTATCTTCACGCCCTACATCTTTTCTGTTTGATTTAAAGTACATATGTATTTGTCTGCATTCTTGCTAAATTATTGATCTTGGTTCTATTTGTGCTTTCAGAATTTGCATGTTTTAGATTAATTAATTTATTTCTTTGTTTGCTAACTGCAGGGAAACATGGACACAAGATACACCTAGATAGTGGAACACACCTTTTCTTGTATCAGTTGGTTGGCACTTGGGGTCAGCTTCTCTTTCCAAAGCCTTGGAAAGAGTTCAGGTTTTGGTATGATGAGCACAAGGCCAAGGGCATCAAGCCATTTCTTGATGGGATGGTAATTTTTTTGTTATATTCTCTTCTCTCTGAATATTTGTAGGTTGTTTACCTAATTTTGGCTTGTTGCTTGAAAGTCCAAACCCTATTTGCAGGTGACAACAGGATGGTACAAGAAGATGGGAGAAAGAATCTGGACCCCTTGGTTCATTAAATTTATTCATTCTCATGGCTATTTTAATATCTACACCAATTTTTTGAATGAGAAAGCACTTAGTGTCTCTCACCGAGATGCTGGTGTTAACTATGGGAAATCAGCTGGGCCTGACTCTCAACTTTTGGATGCGAGTTCTCTTGATTTCAATTTTCTGGAAATGCAACCTTTGAGTCATCTGAAATGGTATGATTTCTGTTTTAGAGAAGTATTTCTTGGAAGAATTGTAAGGACCGCGGATGAACTTCGTTCTGTTCTTCTCTCAGTGCAGAAAGAACAAACTGTTCTGCTGGTGAGCCTATTTGGGTTGTCAGAAGCAGTTATAAGGAACCTCCTCTGCCACTTTCAAAGGTTAAATATACAGAACTACATATTTATAGGCTTTCAGTCTGGACTTCTCTTTGATCTTGCAAGGAGGGGACATCCAGTGGTCGATGTAGACCACTTTCTTAGAAACATCAGAGCAGACAAATTTATGAATTTTCAAGATTCCGATGCAAGGTTGACAAAGGAGGTATTAGTGAAAGCTTTTGTAATCAAGAAGTGTCTAGAATATAAGTACAATTCTTGGTTAGTGGGTGGAAACATGCTTTATCTTAATAGTGATCTGTTTCTTGAGTTGATTGATGCCACCTCTGACTTCTACGCTGGGAAGAATTTGGAACTATTTTTTGTCAGGGGCACATCTGCTGTTCGGAAAATTTGGACAGATGATTTACTGTCTGGTCTAGTGGATAAAGTAAGTTCTTCATCCAGAGAGAGAATAAATTTTGCATATACTGCAGCGAACCTTTTGGAGCAGAGGGGTGGTGTGAAGATTAAGAGGGTTGATGAAGCAAGCTTTGGTATGGAAATTGGTACAAAGAATGCTAATCGATCTTCTCTTGTGGTTGGAAAGAAGATTGTTTATTGGTCTGCTGAAATGGGGTTGGACTTAGTTCAAAAGCAGCTTGAAGAATTGAGTTTGTGGATTATAGATGGTGACTTTTCTTGCATGGCTGTTGTTTGTCATCAGTCATAGCAGCATCTGTTGGAAGCTATATTCCTTTAAAGCCTTCTGGCGATTCATGATCTCCATTTATACATATACTTATATTCTTCTACTCCCCTCAATGTAATGGGAACTAAATGCACTGAAAACAAGTACAGTTTGAGGTTGCCCTTGCGAAATTGAGCTCAATAGGTGGAATGTGGGGAGATGATGATGAGAACGCCAGGCTTATTCTATTCTTCTGAATCTGATGATGAAGACCTTTGTGATTAATTCGTTGGGGAAATTGGAAGCCTTCTTTTTTCGGTATCAGTTCAGTCAGATAATGTGCAAAGCAAACACTAAAGACCATCCCAGCTTTTTCGAGGCCAGAAATGTGGTGTTTGATTTTATCACTCAAGATTCCCTAGTTTTTCGTTTTTGTTTAAGGTTTTACTGATGGTTATGGTTTTTTTTGTTTTTTTGTTTTTTTTTTTTTTATAGCTAATTGAAAATGCTGTTAAAAGAAAAATTTTGGCTTCTTAATTACAGCAGAGGACATCAACATCACTGTAAGTTTCAAAAAATCAATATAGTACATTTTCAATTATGAGGTCTTCATTCTCACCAAGGTTAGTCTTTAAGGTTAATCTATCCATTTTGGGAATTTTCAACATTTAAAATTTTATGTGAGACAATGCCTTCAATCCTCAACAAAGACCCAGCCAATGTCCATAATCACCGAAGGGAAAATCCTACCGATGATTTTTCCAAGATCACGTTACGTAATTATTCAACTTCAACCGAATCAATAGTGAAAGATATACAAATCATTAACTCCTCACGATGAGAAATGAGAATAAGAGCGTGCTTTACCAAACTCTGGGTATGCCTAGTATGTGTTTGACCGAACAAAAATGCTTTTGGAGCACGTATTACCCTACGGAAGATTGAAAGCGAGGAAGCCAAAGTTTCGTTACTTCATGTCGATTCATTCCCGCTTGGCGTTGTGAAGATAAGCACTATCTTTTCGTTTTAACGGTAAGCTATGATGCTGCCTAAGAGTTGATACTAGACAAGCTTTCCCCACCTTGAATAATGCGTGTGAGATAATACGAATTTATTATTAACTGGAAACGAGGAAAATAGAGGTTGAGTGCAAGCGAGAATCTGCCGCATTTGAGTTACTTCAAGAAATATCACTTATTTTTTAAACTACAATGATTAAGGTGTTTGATAACACGTCAAAATTGATAAGCTTATAAACAAATCATATAATAACTTTTAAGTAACTCAGTCACAGCAGCGGAAAAAATAGTAGCGAGGCCCCTTGGCTGGTTGGGATCAGTTCTTTTCTTTCCCTCAAAAAGAATGAAGTCAGATTCGTTAATCGTTGGGCTGGAGTTGGAAAACCCTGCGCTGCCCTCCAAATGTGAGATTTTTGGACTGTCAAGCTTCATCTTGTCGTCACTCACAATTAAGAGTTCTCCTAAGAGCACTGCTGTTCCCGTGATTCAACACAAGTCCGGGGGATCCTAACCAACACCAACCATTTAGAAACTCTTCCAGCTACGGCCGCTATGAGTGAAGCCACTGGATGGACTGATTTCTGAATGCAGCCGACTGATTTCTGAATGCAGCCGCCCACCGCGAAACTTGGGATTCTTCAGGATTAAGACTCGAGTTTAATTTGATTTTTTAGGATTTGAGTTTAATTTGTTAGATTTAAGATCAATTATTTGTTGGCCATGCGCAAACCGATTATGCAGATGTATTGGTTAGTGAAAAGTGGAAGATGAAATTTTGTTACATAAATGTCTATTTTGATTTTTAAATTCAACATTAATTTTTAAAAGTTGAATTACTTAGTACTTGTGGTTGCTTTTGAAAAAAATCAACTCCTCTTAAAATTTAATTTATTAAACATCTTATAACTTATTTTATAAGCTTGATTATTTTCACATCTTAACAAAAGCCAATTATTTTTAAGCTACAAGAATCCCATACTAACTGTCTTTACTGTGCAGATGAAATTCTCCAAATTCTTTTGTATTTCTAGAATATGTGTACTAAAAGACGAAACATGTTCTTTCCCATAAATATATGGCTGTAAGATTCTCTTCCAAACCAAGCCTACCATGAACTGCAGGTTGGCTTATCCTGCATTTTTGCCATCTCGGAGTTAGCATAAGACCACATTTAGAGAACATAATATCCATTCATGCAACATTTTAATAAACAACATACTGGGCATAATATTAACATGTTCAGCATATATTTACTGAATCAGATATCTTAAAGAAACATCAAGTTTTTAAATAAGCACACATCAGTTATTCAAACAAGTTTAGCTTTGGGTTCCTTACCTCAAAATCAGATTGAATTGAGACGTTGTGATGTTAATTCCTGCACTACCCCATCGTCGAAATGAAATTCCCTGAGTGCATAAGATACTTACGTCCTATCAGCTCAAAGCCTCAAATCAGCTTTCTCGGGTTAACAAACTGGCTTCTGCATGCCAAAGACCCGGAATGAATCTCTGCCTTACACCTTCACAAATAAATGTATGCCCCTCGTCCCTGGTTTGAACCCAACTACAACCAGGACTCTTCTTTGCCCCTCTTGACTTCATCAATTCCCTAATCTTATTTGCCTCATCCCATTCCCCAACTTCTGCATACATGTTTGAAAGAAGTATATAGTACCCGCAATGTTGGGGCTTTAACTCAAACAGATGCTTAGCAGCCCAAGACCCCAACTCAACATTACCGTGGATTCGGCATGCTCCAAGCAAAGCACCCCAAACATTGGCATCTGGTATGATAGGCAAGTTCTTGATAAGATTTACTGTTTCTTGCATAAGGCCAGCTCGTCCAAGGAGATCAACCATACAAGCATAGTGCATTTGTGTTGGCTCAATATTGCGAGCTTGCATTTCCTCAAAGTACTTCCTCCCTTTTTCAACTAACCCTCCATGACTACAAGCTGACAAAACTGCAATATATGAAACCGAATCATAGTCCACACCATCTTCCCTCATTGTTTCAAAGAGATTGATTGCAGTGTCCAACTCACCAAGCATTCCATAACCCAAAATCAGAGTATTCCAAGAGGCCGCATCCTTGTTTGGAATCTGCACAAATATCTTATTAGCTAAATCAATTCGTCCACATCTGGAATAAAAGTCTAAAAGTGAGTTTGCAACGAAAAGATGTGTGTGGAAATTCTTTCTTATTGATACCCCATGGATCTCTTTCCCTTGCTTGGTTGCTGCTAGATTTGCACAGGCTGATATAGCACCCACAAAAGAAACCACGTCATGCTTCATACCTATTTGCCCCATTTCTGAGAATAAACTCAGAGATTCTAAGCACTTACTAGTTTGAGAATAGCTTCCTATTAATATATTGTAAGATATTTCATCCCTGTATGACATGTTAAAAACACTATGAGCTTGATTTAGACAGCCACATTTTGCATACATGTCTATCAGAGCATTGATGACATATAGATCAAAATTGAATCCCCTTCGAATGGCCACTGCATGGATTTCTTTTCCAGCACGAAGGAAACCAATTCGTGCACAAGCTGGAAGTACATTTGTCAAAGTAACAGAGTTTGGATTCTGATTATAATCTGGCATTTCTCTTACTAGTTCTAGAGCTTCTAACTGAAGTGCATTTTGAGCAAAATTAGCAATCATGGCATTCCATGAGACAACATTCCTTACTAACATATTATCAAAAACATATGACGCCTCAGCAGGATGGCCTGATTTTGCATACATATCAATCAAGGAGTTAGCAATGAAAATATCAGATTCAATGCCCATTCTTAAACTAAACCCATGAATTTCCTTTCCTAAACTGAATAATTCTAATTCAACCAACAAAGGCAACATGCTGGAGATGCCAATAGAGTTTGGTTTCAACCCTTGAGAAATCATCAGTCTAAACATATCTAAAGCATCCTTGTTACACCCTGTATAAGCAAGACTAGTGATAATGGAATTCCAAGAAACCTCATTCCTCTCTACCATTTCATCAAAAACTTGCCTTGAAGCTTTCAAATTCGCACATTTCCCATACACATCCACCAGTGCATTGCTAATAGTCACCTGAACATCCAATCCAACTTTCACAATATAACAATGAATTTGCCTTGCCATTACCTCATCGGCAAGGCCCCCGCAAACAGGCAAAACACTAACAACACTAACAGAATTAGCTTTAAACCCAGAGCTCATATTCATTTTAGAGTATAAATGAAGCGCCTCCATGTAAAAGCCATTAACCGAAAGTATACCTATAAACGTATTCCATGACACGAGATCTCTCTCAAGCATTTCATCAAACACTCTCTTCACATTTTCCAAACACCCGCAATTACCATAAAACAGCAAAAGGGTATTGCCCACAAACACATCTTTATCAAAACCAAGCTTTAACAAACATCCATGAATCTCCAAACCCTTTTGAAGCTCCAAACCATCGGCACAGACCTTGAGTACAAAAGGGAAGGTGTGATCATCGGGCCCAACTCCGGTCCCAACCATTCGATTATAGGTAACAAAATCATCTTCAACCCCCGCAAGTGATAAAGCACGGATGAGGGTGTTCCACAGAAATGCAGTGCGGCAATAAGGGACAGTTTGTTCGAAGAGAAGACGAGAGGTAATGGGCCGTTGAAAGGCGGCGTAGCGTAGAATCAAGGAAGCAGAGAGAGAGACACTTCGAGGGAGGAAGCCATGGAGGACAGCCAAGGCGTGAGCTTGTTTGGTTCGGTGTAGAGATTGGGAGTTGGAGGAGATGGTGAGGAGATCTATGTGGATGCCGCGATTTGTGGAGACAAAGTGGGTTTGGAGTTTGCTCGAGAACGCTGATGAGGCTAAGCCAAGAGTTTTACGTGCATTGTTTTGCAATAACATGGAAACAAGGCAGACCGCCTTCTGTCTTAATTTCAATACAGTCTCGAGTGTTGTTAATCTCTTTTCTTAATGAACATGACGGCCGGTTAATCCCATCATGCGACAGTTAACGTTTTTAAGGGTATTAGAGTCATTCTATAACAACTAAATTACAGAAAAATATATTAAAAATAAAATTTCAAAAATCTTTTTTTTCTTTTCTTCCCGTCAAACCTTCTTCCTGACCTAAATTTATCTCAAATAAAATACCCAAGAATCCAAATACAAGCATCCAAATACATGCAGGTTACATGCCCAAAGCCAACAACACACACACATTAACACACCCAGCAACACGCAGAAAACATCGAGCAAGAGCAAATCTAAACAGATCGAAAATCCAGTAGCACGTACTGACACGATTTGTTTTGGGGTTGATTGGGCGAGAAAAGGGAGGAAAACAAGTATTGGAGGGATGCGTTTGATGAATTTCCAAGGGTGTGATTGATATATCGGTTTTTTGTGTTAAAGTTAAACGGATATCTCTTAACGATGGCTGGTTATGTGACTATTTTATTCCTCTAAACATAATTATTAAATAAAGATGCTGGTAACTATGTTCGTCACTTTTACTACCAACCAAACAAAGATGTGTTTGAAATGAAAAATGGGATATGGGAAGTTTTCCCTATACCCCCTCAAGGTTTACCAACCAAACAAAGATGTGTTTGAAATGAAAAATGGGATATGGGAAGTTTTCCCTCTACCCCCTCAAGGTTTACCAACCAAACAAAGATGTGTTTGAATTGAAAAATGGAATATGGGAAGTTTCCCTATACCCCCTCAAGGTTTAGCTAATCCCTCGGTTCCGAAAATTTATCTCTTATGCTTTAACTAAAATTAACATACACACCATTTTAAATAACTGAAATATATTAGAAAATGGGGGAAAAGTAAATACCAGTCAATCCTTAAGACTTCTATAAGATATAGTCAGATCCTAAATGTTTTTACTACTTTTTCAAATGTCAAACTCTCAAGGAAGATTTTAAAGTTTGTTACTTAGCTTGATAATACCAGACAATGTAAATAAGTATTTAGTAAGGTGCCAAATTGTAGGGTAACGCTAGATTTTGCTCATCAATATGTGAAGTTATTAAGTATTATATCAATATTTGGAGAATAAAATGTAAATTTGATATTTAATATTAAAATTAGTAAGATTTAGGCTAGAGGAACTTAAATTTTTAACTTACATCACATCCACTAACTATCTATCATTCATCTAAATTTGATCTGAGAGATTCACAAAGTAAAGCAGTATATATAAATTCCACTTAATTATTTTCTAAATTTCTCAAATTAGGATAAACAACTCTCCTTCATCTTCACAATAAAACCGAGTCTTCACAAGTAAAGTCGTACAACTCAGAGTTTTCCGAAAAAAGTTTCAATATCCTCCTAGAATTAATTCATTACATGACATGTATTTTCTTATATTTACTTATAAACTGTTTCGTAAAATTTTAAAGATCAATGGCAAGATAAAAAATATTATAATGAGATTAAATGTCACTGTAAATAAAAAATCGAAACTCTAGCTCTTTTCTTCCTGAGCATCATATAACGCAAATACGAGTAACCCACCATCTTCAAGAATATTTCCATATTTCTATTTTTTTTTTCCTCCATTTTCTTATTGGTATGTCCATCTTTATTTACACCTGATATGTATTAATCCATGCATAGTCAGAAGGACCCAGATGTGACTCATTAACAACAGGCTTCACCACGAAATCAACTCATCATCACCCAGAAGTAAGACGAAAGATGATTGCTTTACCTTTTGCTTATGCAGCAAGTCCTCCCTTTAGTCTCTGCTATCTCGAATTCTGATTTACATCCAAGGCTTGTAATTTAAACCAGATACCTTAAAGATTTTTGTATATTATAGAATTGGAAAGGTAAGGATTGTACGGTTGGTGAAGATGAAGGAGTGGTTTTTGTTAATTTGGGTTATTTGAAAAAAAATTGAGAGTATTTGATATTTTCGTAGGCATTGACCAAATGTGAAGGATGCGAGGAGTTTTCAATGGGATATTTATTGGTTTTATCTTGCCTTTTACGCTTCACATTCACATTCACATTCACACACAACACACACTCATTTTTACCAAAAATCAAGAAAGAAAGAAAGAAAAAAAGAAGGAGAATGTCGGGGAGAGAGAGAGAAAGAGAGAGCTGCAACTCTCGGCACTTCTCATGGCTAATGAAATCTTGTTTTCCAAACCCAAACGATACAACAAAGTGTCTCTCAAGATCTCAACAAGTTACAACTCCAATTTCCATTCCCACAACCATCTCTTCTCTCCCAGACGACCTACTCTTAGAATGTCTTTCACGAGTTCCCTCCACTTCCTTTCCATCCGTTTTCCTCGTCTGCCGCCGTTGGTCCACCCTCCTCCTCTCCCCCTCCTTTTCCAACCTCCGCCGCCACCACCACCGTCTCCAAAGCACCGTCTTCGCCCTCTACGCCTCCGGCTCTTCCCTCGCTGCTGCCACCCTCTCCTTGGAAGACTTTAGCAGTTTGACTTTGTGGAAGCAAGGTATTTATCTCCCAACTGAGCCCGTTTCCAATTGCTTTGGAATGGGAAGCTTCCAGGGATTCTACTCCCAAGCTCGTCTCGCTGCTATTGGACCTTCAATCTTCCTCATTGGCAAAAATGCAACTCTCCAATACGACGCCTGGACCACCTCTATCATTTCGCGATCCCCCATGTTGTCCCCAAGAAAAAAGTTCGCTTGCACCGTCATCTCCCGGAAAATCTACGTCGCTGGCGGTTCTTCGACCACCCAACCCCAACCCACCGTCGACGAGTACGACCCACATACTGATACTTGGCGCGTCGTTTCTCACGCTCCCAGACGTCGCTACGGCTGCTTGGGAGCTTCCGTTGACGGGGTCTTTTACATCATTGGTGGTTTGAAGATCTCCGCCGCCACGGCCGGAACGGAGGCGCACGTCTACGCCAGCTCAATGGATTTGTATGACGTGCATACTGGCTCGTGGTTGAGGAGCCGTACGGTCCCAGGCGGCGGCTGCGTGGTGGCGGCGTGTGCTGCGAGGGGGCATGTTTACGTTCTGACCAGCCACGCAGTGGAGCTGTCGTTCTGGAGATTGGACGGGCGGAGAAATAGTTCTGGGTTCGGCGAGTGGAGTAGGATAAGGAGGCCGCCATTCCCTCCACAGGTGAGGCTTGACAACACCGTGAAGTTCAGCTGCGTAGGTGCCGGAGATAATGTGGTTTTGGTTCAAGTGGTGGGTTGCATTGACGATTTGTTGAGTGGAGGCGCGAGGATTATGAGGGGGTTGAAAGAAGGACTTGTTTTGTTGTACGACACGGTGAGGGAAGAGTGGAAAAGAGGGCCAGATCTGCCGAGCGGAGTCCGACGCGCCGCGGTTGTGAATGTGGAATGTTGAGTTGAGTAGAGGTCAGGTTGCGTTGCGTCTGTGCTTTGCAGTGTAGTTGAGATAGGAGACAAAAATGATTGTAGTAACGTGATTATTTTGAAGATTTTCGTCCGTTGGATTGGACAACGGCCAATCTAACGGCTCCGTTTGAAGCGGCTATGTTGTGAAAAATTTACTTGCAACCTGTTAAGCCGGTTACCATCAACATTGGCTGTGACATCAGTTTTTTGGCGAAGGGCGGCCTATTTGGGGAAAGATGGGACAATCCCAAAAAGGCCAAAAACAGAATTGTTGCTTCTGGTGAGTTTTCTTTGTTGAGTCTTCTCTCTTTCTATTTTCATTTAATTTAATTTTTTTTTAAGACAGCGATGCTATCCTCACAACTGATGATTTTGCAGCAATAGAAGGATTCGTGATGACCCATGGCCGCCTTGCCTTCTAAATTTTTAAAGGAGATGCCAGTAAAATCTTTTCCCGTAGGGCAGCGCAGGACTCTCTGAATTTGGAGTTATATATAAGAAACAGTATGTTCCATTTATTCATTTTATAAATGGTTCGAATTTAAGTTTTTGACCTCTATGGTTGTTTTTTTCAACTGTCTTATCTGATTGTTTAATAAACTCTTGAGAATTCATTGAAGATCATGCCAATTTATGCTGGTAATAATTCATAAAATCAAGTCATGCGATGTTGACTATTTTATTATTTAAAGTAATTTGATGTGTGTATTGTCTTATTAATTGGGGTGACTGATTTTGGCATATTTAATTGATCAGGGCTAAGTCTGTTTATAGATTTTTTTCTCTTGATAAAAAAAAAAAAAAAGCGTGCTCCTTTCCTTCTTTTTCAAATAAAAAAATTATATATTTTCCTTGCCACACATCATTCTATTTTCTAGCCTGCAGATCGTGATGGGATGACAGAGTGGAGTTGCTGCAAGCAAAGAAGTCTTGATTTCAGTTTGTTTTTAGAAACAATTAATGAATTACGATTCATTAACGGAGTTTACTTATGGAATATCCAGTACTATTCATGTTTTCTATTCTACTTGTTTCTTTATATTGGTCAATTCATGTAGAAAATCTGTTGCTGGTGACATCACTGCTATGCTTTTTTTTTTTTGGTTCTGCAATATTAACCCTTGTGTTGTACCACATTTTTCTTTTGAATTCAAACGATTAAAAGTCTACATATAGATTTTTTCGTTTTGATCAAAAAGATAAAAGAAGATATTTAAAAATGAAGCACACGATATCTTACTTTCAGAGCATGTTGGATTTTCTGCTTGGAACTTCCAAATTCCACCTCATCAAAGCATCTTTCCAGGAAATAAGATTGCCCAACGTATTATCTTTTCTGCTAGCCGGCCCATGAAACATGGCTTAATTTTATTTGCTTTTGTCAAGCCCTGATCACATAGAATTTGAGTTCAACAAAAACTGATTCTGAGTCTTATTTTTATGCTTTTCCCTAGTGATATAGTGAGTGTGCATTATTTGTGTCTTATCTATTCTGAGTCTCGTGGCAATGAAATATTTATGATTTGTTTTGCATAGCATATGGACGAAAGAAACAATAGGGGGCACAGGAGCGCTAACCTTAATGTATGGTGAAAAACTGACTCACGTTTTCAGTATTTACTCAATAAAGTATGGCAGGCTCACATTTTATTGATTGAAAAAACAACAAAAAAGAAAGAAAGATCAGAACATGTTCAAGAGGCACCCTTGAGTGTGATGCTTGTTCGGTGATTGTTTGAAACCTCAAATAGTCTTAAAGATGAATTTTATTGACCCAAATGAGTTTAGATCTATATATACTTAGACATCATTGTTTCTTTCATCAACAGGCATTTTACAGATGAGGAAGTTGCACTCATGATGCTTTTACTATAAATTTTGTTACTTTTAAGAACAATCGATCACGGACTGCTCTTTTCTGATTTTGAATAGGCCAGTGTCTGATTGCATATGTGAGGTGGGTTTATGCTGGAGTTATTATATGATTTTTGTTTTATTTATTGAATTATGAACAGATTTTAAATACTGGTGGATTTCTTTCTGATTGATTGTTTTTGTTTTTGTGAAACAGGTATTTTATTGTTTTCTTATAATGATTTTCTGATGAGTCAAATGGATGTTGATGCACTGAAAATTGGAGTTGGAACTTATGGTCTTCTCAATAAGAATCTGTTATGGATCAGTTTGTAACCATCCATTCCTCTTTGATTTTTGTGTGTGCTTGATATTTCAGCGTAGATCGTCTCCTTTTGTTTTTTTCTCTTTTGGTTTTTGCATCTCCTGTTTTGTTTTGAGCTGCATGGTTTCCTGGCACCCTTTTGAGTTTAGGAAAACCAAAGAGACCCAAACTGAGAAGAGAAGAAGTTACCACTTATGACATTGCTTATCTTACAAGTTTTTAATTATTTAGTAACTACATTGTTGTAGAAGATACTATTGTCATTGAGATTGATGGACTAGAAGTTTTCAACAATAAATGTATTTATAGAAAAGAGAATGGATATAGTAGAGAATGCTTTTGATTAATCATTTACGGTGCGGAACAGAGTGAGTATATGTATAAATATTATGTAAATAGACTTTAGTTTCTTGATTTGACGTCCCCACTCCTTCTATCAAGCATTTTTGTATATATATAGTGAATACCTTTTGGTTACATTCTTTTTGTCGTTATTTTTACATTTCATTGCAGTATTTGTTGCTGATCTGGGGTTTCCCTTTTAATCTTGGCTATTCATATGAACTACTGGGCTATGTGCATTGGAGCAATCTATCTAAATATTTATGCATGTCTACTTCTTACTCCCAACATTTTCTTGAATCCGGAATAGATACACATGCTATAATCAATGAACCTTCAAGTTTGTAAATTTTAATTTCGATAGAGGAGGCATTGGATATCTCCCTAGTGCATTGTTTTTCTTTCGGTGCATTGTTTTTCTTTCATAGGGGAGGTATTAGATTTACTAAATTGCCATTAATAAATATTAATTTATTTATTTGAGTAATGACACTTTTTCAAATTTTCATTCCAAATGATGTGGCAAGTAAAATATCATTTATTGTATGAATTATGGAATGATGTATCTTATAAGTTCAAGTAAAGGATGCCTCATTGAGTTGGATTTAATAAATTAGAAATTATAATCATTTAGGTGTATTTGTTTGTGTATTTTGAGTTTTTTTTTTCAAAAGTAGGAAATATTATATGGTTTGTTTTAAATTGATCTGAATTTTAAAAATAGTTTGGTTGATATTGATTTGAAGTGTTTTGGTAAATGTGTGTTTTCAGAGAACAGTTTTTCGAAAATGGAAGAAAAGCACTCTTAAGGGGCAATTGTTTTTTTTGTCTGAAATCTGAATAGTTCTGAATTAAACTGAAATCTGAATAGGTTTGAATTAAACTGAAATCTGAATAGGTCTGAATTAAACTGAAATCTGAATAGGTCTGAATTAAACTGAAATCTGAATAGAACTAGATTTAAAAATTGGAATAAAACATTTGTTTTTGTTATTTTAATATATGAATTGAAATATTTGAAAACTAATAGTTTTACATATATGTTTCTATTTATATATACTATTTTTACTTAGTAATAATATTTGTATACAAATATTTATTTTTAATTTAATTTTTTTAGATGTGTATAATTGGTAAAGAAGTTATTTTAAAAAAAAAAATGGATATAAAAATAAGTTAAATAACCATAAAATAATTTTAAAAATATATAAAAAATTATAATATAAAATTAAAAATAAATTATAATATTTTAAAATTAAAATATTAGGTTATATACAAATAAGTTATAGATGAATTTTATAATGGTATTTAGGAGAAGTAGAAGAGTAATAAATAATTTAGACATTTGTATCAAGATAAAAGTTAAAATTTTTAATTTTTTTATTTGAATAAAAATATCTTAAATTAAGTTTTTAAGTTAAAAAAATAAATATTATAAAAAATTTTAAAATATGAGAATAAGTTAAATTTAAACTTTAGATTAAAAAATAATCAACTCTTGATATCTCATGTCAAGTAGATATATCGATTTGAGAGGTTTAATGTTATTTTCAGACTCTAGAAGCTTTTGTGTAAACGGTTTATTGAAAACCTCCGTGGTGTCAGCATTTTCATTATTTAATTTATATCTCAATTTTAAGCATTATCTATATGATTGCATATATATATATATATATATATATATATATATATTTGTATATGTATATATACCTTAAAATATTTATAAATATAAAAAAGTTAGAAGAGAAATTCATAAGGCATTAAACTATATTTTAAACAGATATAGAAGTTATTTTATTGGAAATTTGAAGATTAAATTAATTTAATTAAGAAAATTATATTGGATATATGGTAAAAATTAATTATTTTAATTAATTCTTCAACTCTAATTTAGTTGGAAACTAATTCCTTCCCATCCGATAATATATTATACTAACTTGATACTAAGAATTTAAGCTGCATATAAGAATTTAAAACATTGATTTTAGTTAACATAATTATATAATATCCTATATTAATTTAATAACAAATTTACTAATCAAGTAAACTAAATATAAAAAGATGATTTGAATGGGATTAACTTCAATTATGATACTATATATAAATAAGTGACCTTTTGATTTGATAAGAATTAATGAAACCAACTAAATATAGAACTTCTTAAGTTAATTTATTAAATATTGTTCATAATTATATTAAATGAATTTATAAATAATTATAATATGCATTAACTAAGAGACAATCTTAGCTCATACTCTTTCCTATAATATCACCAACCCATATTCAATTAAAAAATTAAATTTATATATGACTCGCAACATAATGCAATATATTACATGATTTTTCTTTTTAAATTGACATTACATACAACCGCTATACTATAGAAACTAATAGAGAGTATATTGTATATCTATCATTATTTTGAATATATTATATATAGTAAGATGATGTTTAGTATAATTTTTATATATTTGTTTATAGTTTTTATATGAATTTTGAAATTTTTGTTTTTTCACTCTCGATCATATATAAATAGTAACAAATATACTCTTTCTATACGAAGATATATAGTTTTTATATAACTTTTACAATTTCTATGTCATTTATAAGTTTTATATGAAAAATATATTTGATCAATTTTATATAAATGAATAGTGATTTGGCTAAAAATTGTAACCCTTTAGCGCTACAGTTCTGTAGACGGGTAGCCGGTTGCACCAACCGGTTATTGCCCTTCAAAAATTTTTTTGTCCTTTCTCACTACAGTAGTGCTACAGTTTGCTGCAGTGCAGTGACCGGTGCACCAAATGTACCTTAGCTATTTCGGATTATTATTATTGATGGAAGGAGAAAATGTGGGGCCATCTTCGATGTACAATCAAGCTATGGTGGGCCCACAGTACTTGCTGTTGACAATTATTGGACCATGTTGATTTGATGGGCTCTTTCTTTGTCTTCGTGATGATTTTTTTTTTTTTTCAATTTCAACTTGGAGACTCGACTATTCCGTATTTGTCACGCTCGTATCAAATGATACTCTCTTTATTTTCGCGATGATTTTTTTATTTTTTTAATTTCAATTTGGAGACTCGACCTTTCGTGTTTGTCAGGCTCATATCAAATGATGGCTTTGTTAATTATTATGATTATTATTATTATATTATTATATTAATATAGAGGCAATATCATACATACACTATGTTTAAAGTTTCGAATTTAGAAAAATAGTTTAAAATTTATACCGTTTTAATTTTAAGGAAAAATGTAAAAAATGATCTAAATTATGGATCCTTTTAAAAAATAACACATTCTCTATATATTTATATGTCACGACTTTTTTTAATGCGCTATATCTCTATATTTTTTCTTTTTTTTCCTTTTTTCTTCTTTATTTCTGAACAAAATCTCTTTACACACTACTGTTTAATATAATATATGATATTTTATACGCGATTTATTATATATTTATTGTCTAAAAAATACGATATTAACTTAGAAGAAAAGAACTAAGCTAAGTTGAATTGATCCGAATAGTTTAATGAAAAAAAACTAAATTTTTCTTGGGAAAATCTAAGTTCTTTGATGAGAATGATGATAGCTTGACAATACTTTTCGTCATTATCGAGTGTCGAACACATTGTCATACGCCATTTGATAATGAAAAAAGTGTCAAATACTATCAAATTTACGTGATCTACATAACTCGATATATGGTGTTAAGTGTCGAACATATTATCAGACACCATCTGATAGTGAAAGAGAGGTGTCTGATACTAGTATTTTAATTTTAATTTTCACACCTCAATTTGATTAAAAATTTAAGAAACTAAATTATGCACAATATAAATTACTAGTAAAAACATAAAAAAAAATAAAATAATATTACACATAAAATTTATTTTCAATCAATTCTCATTATATTATGAAATGATAAAATTTTATTAAAATATGATTATCATTATTTATTTTTATTTTCTTATTTCTTAATAAATTTTTATCAATTTATAAGTATAGTATTACTCATAAAAATAACAGAGACCACCAATTGACATATGATATTAGTAGAATCCTACGGCTTAAATTTATTTTTATCACTTTTTTGTAAACTATTAAAATAAAATTTAATTAAATTGAATTTTCCTTTTTTTTTTTTTTTTGCGCTTTACCCGTCCCGTATTTCCGCTCCATTTTCTCGTAGCCCTGCCGTCTGTGGTAGTGTAAGCCTCCTCTGCTAGTTTTCTTGTTTCTTTACCCAAAACAAGAGAACTAACTATGATGACAAAAGTTAATCTTTTGTGTAAGTTCAAGCATTAATCTTTCCAAGCAGAGGTGTTTTTTACCTTAAATAATTCACTAATTTTATGGATATTATGCTAATTTCCTTCTTCAAATACAAACCCAACCAAAAACTACCTCTCCAAAAATCTGACTTCACGGCAAAAGAAAGTCCCAACAGATCTATGGTACAAGAGTATACCAAATACATGGATTAAAATACCATAAATACTCTTTGTATATAAATTAAAAACAATTCTCTGGAACCCTATTTTTTGTTTATCGCTAGTCACTCTCAAATTTTCAATTCAATCTCCGTGAACCCTATTTCTCTGATACGACTATTTCATCCACTTTTGGCACCAACGTTAATTTTCTAGCAACCAATTTTGGTAATGCATGCCGACTTTTCAGCATTTTTTTTAAAGTATTAGATTGTGCTTATTGGAGTTTTTCTTACCATTTTTCTATTTAGAAGTTTGACGAATGCTTATAATAATAAAAAATTAACAGTGTTTTAGTAAATTTTAATATACATGATTGGACAAGCTAGAGCGGATTTGCTCCTTTTGAATGGGCATTTTGATGTTTTGGAGGGTTTTTGAGTTAAAGAAATAGAAAATTTGAGGAGTATGAGAAAGGGAAACACTTGGCCGCTTTACCATTCTCTCTCTTTTTTCTCCTTCTTCGAAGGCATATTTTCTCTCTTATGTTTATTTTATCTTCTGCAATTTTTTTTTTGGTCAATTAAATTTCTTCAATTTGTTTTACCTATATATGGTGTCTGCAAGTGATTTGGTTTCTAGAAGGTTTCAGTTGTATAGTGAAATTAATCAAGGGTTTCGTTGAAAGATATGAGATTTTAAAACTTTATCTGTATTTCTTTGAGCTAAACAAATGGTACATCAAAGAGTTTCTATTTTTCTAACATTTCAGGTTTATTATGTACTTAGATTTGATTTTTTAATTTTTTTTATTTTTGTAGTGATTGCCTTGACTAGAACAAACACAGTAGTATGCTTAAGTTATATTTTGATATAGATGGTCCAAATGTAATTTACTAGCATTGTCCAAGTGGGTTCTAGGTTTTTCAAATGCATGACATTTGTGAAACAACTATTGTGACATGCATCTCATTTGGCATTTGGTAAATGATTTAATTTTCCTTTGAAAACCTACCGGCCTTGAGAAGTCTGATTAATAATTTGACCTTCGATTCTTCGCATGTATAATACTTTTCTCTTTGTGGTTGTTCACATTTTTTGAAAAATTTGGGTCCATAACTTTTCATTTAAAGAATTGTAAAAAGCAAAAGTTATCTTTAATTTAATCAACTTTGTATGTGAAGAATTTAACAAGTTAATTTAGAGGATAATAATGATTAAAAAGAACAGCGACTCAAGACTTGTCTCTCTTGTTGTTTTTGTTTCTGGGTAAGAAAATTTGTCGAGAAGTTTTATTCCAAACAGCCCATAAATCCAAAAGGGCTTGAATTTGCTGTGATTGAGATGGCTTCATTGGCTTGTTCATGTTAATCTTCTATTTGGAGTACACAATAAATTAGAGGCTCATTATCATCCATTGGATGCAGTTTATTATCTATTACTTTAGATTTTTTGTAACTGTTCTATAACCAGCAGCTTCAAATTAGTTGCATGTTAATCTTCTAATTGGAGTACACAATAAATTAATTTTTTGTGGTCTTGTTACAAGGCAAATTTTATAATTTGATGTAATTATTGATAATTTTGATTTAATTTTTAAAAGATTGTAACAAATATAATATAAACATTTTATATTTCATATTATAAGGAGTCACGTTAAAAATAAAAATATTCTCTTACAACTTATTTTAAGATGTATATAAAAGAACAAATAAATATGCTTTTAAGTGGTTTAACTTAAGTCTTAAAGAGTTTTTAGATGTATAAAGTGTTAGATGATGGGAATAAACGGGTCCTTACATATTAAATGGAAAATCAATTATCATTAAAATATATTCTATTAGTTTTCATATATATATAAATGTATTCTATTAGTTTTCATATATATATATATATATATATTCTAAGAACTTCTCTTTAAGTATAGTATGTTAGAAGTATTTAATCAATTTAATAAAATCTTGTACACATAATAACTTTCATTTTCATAAATACAAGGATTTATAATTATTAATATCTCTGATACGACTATTTCATCCACTTTTGGCACCAACGTTAATTTTCTAGCAACCAATTTTGGTAATGCATGCCGACTTTTCAGCATTTTTTTAAGCATTAGATTGTGCTCATCGGAGTTTTTCTTAACATTTTTCTATTTAGATGTTTGATGAACGCTTATAATAATAAAAAATTAGCAGTGTTTTAGTAAATTTTAATATACATGATCGGACAAGCTAGAGCGGATTTTGGTCCTTTTGAATGGGCATTTTGATGTTTTGGAGGGTTTTTGAGTTAAAGAAATAGAACATTTGAGGAGTTTGAGAAAGGGAAACACTTGGCCGCTTTATCATTCTGTCTCTTTTCTCTCCTTCTTCGAAGCTATATTTTCTCTCTATGTTTATTTTATCTTCTGCAATTTTTTTTTTTGGTCAATTAAATTTCTTCAATTTGTTTTACCTATATATGGTGTCTGCAAGTGATTTGGTTTCTAGAAGATTTCAGTTGTCTAGTGAAATTAATTAAGGGTTTCGTTGAAAGATATGAGATTTTAAAACTTTATCTGTATTTCTTTGAGCTAAACAAATGGTACATCAAAGAGTTTTTCTGTTTTTCTAACATTTCAGGTTTATTATGTACTCAGATTTGATTTTTTTATTTTTTTTATTTTTGTAGTGATTGCCTTGACTAGAACAAACACAGTAGTATGCTTAAGTTGTATATTGATATAGATGGTCCAAATGTAATTTACTAGCATTGTCCAACTGGGTTCTAGGTTTTTCAAATGCATGACATATGTGAAACAACTATGACATGCATCTCATTTGGCATTTGGTAAAGGATTTAATTTTCCTTTGAAAACCTACTGGCCTTGAGAAGTCTGATTAGGGGTGGGATTCGTGTCGTGTCGTGTCGACTCATTTAATTATTCGTGTCAAAATATGAAACCCAAACCCACCCGATTGTTAAACGTGTTACCCACGTGTCGTAATCGTGTCATATTTAATTCGCATAATTTACTTAATTGTTTAACTTAGTTATACATAATATATTATATTCTCTATATTTAAATCAATTAAAATTATTTTTAAAATATAAACAATTATTAGTGGGATAATTTCAAAAACTACCCCTAAGTTTTGGCTTACTATCAAGCAGAAATCATCTATGCATTTTCAATCAATAACACTCCTGAACTTTAATTCAAATCATCAACAATATCAAAAAAGACACATATACCCCTTTTCTCACATGCTTACATATAATTAAAATTATATAAGTTAAATATTATAATAAAATAATCAAAATACCTATAAAATATATAAAAATATTATTAAACAAGATAAAGCACATGGGCTATAAAAGTCAAAAATACCCTTAATTAAAGTTGAATTTAAAAAATAAAAATTGCATGATCGTTGGATACGAAGATTATACTTTTTTTAAAAAAATAAAAAAAATAATTATTTTTTTAAAAAATAGTATACGAAGATGAGACACTGCATCCAATCTTTTAAAACCATTTTTTAAAATTTTTTTAAGAAACTAAAGGTGAGAAATTTTTTATGAAAGTGAGACACTACATAAACAACCATTTTTTTCACATTGTGATTGGATCATTAAAAAAACACTTTGTTATTAAGTCCATAAAAATGACTGAGACTTTTCAATTTCTTAAAACAATTAAAAAAATGGTTGATCCAACGGTCATATAATTTTCATTTTTCAAATTCAACTTTAATTAAGGGTATTTTTGACTTTTATAGCCCATGTGCTTTACCTTTTAATAATATTTTTATATATTTTATAGGTATTTTGATCATTTTATTATAATATTTGACTTATGTAATTTCAACTATATGCAAGCATGTGAGAAGAGGGGTATATGTGTCTTTCTTAATACTGTTGATGATTTGAATTAAAGTTCAGAGGTGTTATTGATTAAATATGCATAGATGATTTCTGCTTGATATTAAACCAAAACTCAGGGGTAGTTTTTGAAATTATCCCAATTATTAGTATAAAATATTATTAAAATCATCATAATTTATTATTTTACAAGTTAATTTATTTTATAGCATAAAAATTTCAGTTTTATAATATATATATTGTAAGTAGGTAATAATTTATATTATTGAATGAATTTACATATTAAGGATATAAAAAATATATTTAACTATTCGTGTCATTAAACGGATTAGCGTGTTGAATACCTTCAACACTAATACGACCCATTTATTAATCGTATAGCGTGTTCGTGTTGTGTTCGTGGGTCGTGTAAAAAATTCCCACCGCTAAGTCAGATTAATAATTTGACCTTCGATTCTTTCCATGTATAATACTTTTCTCTTTGTGGTTGTTCACATTTTTTGAAAAATCTGGGTCCACAACTTTTCATTTAAAGAATTGTAAAAAGCAAAAGTTATCTTTAATTTAATCAACTTTGTATGTAAAGAATTTAACAAGTTAATTTAGAGGATAATAGTGATTAAAAAGAACTGTGACTCAAGACTTGTCTCTCTTGTGGTTTTTGTTTCTGAGTAAGAAAATTTGTCGAGAATTTTATTCCAAACAGCCCATAAATCCAAAAGGGCTTGAATTTGCTGTGATTGAGATGGCTTCATTGGCTTGTTCATGTTAATCTTCTATTTGGAGTACACAATAAATTAGAGGCTCATTATCATCCATTGGATGCAGTTTATTATCTATTACTTTAGATTTTTTTGTAACTGTTATATAACCAGCAGCTTCAAATTAGTTGCATGTTAATCTTCTAATTGGAGTACACAATAAATTAATTTTTTGTGGTCTTGTTACAAGGAAAATTTTATAATTTGATGTAATTATTGATAATTTTGATTTAATTTTTAAAAGATTGTAACAAATACAATATAAATATTTTATATTTCATATTACAAGGGTAAAAAAGTTACGTTAAAAAAAATATTCTCTTACAACTTATTTTAATATGTATATAAAAGAACAAATAAATATGCTTTTAAGTGATTTAACTTAAGTCTTAACGAGTTTTTAGATGTATAAAGTGTTAGGTGGTGGGAACAAACGGGTCCTTGCATATTAAATGGAATATCAATTATCATAAAAATGTATTCTATTAGTTTAAGTGTAGTATGTTAGAAGTATTTAATCAATTTAATAAAATCTTGTACACATAATAACTTTCATTTTCATAAATACAAGGATTTATAATTATTAATATAATAATGGAATCTGATTACTTATAAAATTAATAATTAAATTAAAAAATAATATATTACTAAATACTATATATATTAAAATAACGATTAAATAACCTGCAGTGACTGCATAGATATGTTGGGATTTGAAGCTGAATCATTGTTTGTTTTGTTATTAAGCTTTTTTAACCTTGGCATCGTAATGTCCGATGGGTTTCATATGCCCATTTGCTGGTTTAATCTCAAGCAATTTAAACACTTGAGTTTAGGAATAACGGGAAACCTAAACCCTTCTTTCCTCAACCTTCTGGCTTCCATTCTCACACCTCCCTTTCTGCTCGACTCTTAATCCACCGCCTCCTCTTCCCTCACCCTCCCTTCCTCCGCCTCCTCCTCCTCCTTCACCCTCCCTTTCTTCACCTCTCCTCCCCTCCTCCCTTACCATCCCTTCTTCCAGATTTAAAATGTGGGGGCGATTTGAAGAAGTCACAACTCAGTTTTCACTTCAAGTTGCCCAAACTCTTAACGATAGTTTATAACGAACTTGACTAGGGAATCCAACGATCACAAGTAAACCTCAATTAAGCCTAGTTTGTGTTTAAAATAAATTTTAAGTTTCCGACTAAATTTAATATAAAAATACATTTATCCTTTTTGACGCAACTTTTATATTAAGTTTGTCATTAAAACATCGTAAGAGCGGCCAACATTTTATTAGACATTGTTAGAGTGATAATCTTAACAAACACATTTATCATAATTTGATAAGTTTATTGAACATTTTTATGAGATTGGATTTAACTTAAAAGTCTACTATCAACAAATTGCCTAAAGCGTCGAGTATTTTATTAAATATATTTTTTAATGAGATAATTTCAATAAGTATTCTCGAGTTGTGACTTAATTTCACTCGGAGAATGTAATCATTTTTAATTAATTACGTTCTTGAACTTGTATAAATATCATTATTTTTACCTCTAAAATTATCATTTTTAGGAATGTATTTGATGAAAAATGAACAAATTTTAGAGGTTTAATGTGAATATACATAACAATTCTTCGATTAAAATTTAATCAACACTCCGAAATATGTATTAAAATTATCTAATTTTTTAACTGCTTGTAGAGATATCAAACCACTTCGAGCAAATACCTATGAGAACTTACTTTTGTCGAAACAAAGTCGGTAAGCCAGTCGAAACAAAGTCGGTAAGCCAGTCGAAACAATTTTTGAAAGTATTCCAAAATTTTGCATGTTAAGTTATTTACCATAATCCTTGAGACTTAGGGCCCGTTTGTTTATCACCACTTATCACTTAACACTTTTAAGTGTTTAGATTTAAGTCTTAAAATTTTTGTTTGTTTTTCTATTTAGCACTTATTTTAAGTGATAAATCACTTAATTGAAAAAGTGAAAATGCATCACTTTTTCTAACCACTATTGTCTAAATGAGGTGTTAAAAATTTTATGCCATAAATATCTCTATATATTAAAATAATATAAAATTTATCAAATTTTCTAATAATTATTGTCTAAATAAGGTTTTAAAAATTTTATTCCATAAATATGAATATATATTAAAATAATATAAATTTTATTAAATTTTTATTTAAGAATATTGTTTTAATTTATTAAAAGGTACAATTTTGGTATATTTGTGATTGTTTTAGTATTTATTATCAAATTGTTATATTATTTATTACTATATTTATAATTACCACATTAAAATATGATAAATATTTTTTATAATTAGTAAAATTTCATTTATTTCTATTAATATTTCAAATTAATTAGTTAATAATATGTTGAATAATAACTATTGAAAAATTTGATATCATTATAAATAGTGAGTTTTAAAATAGACAATATATTTGATAAAAGTTTATTAAATATTATAGGGACAGTTTTATTGAAACTTCAAAAGTTATTTATTAGATTGATAAGAACATTTTATTTTATTTAATAGTGTAAATTTAAAGTAAAAATTAATATTTAATATTGTCAATTAAAAGATCATATTTGTTTTTTTTCTTTTTAAGTTTATGAAATGGAAAACACTTTAATTAATAGAATTATTTTTTTATGATTCAAAATATGGTCCGCAAAATATAATGGATAAAATACTACTCTTATAATTTTTTTTATACAAATTGATATGGCTTAAACTTGATCTAATTATTGGAGGAATGAATTTTAAAAATTGATAATATTAATGATATAGTAGTTTTACAATAATATCATATGAGTTTATATAATATAATATTAAATATTTAAATGAAAAAGAATTTTTATTTAATTTTAGTTAATAATTATTTTTTAAAGGTTGTAAGAAATATAATATTAATTATTTAAATGAAAAAGAATTTTGACTTAATTTTATTAACTATTTAATTTTTAAATGATTGTATAAATATAAGTATAAACATTGTACATTTTAATAAGGATAAAAAAGTCATATTAAAGGTAAAATATTCTCTTATCACTTTTTTTAAGTGGTATCTAAAAAAGTAAACAAACATTCTATTAAATGGTATAAATTAAGTTCTAAAGAGTGTTTAGATCTAAAAAGTGTTAAGTGATTGAAACAAACACCACCTTAATGTTTTTTAAGAAATCCCCAATTACATTCCCGAATTTTACGGGAAAAATCTAAACCTATCGTGTAAAAAAAAAATAATAACAATTATGTAACAAAACTATAAGGATGCTAGTGTCAACAACAGAAATATAGAGGATGGAAATGGAGGAAAATTCTTAGTATCATATTGGTTCTTGTGAAAGTACGTTAAAAATGTCAAACCAAAGGATTTGAGTACGCCTATCCAAAAGGGGTGCGATTCCACCCGGATTAAAGCATAATCCCAGAACTTTAATATTTATCAATAAAGCCCCAAAACTTGATTGTTTATCCAAATTTCACAGAAAAAATTCTCAACCAATGCAGAGCCTTTGAATGGGGAAGAAGAAGGACTCGGAATCTCACGCATTGGAGAGGAAATACGGCGTGCCGTTTTACGGAGCCGGCTGGGTTCCGTTCAATCACGCCAGATCCAAGCTTAAGGCGGACAAGGATGGATCCAAGGAATCCGAGGAGAGCACCGACGCTCCCTTCTACGTCGTTTTGGCAGGTGGTGGTGGCGAAGGCCGTAGTGGCATTCCAAACGCTGTCGTTTTATCTCACTTCGATTTTGCCTCTATGTCCCTCCCCGGTCAACCTGTAAGGATAATTAATTAGAATTCAGAATACAATAGCGCTTTTGGAGATTTTGAAATCAAATGCCAAACAACCTTAATTCTTTGTTGCTTGCTTTATATAGCTTACAAGCTTAGTGTACTGGAGGCTCAAACATGGAACATATCTGTAAATTTTGATTAATTGAGAATTTTTATTAATATGAGACTGTTAGCTCCATTTCCTTGGAAAAATTAAAAATTTTTAAATTTTTTTAATATTTAAAATATAATTGATATGAATCAAGTGATTAATTTGATGAGTCCTTCTAATGATATTATTCTCTTCTGTTTCAGGTGGCTAAGCTAAAAACTGATTCGGATTTGCCTTATCGAATGGCGATTCATCCACGCGGAAATGGCATAGTTTGTGCACTGCAAAATGGTTGCAGGTTTTGAAATTTTTTTTTTCCTTCACTTTGTCCATTTCTTTGATTATTTTACCAAAATGAGAAAGATCTATAGTCCAGAATAAAGGATAAATACTGGGGAGTGCATTTCTGATTTACTGAGTAATTATTGTTTTAGTTTGAAACAACTCGTTCAATTGCCATCGACGAATATTTTTTATCTTTAGTGATATTTTCTTAGTAGATTAAGGCATTGAGTGAATTGATTTTGTTATTATGCTTTGCTTATGCAGATTGTTTGAATGGGAGGAAAAGAAAAATGATGAAGTTTGTAAACTGGGTGTAAAAGCATCAGAGAAAGTTCTCAGTGAGTTAGAAAATGTTGGACAGCAGTTAGCACTAGCCTTTGACTCTGAGGGTTCTACACTTGCTGCTGGTGGCGAGGTAGAGATCATGCCCTGTCTCTTTTCAATGCATCTGCTGCATGGAACTTAAGGGTTTTTTTTTTTTTTCTTTTTTAATTGTTGTTTACTGCAATTTTCTCTTTTTCCACTGCATATGGTAGGTAAGCATGCAAGATGAAAGATTCTTGTATTATGTCTACCCTTAATTTGTATTTTTCTTCTGTCTTGTCCCTTTTTCTTTTTTCAACTTGCTAGAGGTGAACAATTGGTAGAAGCAGTTTCAGTCTACGGTTTTTTGGGCAAGCTATGCTTCATGACTCCATCTTCCATAGAAAGATCCGAATACCGGTACCCACTGATTAATTGGATCACCATTTATCATGTACCTGGAAGTTACTGATTCACTAACTGTATTCTATGGTTTTGGCTTTTAACCAGAAATAGCATGCTATATTATGCTCAGATTTTGGTGCTGTGCAGGATGGCATTTTAAGGGTTTTAAAGTGGCCTAGCTTGGAAGTTGTTCTCAATGAATGTCAAGCTCATACTTCTGTGAAGGATTTATCTTTCAGGTTTGCAGTAGTACTTGTGCTTAATTAGAGTGCTGATACCTGGACCTGCAAGCTTGATGCATTCATTCATTATCTATTAATCTAGTTAATCTCATAGTCTGGCTTGGTTGTGTTGCAGCCCTGTTGGAAAGTCTCTTGTTTCCTTGGGGAATCGTGGTTCTGGTAGGGTATGGGATGTAACTTCATCATCTGTTGTAGCTCCATTGCCAAAGGAAAATGTAAGCTATGAGTCATAAATTTATTTTATGAACCATTCATTTTTTAAATTTTGGTGGGTGAGCTCAATATTGTCACTACAAGCAAAAACAGTTGCTTCTTTTTTTGTGGGGGGGTGGGGGGGTGGGGTGGTGGTGGTTAAATTGGATTGTTGCCAACGTGCAGTGCTATTGTTGTTAAATAGGTTTTCTTTTTAAACAGAAGCAATTTAATAGCAGATCATGCTGTAAATAATTGCTACTGTCTAAATGGTTGAGCAAATGAGTTATCTAGATCATGATCTTATGTGTTCTGCTGAATATTTTCCATTTTTAAAGAATCTTCAGGCCTCATCTTTTTTTTTTTTTGAATATTTATCGTCAGTTTAATGCAGTTGATGCTCTCTCACATAGACTCCCACTTAACTAAATCTATGTTTAACCATCCAGGATGAGGTTTTTGCCTTCTGTAGATTTTCTTCAATTAATGATGAGAAATATGTTCTATATATTGCTACAATAACAGGTAAATTTTCAGTAATGATGAGCAATTTGGAAGCTGTCATCTCTTTTTCATGCTAGAAATTTCTTTTCTATCTCACTGTTTTGTGAACTATACCATCATGAACTTTGACTATACACAGACAAAGGTGGAAGTATAGTGACATGGAATACAAACACATGGAAGAGAATGCGCTCAAAGCAAGTAGTCCGTGATCCTGTTTCTTCTTTCAATATTTCTGCCAATGGCAAGCTCCTTGCAATGTAAAATCCTGTGGAGTTTTGTTGGCTCTAATCCTTGACAAAGTTTTGTGTGTGCTATCATGATAACTTTAATCTTGTTTTCGTTGTGATTGGTTGATGTGCAGAGGGACAGCTCAAGGGGATGTTTCAATTATAAATTCAAGCAATTTGCAGGTTCAAACAATCGTTAGAAAAGCACACCTTGGGATAGTGACAGCTTTGGCGTTCTCTGAAGATTCAAGGTCGTAGGCCTATAGGTTCATGCTTGAAACCTCTTTTTAGGAACATTTGATTGGCTATACTTTGCCTGAATATAAAACTGATGCAAAGAAAAAGAACGTGATGTTTGATACAGGGTTTTGGTTTCTGCATCTATGGACTCAAGTGCAAGGGTGACGTTAATTGAGGACAAGAAGAAAAGCGGTATGTCCTTCCTTTGATCTTTACAATGCGTTGATTTAACGTCTGCTTTGTTGCTTCACCTTTAGTGTCGAAAGCCAATATGTTATTTCATTTTACTTTGGTTTAGAGAAACTCATCTGGAATGTGAAAGAGAGAATCATTTTTTCTTTGTTAATCTTTTGGCAGGACTGAACTTGTGGATCATCATATTCTTCATATTGTTAGCAATTGCCATTTACTTCATGAAGGATAAAGGAATTATTCCTTAGCTTGCTGCTTCTGTCTCTTAAATGTGAAAAGTATACTTTACTATGACTCAAGCGTCTGAAACTGGAAATGTCACCTCAGAGCTTACCGCAGACTAAACATTGGAAAATGCATTGTTGAATCCTTGTTGGTTACCCCGGTTCCATCCATTCCAGCTCTTACCGCTTCTCAAGTCAAATGTTATAGCCCTAGAATTAGGAGACAGTTGTTGATTGTGGTTGAATTTTATACTGAAAGAATCTTTCACCTCAGTCCATCCGGAATTTTGAGGCAAACATCTAGTGTTTCAGCTTCCAATATCCTCATGGACATGGAGTATCTTTGTAAATATTGCTGAGTTAATATTCTGGAGGGATAAGATCATCAATTGGCATTGATAATGAGTTGGAAACAATCAGTTTTTGTTGTTCAATTATGTCTTCCGTTGGAGAAGCCTCTCCGCGTTGTGAGTATTTGGAAGATGAACTGCTACCCTTATTTGGTTATTTCACAGTATATGAACTAGAAATAAAGATAGAGAAATGTTCTCAACTATCAAAACGTCCTGTGCAGGAAAGTTGGAATCCTTATTGCCATCTTAATTAGGCAAAAAATAAAAAATAAAAAAATCAGCATTCTCTATTAGTTATCTGGAACAAAATAGAGTTTCTAAAACAAAAAAAAAAAAAAGGTGGCGGGGCCTTGGCTGCGAAATAAATAATTAGGTAAGTTCTGACTTCGGAGAGATTTTGTTTTTTGGGAAAATGATGGGATTCCAAAACCTTTTATTGGTTTGTTGAATTCAATCCAATCAATCAAGAATACCTTTTTAACACGCTCTAGTGTGTCTGTTGAACAACTCGATTTATAACGAAGCGGCCATTTTTAAGTTGAGATTTGGGAAATTATTATTATTATTTCTTTTTAGGAAAATAAGCGTTTGAAGAATTAGAGAATTAAAATTGTATGGTAGAATTCGTAGAATACTTGCAATAGAAAATTAAAGGAACTTGTTAAAATCTGAACAATGATAAAAACAATGATGGAGAGAATGGTTATCAATTTGGACAGGAGAACTACATCGGTAGATTTGGCTGTTAACTGTTAACAAATATTACGGTCTTTCAATTTGGTTAACAGTAATTCGTGGGTGGATTTGACGGTAAATAAATGTTATGGTCAAATTACTTTTTTTTTTTTTAAGTTACAGTTGGCTAACTATTTTTCACCCAAAATATCTAAACTAGTTGATGATCAATCAATCAAAAAATTCAAAATCAAATGCATTAAATAAATTGACACTTTGATGTAGGATTGTCAAACATAACTCAGATTTTTAGGCTGTATCTTGTCTCTCCCCCTCCCCTCCCCCTCCCCCCCACCCCCCACACACACACACACACACGCACGCACTTCATGTGATGAACTCCCAACACTGGTAACATTATAAAACGCGTGACAACCAAAGATATCTTCAATTAATTGAATAACTTAAAAGTCGATTCAGTCTCCTCTCGTTCAAACACAACTAAATGGTTCTGTCACGTGCACCAGAACGAAATAGTATGAACCGAACTGACAGCAATTTGATGAGGTCAACCATTTATACGTGTTCTTTACAAAACAAAAAAATCCTCAGAACCACTGTGGGTTTATGTGCAATGCAATCAACAAAAATAACAAAGTTTCATGATAAAAAAGCTGGATTATGATTTCACATCTGTACAATGTCATCTTATAGTTGCTCTTCTAAAGTAGTGATCAAACATAAACTACAAGGTTATAAAAACAGAGGATTGCTCATAGAGACTCACCAAAAGAAGAGGTTAAGCCTAAGATGAAAAAATAAAATAAAATCTGATCAATTCCAGAAGCAAGCATCCATTATAAATTTTGATCCTTGGTTTTTTTTGCAGGATCATTAACAATATTAGATCTCCTCTCCGCATATCCTCCTGATGAAATGGTGCCGCCTTTCATTTTAATAGATTCCTCCATGCGCTTTGTTAGTTGATATATCTCCATTTTTGCTTTTCGGTACCCTTCACTAGTCTTGGATGCATAAAAACATAATTTGCGGCATTCTGCAGTTAATGCTCCAAACCGCAACATTTCTATAAAATCATTTGGACTCTCACCGGAGTTGACAGATAAGTCTTTGCCAACCTTTGCATCCTTGGTCCATCTCCTCAGAATTAGGCTATCAGGTATATTAAGTAGGTGCTCAGCTTTCATAACAGAAAAAGAATGGCTACATGGTACTCCAACTGTCTCAAATCCCTTGCATGAGCATTGTATACGATGATCATTTTGCCAATAAACCACTATCCATCTCATGTGGGCATTTCCAAATTTAGTTAATGTATACACACGTCTATCCATGTCATTGGCACAGCCTGAAACTATCAATAATGCCTCATCTTGAATCTCCTTGCGAACCATGTAGAAGAGATTTCGCGTATAAATCTGCATAGCATGTTTTTCCAAACGTTCAAGGTGGGTATTGAGAACCGGGATAGTGCTTGACTCAAAATCATCCTTCGCTTCATTGTGACGTATCCATGATACTGCTCTATCAATTTGGCGGACAAACTCAAACATCTTCAATTGAGACTGCAGGAAGCAGTTAAGATATGAGTTCATATTCTGACAAAGTTGAGTGCTTTGCATCTTAGCAAAGAACTGCCCTCGTAGGAAGGATTCTGCCCATTGGTTGCGCTTTTTGTACATCTTCCTGAGCCAATCATTATCCAGTAAACCAAAATTTTCAACCATAGTTGTCCACTTTTTTTCAAACTCTTCAGGTGTCATATGATTCAACATACAATCCCTGAATGATTGTGTGAAGCGTTCATCATGCACATTTTCTTGGGCATTCCTCTCAACATGCCAGCAGCAAAACCGGTGTGTAGACTCGGGTAGAATTTTCTTGATAGCCTTGCGCATAGATTTACCACCATCAGTTATTACCGCCAATGGTTTCTTGTTGTTCATTGCAGACAAAAAGGTCTCTAATAGCCAGGCGTATGTGTCTACTGTCTCATCTGTTAGCAACCCAAAACCGAAGACGGTTGTTCTATGGTGGTGATTTTTCCCAACTAATATAACAAGTGGTTTGTGGTATGCATTAGTCTTATATGAGGAATCAAATGCCAAAACATCCCCAAAGCAACTGTAATCAAAACGAGCAATAGAGTCTGTCCAAAACAAGTTCCCCAACTTATTATTCTTGTCCAATGTGTATTTACAAAAGAAGCCTGGATCCATGTCTGCCTTGCCGTATAAGTATGCAACAACTGTTTCCCAGTCTATCTCTGTTATGTCAGAGGGATGAGCAACATCAACTTTATATTGTAAATCTTCCATAATAAAGCCAGCATTCGTATGACTGCCCCCTTGGTCAACCATATAGTCCATAACTTGACATGGTTTGGCACTCACACTACGTATTGGTTTGGCATTCAGACTACGTATTGGTTTGGCCTTGGCTAGGTCTGAATCTTGGACACCACGGTTAGATCGAAGGACCTGAATATCACATACAGATGGCAATTCATGGGTGTGTTCTGTAACAAATTCCTTAACAACCCACTTAGCTGTTTCACGATGATAATTTACACGGAAGGCTGCACGACAACCTACACGTGTCAATGCTCTTGGTTCCCGAATACGGTCACGCTTTTCTAACCACTTCTTAGGACGTTGGCCTTGCTTTGAACAAACCCACCTTCTTAAGATTGTTGCACCATACTTGTCACGGCGCAAGTCATCTTTCCTTACACTAAACCCAACAAATTTCGAATATGTACAGTAGAACAACTCAGCTTGTTTAAGAGAATCAAATCCCTTGCCAACCATATCAACTGTGGACAAGCCCCTCAACCGAATGGGGTCATTGCACTGCACAATGGACGAACTGTCGGCAGGTGTAAGAATATCAAAAGAAAGCCCAAGATCAGACATTTCGAAATCATGCCCACTGCATAAAGCAGTTCTAACAGAAGTGTCCAAGTCATGGACCGAATCATCCCCAGAACCATCTGAATTCTGAACAGTAATAGCACAAGCTGAGGTTCCAGGATTGTTGAGGTCAGTATTGAATTGAACTCCTGTAACAGCTCCTTCTATAGAACTCATATCATTGCCTACAATTTACCATTCTAATTTAAAAAAAAAATCAAAATTTCCCTTAAAATATGAGGCAATTACTTCCATTCAACTACAGCTAAATTTTGAATGACTGAATTCAACGAAAAAAATAAAATAAAATAAAAGTAAAATAACTAATTAGAAGTGCACTTAATAACTCTGAGTTAAAACTAACTGTGGTCCAAATTCCAAACCCTAACGAGCGAGTAAGCCATTTCATTTGGTGAAACACACAACAAAGCTGAAGTGAAATTGAAAGGAGAATTACCTCAACTGCGTCAATTTCAAATCCTCAGAGACGCAACAGAGAAAATCTAAACGAAGAGAAACCTCGCAAAATCCGCATTTCATCAAACTTGTAACGCGCTCTTACAGTTTATTTTTTATTTTTTATTTTTTTTCCCCTAACCAGAACGACACCGTATATCTCTTCCCAGCCAAATTCCATTCCCAGCGGGAATTGCATTTATGGGCATGAGGAAAAGGTCGGCTGCTTGCACTCAACTTTTTTATTAATGCATTCATTTTTTTAAAAATACTTTATTATAAAGTTATTGTTAAATAAATTTACTAATAAATACAATAAACTTAATAAATTTAAATACTTTTAATATTTATACCCACTTTAACACCCATCTTTGCTGTTATATCTATCTTTATCTTTATTTTTATTTTTTAAACAATAAATTGGTATATCTTGACTATCAAAATTATCTCCTCTGGATCAGTTTCCTCAAAGAAGTGTCATGATAAGTATGCAAACAAGCTCCAACTCATAGTCTAGTATGTCGTTTCAAAATATTTGATGCATGCAGGGGATCTTTCATTTTTATTTTTTCGTTTAGCAACTTTTAACTAATCTAATAAAAATATCGAGTTAAACATCATTTAGACAGGCGGATTAGCATGCTATTGGATAGCTCATCCAGTGTTTGGTTTGATTGAGAGTAGGGTTGGCAATGGGCGGGGCGGGTTCGGGGCAACTAGTACCCAGCCCCATCCCGTTCATTTATATTTTGTCCCATTTTGTTCCATTGTCCTTGGGCGGGACAGGCCAAAATATAAATAAGCGGATCCAGATACGCTCTACCTCATCCCAAATTTCATAACCACCCCAATTTATTGACAAGTACACAATTAAACCTATTTTTTTAACAAGGTTGAAGATAATATATCTTCAAACTAAAATCATACATACATGCACAAGTAAGGATGTCAATTCACTTGCCATTTGCTTCAACCTGCAAATACAAGGCCGTTATAGTTAAATATGATGTAAAAAGATAAAAAAAAAAGCTAAAAAAAACAAACTGCCAAAATGCTCGACAGAACTCGACGCGCTCGATAGAACTCGACACGACTCGACATGTAAGTGTCGAGTGTCGAATGATGCATCTGACACTCGATGTCTTTAAAAATAGACTGATATCGAGTGTCGGTTGTGAATCCGACATGACTCGACATGTATGTGTCGAGTGTGGGATGATGCATCCGACACTCGATGTCTTCAAATATCGACTGATATCGAATGTCGGTTGTGAATCTCGACACGACTCGACATGTCATCCGACACTCGACACTTACATGTCGAATCGTGTCGAGTTTTGTCGAGCGTTTTGGCAGGTTGCTTGTTTTAGCTTTGTTTTTTTTTTTTTTTCCTTTTTGCATCATATTTAACTATAACGGCCTTTTATAGCACAGGTAATTTTGACATCCCTATAATTTTGTTTATATAGCCTAGCAAAATTACATGATATTATAAAATATTATAATTTGTCATAATCACCCCTGAAAATTACTTGTAAGTTCAAATACTTTTTTTTTTTATTTATATCCTAATATGTGCAGGGCGGGGTGGGTTAAACGGGTCTGAAGGATGAACCCAGGTCCTGACCTGCCCCAAACGGGTCAACATATTTAGAGACCCAAACCTGCTCTTAAATTCAAAATAAACCGGTCAAGACCCGCTCCTAAAACACGGGTCACACCGAGACCCCGGATCCGACGGAATATTTTGCCATCTCTAACTGAGAGATGGACTGCATTACATAAAGAAAGGGATAACGCCACGTTATATGACCAAAAAAAATATACCATGACTCACGACGGGCTTGTGCTGCATAAGTGGTGTGGTGCCTTAAAAATTTATGTAAATGTTTTTTAATGCCAGAATGTTTGCAAAAAGCTATTATAATAATTCGAAAAGCATTGTAACTGTTTATAATAATATGAAAACGTTATACATAATTAATATATATAAATATAATTGAATAATACCATAAATAGACATTTTAATTAATTAATTAAACTTTTTGAAAATTAATATATGATAAAATATGTAATAATTAATTGAAAAATTAAATTTTTGATCAAATTTAAATTAATAGTTTTATATATTTTATATTTATTTAAGTATGAATTTACAAATTTTTTAATTAAAATTTATATTTTTCTTACTTTAAAATATTTTAATTTATTACAAAGAATTTAACACAGATCAATACAACCTTTTAGCAAAGACAATCTTTTAGTAAGCATAATATTATTTAATATTTATACTAAAATTTATTCAATCCCAATCTAATATAATATTATTCCATACAATCGTAGATATGCTATATCATACGTGCATCTTATCGACCATACCAAACATCCCTATGAACTGGTACGGCCCGGTCATAGCGTCCAGTTCAATTACTCCAACAGTCCTTTGGACGGAATTTTCGAATGCTCGGACCGTCGTCGTCTTTCTCACAGAAGGGCTTCTCCATCACATGATTCGCAGCCAGCAACAGAGCTTCGGCCAACCACACACCAGCAGCCACCGGTATCAGCATCCTTTGCTGGAATTTCTTCCCCACCTCCTCCAAGGCAACCCACCAGGCTTGCGGCGCTGGTGCAGCAGGTTTTTATTCCTTCTGCTTAGCTGCCCGAAAACAACGTTCGACTTAATCATTAGCCGGATGACCTGATAATTTCTTGCATTAGTAGCTCTTACAAAGTAAAGAAGGAGTTGGGCCTTGTAAAAACTTGAAAATTGAACTCATAATTCATGCAAATTTTGAAACATATATAATAAAACTTGACTGGCAAAATTTCTTAAAATTGTTGAGAATATGTCAAGTGGAAGCTCTACCACTCATCTCTGCTCTACCATTCGCCTCTTACTCAAAATCTACAACTCAAAAGATACACGCATAAATAAGAGGGTTTGAAAACACAAGTTTGATAATTGAGTTGTGTATGTGGGAGTGGAAACGATTTAGGAATAGAAGTTGTAAAGAAATAAAATGAGTAACTTGTGTAGGAAATTGTGTTGATTGGCTATGTAGGTCATTGTATCGGACTCAAACGTAATTTATACAAACGCTAGATGCAGCATTGTTTTTGCATTCAGGTGTTTTTTTAAAAAAAAAAAAAGAATTAAAAAAGCTTAAGTGTTTTTTCACTATTTCCCTCATATTCTTTCGCTTTGCATTTACACCCTTTGTTTTATTTTTATTATTTACATAACAAAAGTTTAGTTTAACAAAAATTGTTTAAATTAAGACAGTTTTTCTTTTAAAGGAACAATAAGTGATAGGTAGATTACAACACTGAAGAGGTATAATTTTTTATCACAAAAAATCTAATAAAGTAAAACTTCATTGAAATAAATAAAAGATAACCGGTATATAAATATAGATAAAAATTTTACAAACCTAATCTATGAAGGTCGTTTTTGTAATAAACTTTCTTAGTTGATGAACTATTGTAAAGTTCAATTGAAGAGTTGGAAAATTTGAGAAAGAAGAGACAGTTAATTATTTGGTGGGTGTGGATATTAAAAAGACGGGTTTATTTAATAAGGGTCATCTTAGTATTAGGGTGGGTTTATAAAGTGAAAGTTAATATTTTAAAAGGGTAGGGCTAGTTACCCCCTTTTTCTATTAACATATCCACTTAATTACTCAACAAAACCCCTCTTCAATTTTAAAATATTCATTTGAGTAGTGTTACCGACCCATTTTTCATCTTATTAGTCTCCATCTCTTATTTAGCGGAAGTATAATTATAATTTAAATAATCATTTAGTAAATTCAAATTCAATTTCAAATATATTTATAGTAAGCTTAATTAAATTATCATTTGATTTTAACAGTATTTGATTTTTTTCCCTTCAATTTAACTAAAGTTAAATTATTATTAAATTCTTCAATGTTTCATATGTTGTTGCATTTCTTAAATTTAAACAATACTATCAATTATACATTAAAAAATTAACGGTTTAAAAAGTAATCAATTGTTTTTCTTTATATTATTGAATTCAATTCATATAAAGAAAAAATGATCAATAGAATATTTCTTACTTTTGGTGTTCGAAAGGGGGAGAGAGAGAGAAAGAGAAAAAAGAAAAACAAATGATTTAGTCTGGTGTTTAGATCTAAGGTAATGTGATTGGTTAAAGTTTAAAGACAGAAAGAAATAGATTTTTAATTAATTTGAGAGAAAAACACAAAAATTTGAAAAGACAGACATAGATGATGAAGATTCCGTGAAAGGGAGATGAAATTGGTGTTGTTAAAAAGAAAATAGGGAAAAAAAAAAGATAGAGATAGAAAATGAGGGTTTTTGTTAAGTCCATTCCCTTAATATTAATTATCTTATTTATTGCATTTTCATTACAATTTTATCCTTATTTAATTTTGAAGTGTGGGCTAATTAGATAAAAAAATGGGGGCTGAATAAAACTATTATATTCATTTTTACTTTATAAACCCACTCTAATGCCAAATATGACCCTCATTAAAAATGAATTTTATAAATATTTTTTCCTAAATAAGCTCACTATTTTAATGTCCACATCCACCAAATAAGAAAAATCTCTTCTTTTATTAAAACAAAAAGTTTCTACAACTCTTAAATCGAATTTTTTCCTAGTAACTTATCAAACAAGAAAAATTATTTTTATGTTTTCTCTGTTTATGATTTGACAAGAGTCATACAACGGTTTATACTTTGTATTCTTAGTTTTATTGTTTTTATGTTTTTTTTCGTTGTTGCTCGTGTTGTTTAATATTATGTGTCACTTGTTTAGAAGTATTATTTTGTTTTGATTTTAATTAAAAAAATATAATGGATCACTGAATGTGTTTGGCTAAAAAACATTTGAAGAAATAAGAATTCTGGAGAACGATTATATGGATCAATAAATTAAATCACTCAACCAATACTTGATCAAGTCTTATAATGCACCACGCAGGTCATGAATTTTATAGTATAATCAATTAGAGCATGAATACATTGTGATGGATGTGTTAAATTTTCTTTTAAGTCCTTTTTTAATTTTAAGAGAAATCTTCTTTTGTGCGTGCGTGCGTGCGTGTGTGTGTGTGTGTGTATATATATATATATATATGTATATGTATGTGTGCGTGTGTGTGTGTGTGTGTGTATATATATATATATGTATATGTATGTATACATGAAAACGTTAAAAAAGTATTGAAGCTTTTACATTTTGCAATTTGCAACATATTTTGCTTCGTTCATGACCTCTACCATTAACTTCAAAACTTTCTAACCTGCATCCCTCCCAAGTATATCCACCATTAAACAACTAACATACATATCCTTACTAGAATAATTTCAATAATCACCCTCAAATTTTAGTTTAAGTTCATGCAGAAAAAAAACTATTCAATTTTCATCAATTTTAGTTTAAGTTCATGCAGAAAAAACCTATTCAATTTTTATCGATTACATTTTTTAACCTGTCTTAAAAAAATCTTCATCAGTTAATTTTAACCTTGACAGAAATATAAAAAGACAACTTTAACCTTTTCATAATAATTTATAAAATAAAAAAACGTCTTAATATGAAAAAAACAAACTAATCCCCCCCGCCCCCGCCCAAAAAAAAAAAGAAAACTTAAAATCATGCTTCGTCTGCCCGTTCTTCTTCGTCAGTGTCGACTAAAGCCTCCAGATAGAAAAAATGTGACCCTAATCATTTATTGGCTTTACGCGTTCTCCGACCACCATAATCATCATCTTCATAGTTCGTCTTCTTCCTCCTTCTTCTTATCCTTATCTTCCACGACGATATCGTCAATGAATTCAAATCTCCTCCACTTCCTGCTGAAGCGATCATCCAATTCCTCCTCCTCGTACTCATCATCCTCCGACTCCACATTGTTGTCATCATCCTGGCAGTGATGGTGCGGATTTTCCTGTCGGCTTTTCTTGCCACCTGCTTTTCTTAGAGCCTTGTCTCCTGGGGGCCTATGGGCGATTTGGTTTGTGCAGGCCATTTAGGTTAAAAAAACCAAAGTATTTGTTTGTTTCTTAAGAAAGAGTTCTTAAGAAAGATGAAGAAAGAAAAGATGGCTTTTTCTTTGGGATGGAAACAATTTGAGGGATTTTTGAAATTTCTGAGAAATTGGGTAGCGATGGCATTGGCGTTCGGCTGGGTTTTGGGATGGCGGTGGTAGCGGTGTGTGGTTGGATTTTTTCGGTAGGGTTGGCGGTATCAGTGGCAATGGTTGGTCGTGGTGCTTTGGAATTTTTTTTTCATTAATTAATATAGGGATTTTCAATCAATTGAAATGTTAATCAAAATGTTCAGTGGTGGTGGTTGGTGGCCAAAATTTTGGGATGGTGATGTTGGCTGCACTTCTGGGTTTTTAGGGCGTGGCGGCGGCTTCTGGGCTGGGTACTTAGGGTACCTTTTTTTATGAATTGAATTTAGTATTTTTGTTTTTAACTAAATTTATAAATATTAATAGATCTAGAGTCAACTTGATGATAAATCAAGTTTTCTTACTACTTTTTTTTATTAATTGTTTTTTGGCATGATACCCGTCAAAGCCTAGTAGTAAATTAAACTAATTAAACAATACATATTGAATTTGTTTATTTTTAATCTTTTTGAATATAAAATAATGTATCATTATTTTTTTTTGGTTAGTTATGGAGAGATATTTTAAAAGAAAATCTACTTCTGAGTTGGCATCAAGTCCATAAAAAAGTGCTAGAAGTTCAAAGCAAAATTGTTATGATATTAATTTACAAGATTTGCTTGCAGATCCTGGACTTATAACTCCAATTTTAGAATATAATTCTAATGTTCGGGATCAAGTTCGAATAGCTTATCTTCAAAAGAGTCATTGTCAACCTCGTGATCATAATTTTTCTTTCAAAAAATATGGAGAGAAGTCGAGAAAATTTAACCTAGCCTGGTTTGATGAACACACTAATTGGTTAGAGTATAGTATAGCAAAAGATGCTTTATTTTGTTTATGTTGCTATCTCTTTAAACCAAATATTGGAGAGCAGGCAGGTAGTGAATCTTTTGTAAGTAAAAGGTTTTCAAATTGGAAGAAAAAAGAGAGGTTAAAAGATCATGTTGGAGGTCCTAATAGTGCTCACAATCAAGCTTGGGGTATGTGTGAATCATTGTTAAAGCAAGAGCAGCATATCGAGACAATTTTAGTGAGATAATCTGACCAAGTTTGAATTGACTATCGAACTCTTTTGGGTGCATCAATTGATTGTATCAGGTTTCTTTTAAGACAAGGGCTTCCATTTCGTGGACATGATGAATCAGAAGATTCTAATAACCGAGGAAATTTTCTTGAGCTCTTACATTGGTTGTGTGATCATAATGAGGAAATAAGAAGAGTTGCATTACAAAATGCTCCTAAAAATTTGAAATTGATAGCACCAAAAATTAAAAAAGACATAGTAAGTGCTATTTCAATTGAAATTACTAATGCAATTATGAAAGATATTGGGGATGCATCATTTTCAATTATTGTTGATAAGTCTCGTGATGTATCTTTCAAAGAACAGATGGCCATCATATTACGTTATGTGGATGAAAATGGCAATGTAGTTGAGCGATTTGTAAGCATCCAGCATGTTATTGATACTACAGCACCTTCACTCAAAGAAGCTATTGACAATTTTTTTTTTCCAAGCACTGATTGAGTATCTCTCGATTACGAGGATAAGGTTACGATGGAGCAAGTAACATGAGGGAGAATTTAATGGTCTGAAAGCACTTATTTTGAAAGATAATGGATCTGCTTTTTATGTGCATTGCTTTGCTCATCAACTTCAATTAACTCTTGTAGCTGTGGCAAAGAATCATACAGAAATTACTGCTCTCTTTTTTTGGGTTTCTAGTGTTTTGAATGTTGTTGGAGCATCAGCTAAACGCCGTGATGTTCTCCGCGGAAAACATGCAATGGTTATTTTTGAAGCACTTACTAATGAAGAGCTTTCAACTGGGCGAGGTTTAAATCAAGAAACCAATCTCAAAAGGCCAGGTGATACACGTTGGAGCTCTCATTATAATTCTCTAGTAAGTATGATTTCTATGTTTTCATATGTAGTAGATTTAATTAAGATAATAGTAGATGATGGATCTGATGCTGATAAGAAATATGAAGCCAAGCTTTTACTGAATTTTATCCAGTCATTTGACATTATTTTTTCCCTCCATTTGATGAAAACGATATTGGGAATCACAAATGATTTATCACAAGCTTTATAGAAAAAAGATCAAGATATTATGAATGCCATAGACTTAGTTAGAGTTTGTAAGGAAAGGCTGCAAGCGATGAGGGAAACTGGTTGGGATCTTTTATTGGATTAAGTTTCTTCTTTTTGTGCTGAACACCATATTGAAGTTCCTAACATGGATGATATTTTTTTGCCTCAAGGGAAATCAATACGTAAAGCTCAAACAATCACATATATGCATCATTATCATGTTGAGATCTTTTTTTTTTGTTATAGACATGCAACTGCAAGAACTAAATAATCGTTTTACTGAGACAAATACTGAGTTGCTTCTTTGTGTGGCATGTCTGAATCCAAGTGATTTATTTTCTGCTTTTGATAAGCAGAAGCTTATACGACTTGCTCAGTTTTATCTTAAAGATTTTTCAGCAGTTCAACTCAAAGTACTTGAAGATCAATTTGAAAACTTTATTGTAGATATGCACTTTAAAAGTGAGTTTTCAGAGCTGAAAGACATTTCTAGTCTTACTCAAAAGATGATCAAAACAAAGAAAGATAAAATTTATTCATTGATGTATCTTCTTTTGACATTGGCACTAATTCTACCAGTTACAACTGTCACAACTGAGAGGACATGCTCCACTATGAATATTGTGAAGACTGAATCACGTAATCGAATGAGAGATGAATGGATGAATGATAGCTTGCTTGCATACATTGAGAAAGATATTTTTGATAACATTGACAATGAGGTAATAATGCAACATTTTCAAAACATGAAAACTCGTAGGGGACAGCTTGATTTTGAATTGTTGAATAAATTAACTATCACATTTTAATATTTTACATTTTGTTTTATTGTGTTATGATTTATTCTAAGGAGTAAGCTTCCTTATATCCCTCTAAGTGTATTTTTTTTCAATTTTCAATAATTTTTTTATTGTTTATCAAAGAAATTATAAAAATTTAAAAATACTAAGGTGCCCCCCTTTAACAAAATCCTAGGTCCGCTAGTGACAATAAATAATAAAGTATAGTATATTGAACAACTTTAAGCAGTTAGTGTGGTGGTAAGAAAGCTATACGACCTTCTTGGAGGAATGAGTTTGAATCACACTAGTTTCACTAACTAACTTTTTAGATTTTTGTTCAGAGGATATTTTAGTAATTGTAACAGTTTTGGATGAAATAGTGATGTCATCTAACAGCAAAAGTGACGGAAGGGTGGTTCGTGATGAATTTTCATAACATAAAGGGTAAGCGGTGATGAAAAGTGATAAATAGTGAATATAAACGAGTTTGAACTAAAATCAAGGGGGTTATGGTGGTTAGCCCTTTAATATTTAATAAGTTAATAACCACCCTCGCACTGTTTATCGCTGTCAAATGGCAACTGTATTGAAGGTCTTTATGTTACTTGTTTGGGGGCTCTGTATTACTTCGGCCAAACTAGGGGTTCCTGATATTTTCGAAACTTGATGGGTTCCTATTTGTTTTATCTCCTATTTGTTTTATCAAACCTCAGGGGCTTTAATAGGAGACCACGGTGAGGGACTGCTGGCACAAGTGTATAGAAGAATAGAAGCGTAAAGGGAAACCTCGGTTTGTGCAAATCAAAGTCTCTTTGTTTTAGCAGTTTGTCTCGCCAGAGAAGAAAAAATGGCTTCATCATCTTCGTCATCTGATGGTGAGAAAGAAGAATTGCTGGATCGAATGCTTACGAGATTGGCTCTCTGCGACGACTCTAAACTCGAAGCCTTGATTTCCAAGCTCCTTCCTCTCACTATCTCCTCCCTCTCCTCTCAGTCGAATTCCCTCCGGACCAAGGCAATTTCTCAACTCCTCTCTTTCAATTGAAATTGAATTTCGGTGCTTTGGGGAGTGGAAGCAATTATGAACTCAGAAGCACTCTTAACTGAAAGCGGCCCGGCGCGTAAATTTGTCTTCGAATTGAATGTTTTCCCATTAAAAAAAATTAATTTGTTGTTTTGGCTCTATACAGGTTCTTGAAATCTTGAGTCATGTAAACAAGAGAGTAAAACACCAGCCTGAGATTCATTTGCCCTTGGTAGAGTTGTGGAAAATGTATACAGGAGCTGATGCTGCTCCAATGGTTAAGAACTTCTGTATTGTGTATATTGAGATGGCATTAGAACGTGCACATTTGAAGGTCTGCTTCTGGGAACCAAATCATAGCTGTTGGAGTATTTCTTTTGTTAATTATTCCTTGTGTTATAGGAAAAGGAAGATATGGCTCCTGTACTTGTGACAAACATTTCAAAGCTTCCTGAACAGCACCAAGAGATTATACAAAGAATCGCTGTTAGAGTATGTTCCGGTTCTATTAACTTTACTTGTTAAATTCATGTGCATCCTATCCAATTTTATGAAGGGGTTCATCATTTGTTTTGACAAAGTTTCATAAGCATTGCACATAGTAATGAAAATCACATTTCTGCCCCTATATATAAAAATTTGTCACTCCCAAGTTATGAGCACTTAGAATTATATAGACATTAGCGACAAATTCTCTTCGCATGGATGTATTAGTGTCATAGTTGTTTGTTTTCATTGAATGTTGCTTTTGGTTACAGGTCATAGGTGAATGCCATGCGAACGGAATTGATGATGAGGTTGCTGCAAAGTATAGATTAATAAGTGGGTCACAGGACAGGGAGCGATTTCTTGAATTTTGCCTCCATACAATATTGTATCAAATGCCATCTCAAAGGTCTGAGCCATTGCTAACTTGTTCTAGCGTTTGAATATATTTGTTATTCCAAAGTTTATTGGGTAATTCATTCTTTGCAGTGGGGGATGCCCACCTGGCCTTTCAATTGCTCAAGCCAATCGTGTTAGTGGGAAGCACCCATTTAAAAATAATGTGATTTTACCAATAAAGGTGAGCAAGTTGAAGATTATCTTAAAATTGAAATCACTATACTACAGGATGATCTATATGTTTTTTTTTTTGGCTCTAAGTAGCTGGGGATCTTGAATGTCATTGATGCAATGGAGCTAGATCCTGAGCTCATTTATCCCTTATGCTTGTCTGCTTGTGTTGATTGGTACGTATATTAATTTTCAGTCTAATAGTGGTAAAAAAGGTTGCTTTCATTTCTCATCACCATGTTTTTTTCGTCTATTTGAGATGGGTAACTATGATTGATTTTTTATTTTTTTATGATTGTTGAACCAAGTCAAGAGCCTGTTGTTAAGAGAGGGGAAGAACTTTTGAAGAAGAAGGCTTCTGGTGCAAATTTAGATGATCAGAAGTTGATAAACAAACTGTTTTTACTATTTAATGGTATGGATGCAGATTATACTGCCAGTTTCGTTTAAAGAATTGGATAAAATTTATTTTCAAATGTCAAACATCAAATTGTTGATCTGTTATATGTCTATATATTATTAGTATCACTGTTATTGTTGTTGTTGTTGTTATTATACTTTGTGCATATTCTGACTACATATCTAAAGTTAGTTGTTGTGAGAATTGATAGCACTAGAAAATTTTCAGAACTTTGAATAAGACAAGTGGATGTTAGGTCCCATGCTTTACCTTGTTGCCATTTCAAATAGAGGAATGTGATTACATGGGATTTTTGGAAGGCTCTATTAAATTTATCCCTTGTAGGTGTTCTGCTCTCGTTTTTCTTTTTTGTTTAGTTTAATCATTTTTTTGTTGACGGGGTGCAGACTTGTTTTCAATGATAATATAATAGAGTGCCTATAGGGTTCCGTCTATATGTTCAATCAGAAATATCTACCATGTTATTTGAATTTTGTAGCACGAATAATGCTACTTATACAAACTCACACGTACAAACTGATGTGGTATCCTTATATGATCGCCACATCACCCCTGTTAATTAATGTCATTTATTATTAATATATATTTATTTATCAAATCACATTATGTCATGTCAGTTTGTATAGGTGAGTTTGTATAAGTAGTTTGTAAGAGTAGTATTACTCTTCTAGCACAGGTTAATACTTATTTTCTCTTTGATAGTTTTACTGTCACATAATATTATAAATACATATACATAAATATGTTATTATTAGTATAAGTTTTTCTCTACTGCTATACTGCTATATCTTGTAACTTCATAAACATATCAGACCTTTTGATGCAAACAGATATAGGTTTGGCTTACTGGAAACATTAGACTAGGGACTGATCCAAACGCTATTGGACCCAAGATTTCTTAAGGAGAAATCAGGGAAAAGCCTTGTATTAGTAAATATTTAAGTAATCTAGAGAAAACACTTATATAATTTATTGCTAGAAAACTGATTACATATTGTGGATGCTTTCCCTTTTATAGCACCAACCAAAAACAATTTTCTATGATTTTTAAGAGTGTGTTTGTTAGCATTTTCAAAAAACAGTTTTATGAAAAAACATATTTTCCCATGCATTTAAATCAATGTCAACTACATATCATTATCAAAATTTAAAATTTTTTTAAAGCCAACTGCACATTCCTACAGGCATTTAAAAGAGCTAATATTTTCCTAGACTTCGTTACTGTTGTTTTGTACAAAAAACAAGTTTGATACTTGACTCTTTAAATGTTTGCATATTAATTCAAATTCTCTCACGATGCCCTTTTACTGCTGTGACACTCCTCCCTTGCTCCGAGTTTAGTGCTGTTATTGTGTCTTTAACTTCTTTGCTAATGTAGGGAGATAGACCTCAGACATTGAAGGTCAAGTTTATTTCTTATTGTTTAGGCAAGTAACTTTATAAGTTCTCTACAATTTGTTGATGATTTTAAAAGACCCAATCCTCCTTTCGCTTAGCTTGGAACAAGAGCTTGCTGGACATCTTCCTTGTGTAGATAACTTGTTACCATGTCCCCTTGAAAGTGTTGGTAGCATATTTGCTGGTGCATTCTCCTTAGACTTGCATTTGACTCCAATCTTCTGCGTGATTCTTCCTGTATCTTACTTGTCAAAATTGCTCTATTTTCACCTTTTAAGTTTCTTTTCTCGATTTAAGGTATCAGAACTAAATCATAAAAATGCACAGGCCGTCTCCCATAAACAATTTCAAAAGGAATTTTGTTTGTTGACGGATTTTTAGAATAGTTCTAGGAAAATTTTGCTTGTGCAACTACTATTCCCATTGTTTCAGATTTGTGCCAACCAAGCATTTCAACAGATTTCCCAAGCTTCTATCAACAAGTTCAGTTTTCTCGTCTTTTTGAGAATTATGTGAAGTACTTTACTGCAGCTTAATACCTGTTTCTTTCATAAAGTTTTTTTAAAAAATGTGATAGAGATTGGAGACTTGACATGATTGATTTTAGAATCCCCATGCAAGTGCAATTTCTGGGAACTAAAAAATTGCAATATTTTCTGCAACGATCTGTAGTCCTTTTGCACCAGATGAAATGGGCCATTACTGAAAATGGGTCAACTTTCACAAAGATTGAATCCATTCTGCATTGATCTCTAAGTACTTTCATTAGAAAGTCAATGCATACATCTTCCTGAGCATTTGGTGGAACTGCAATGGTGTATACGGACTTGTACTCTACACTTTTCCTTCTGATTCTTGATGGATTTTGCAGCTTATCTGTACAGCTCTTCTCATCTTTTGCCAGAAGAACCTTTTTTAATCATACATGTCTTATCTTGCACAAAATGTTTACACACAACCCCTCTACCTAGCAAAACTGAACACAAACCTTGCTGCACTAAATACAATCACTCCAAATAGAGGCAAAGAAGGGAACGGTTCGATCTAGTTCGATCTAGTTCTTTGAATAGTCAAATACTTCAATATTTACTGTCATATTGGTTAGCACCAAGGTGTTGCTGCCAAATGCACTTATTGCTTTCCTACTTACTCCAGATATGTGTTTATCATCAATCTTATCTGTTGCTACTAAGAAACTCAGTCTGCCTCCACTTTTTTAGCTTCTTTTAATGTTCAAAAGTCTGTATATTTGCTTTTATTTTTCGAATACATAGATCATTCACCGTCTTTCTTTTGTTTTTTTTACATATATATGTACGAATAGATTATTAATCTCCTATACTAATCAACTTTGAGACACTTCATGCAGGTACTTTGGCAACTGAAAATATAGCTCCTCAATTGAAAGTAAGTCCTGGAAATGCTGTTCTGAAGGTTAAATTGATGTCTATTTTCTGCCGGTCTATTACAGCTGCAAACAGTTTCCCAGCAACTTTGCAGTGTATATTTGGCTGCATGTATGGTATGCAGAATCTCTAGTTCTTTATAGTTCATTCTTTTAGTTGCAAACTTCTATTACACCTCTTAGAACTTGCTGCTGTTTTGGGTGCAAGTAAATAGGTTGCTGGTAGTGCACAGATTCTAGTACAGTGTGAAATATGTTCCAAATAGATTGAAGTACATAAAACTTACCTGAGGTTTGGACTAATCACAGACAGATGTATAGTTTGAATAAATTAACTAAAAACTTTCTCAGGGTTGGCTGCAATCCGTTAGTATGTAACTGAAAAACAATAAACAAGCAATTATAAATCAAAACAAATTAACAGTGGAGAATGAGATTGAAATGATGATTTTACCAATTAAAATGTTCTGTTAAAGCAATTTTTAAAGGATAAATTTGTTAATTTATGTAAAATTAAAGAAAATACTAAAAGTTCTGTTCTTTTTGTGATTTTTGTTTTTGTTTTCAATAGGATTTAAGAATTGTAGTTGATCTTGAATTATTTTGAATTTTGAAAATGATTTGTGGTTGATATTGAATGTAAAATGTATTGGAACAATATATAGCACAGAAAACAGGATTTTTAGTTATAAAAAGAACGCAACCTAATTTTTTTCCAAGTTTTAGAATCTTCCAAATCCTTAACTACTTCACCATTAGCACTCCATAGACACCATTCACTTGTCAATTTGCCACATGTACAAACATGAAATGCTTTCACTTTCCATCAATTCATCATTATGCATGTGGAATTGTGTAATTTTTATTCATCAAATGACTGATACATCACTTAGCTATTTATACACCTAGTGGGATACAGAAACCCACAATCACATCCCTATAAATTAGGGATTACAATCACATCCCTGCAAGTCAGGGATTGTAATTATATCCTAGACAAATTAGTAATTACGTTAACTACCAAAATCTCCTATTCTAATGAAAGATGATTTACAACACACACTTACACAATTTTCTAAAATAAAGAATGCATTCCCACACTCCTCCTCAAGCTGGTGAGTGGATATTATCCTTTCCCAGCTTGCCAATAATTCAGTGGAATACAACTTTGTTCAACCCCTTGGTCAACACATCTGCAAGTTCTTCCGGTAGACACAAACAAAGTGCAAATTAGTCCACTGTTTAGCTTCTCCTGCATAAAGTGCCTACCGACTTCAATATACTTAGTTCGATCGTGTTGCAAAGGATTATGAGCAATATTAATTGCTGACTTATTATCACAATAGAGTCTCATAGGTTCTTCCTACTTTACCTTCAAGTCCTATAGTGTTATTTTTAGCCATAAATGCTCACAAATTCCCACTGCCATTTCTCTGAATTCAGCCTCTGCGCTCGATCTTGCCATAACATTTTGTTTCGTGCTTCTCCAAGTCATTAAAGATTTCCACCAAGAAAGGTACAATAGTCGGATGTTGACCTCCTATCAACCATGGATCCTGCGTAGTCTGCATCTGTACAAGCTTCTAGTGTTAATCTTTCTCCTTTCTTGAATGATATTCCCTTCCTTGGAGTTCCTTTTAAATACTGTAAGATCCGATACGCTGCTTGAAGGTGAATTTTCTTTGGACTATGCATAAATTGGCTTACCACGCTCATTGCATGGTTTATATCAGGCCAAATGTGTGAGATAGATCAATCTCCCAACTAGCTTCTGGTATATTCCTTTGTCAACAACAGTTTCTTCGTGGGCCTCACCAAGCTTATGATTCTCTATTCAATGGGTGTCTTTTCAGGTTTACGACCTAATTTGTCAATCTCCTTCAATAGATCCAGTACATATTTTTGTTGTGATGTGAAAATTCCATGTCGAAAATGAGCAACTTCAATACCAAGAAAATACTCTAGGGTGTGTTCTGTTTTAAACTCAAATCCTGTTTTCTGTGCTGCACATTTTTCAATGCATTTTACATTCAATATGAACTACATATCCTTTTCAAAATTCATAGTAATTCTAAATTAACCACATATTCTTAAATCTAATTGAAAACAAAAACACAAAATCACAAAAAGAACACACCCTTAATCTGCCAAGCTCCTTTAGCTTGAACTCATTCACTAAACACTTTCTTAATGCTTCTCTTCCTTCTAAGTCATCCCTTGTCACTACAATATTGTCCATATATACTAACAAAGCAGTCAATCCCTTGAAGTTGAGTGTTTAATGAATAGTGTGTGATTCTTTTGGCTTTGTTTGAATCCTATAACTGTCATAGCCTAGGCAAATCTACCAAACCAAGCTCTGGGGGAGTGTTTCAATCCACACAAAGCCTTCTCAAGTTTGCAGACCTCTTTCCCTTCTGAACTTGAGTCAAAATTGGGAGGAAGTTCCATATAAATTTCTTCATTAAGATCTCCATGTAAGAAGGTATTTTTTACATCAAATTGTTGTAAACTTCACCCTAGATTGGTGGCCAAAGACAGTAGTTTCTCACGGTATTCATCTTGGCAACTAGAGTGATAATCAATCCCATAGGTTTGTATGTATCCTTTTGCAACCAATCTAGCTTTATATCTTTCAAGGGATCCATCTACTTTGTATTTCATAGTAAAGACAATTTTACATTCTACTGGATTCTTTCCTCTTGGTAACTCCACTAACTCCCAAGTCTTATTCCTTTCAAAAGCCTCCATTTCCACTCTTATAGCATTTCTCCATTCCTTATGACTTATTGCCTGTGACAATGTTTTGGGTTATAGTGTTTGGGTGGGTGAGAAAGGTGTTGTGTTTTTGGGATAATTTTCCATAGGCCATGTAGTATGACAATGGGTATAATGGATATTGAGTAGTACATTTTCTTGTGCCTTTCCTAAGAGCAACAGGTAATTCGCAATCATTAATAGAATCAGGAATGTCTTTTTCATGAGATTCCGGTTGAGTAATTACCTCAATACTAGGGGCTAGTTCCAATGATTGAACTTGCATGGCTTGAACAATATATTTCCCCTTGAATAAACCTATAGTGGGCGCATAGCAATTTGAATTTGTTTTCCCTTTGTCATAAGCAGTGGGCGAGTAGCACTTTGAATTTGTTTGTCCTTTGTTATAGGTGTAATCGGTTCATTTTCACTTGGAATGGGTGTATTTGTGTTAAGGTCAATATAGTTGTCTGTGTATAGGATATCTGTGTTTGGGGCTGGTTTGGTTTCAGCTGTGTTTGGGGCTATGACTGGGCATTGTTTGGGTTCAAGTTCAAGTTTAGATTGAGATGAAAACTCTAGTAAAAGCAAATCTTTATGCTTATCTTCCATAAATAATTTCTCCCCCTGAAGATAAGGAGTAGGGAAATAGTTTTTTGTTTCAACAAATGTAACATCTGTAGAGATACAAAATTTTTTTGTGGGAGCATGATAACATTTATAGCCATTTTGTGGGGAGGAGTATCCTAGAAAAATACATTTGAGTGCCTGTGGATCTTTACTGTGAAATACAAAGTGGACAGATTCCTTGAAAGATATAAAAGCTAGATTAGTTGCAAAGTGATACATATAAACCTGTGGATTGATTATCTTGATACTTTTGCTTCAGTTGCCAAGATGTATACTGTGAGAATACTACTGTCTTTCGCCATGGTTAAAAACATAAAAGTATCACTAACTTCGAGCAACATGGCATTTCATAGCTACAACATCATCACAGAATCCGCTTCATCCCATGCTTCATATTTAGGATCTCATGGTTTGGGTCCAATACCAAGAAGATGGCTGAGCTTCCCTTTCCCTCTTAGAAAAGCTTAAGTAAATTGCTATCATTTCAAATAATTTTTTCCTATAAATCTGTAGGCTGCCTGAATACTCAGTAAATCTCCTTTAGATGGAGCATTCATACTATTAGTAACTTGAGTTCGAGGAGTCTTGCATTCTTCAACACTCTCAGACATGGCAACAAATCAGATTCAAAATCTGTAGAATAGAGTCTTGAGTAAAGAGGGAAAAAGGAAGAACAGCCTACAGGATTTTTTTTTAAGGGTTTCAAGAACAGAGTAAACTTGATACTGCAGAAACACCCCAAATAGAAAGAAACTTAGAAAAATGTTCAGCAATGAAAGCTAAAAGAATTCCCAAGTAGCCTATGGCTCTGATACCATGTGGAATTGTGTAATTCTTATTCATCAAATGACCGATACATCACTTGGCTATTTATACACCTATTAGGATACAGAAACCCAAAATCACATTCCTATAAATCAGGGATTACAATAACATCCCTACAAGTTAGGGATAATAATCTGATAGGATCTGCCTTACACACACAGCACAATTATAAAACCAGAACAGGATCGTAGAAGAGAAGTAGAGTAGTGGCAGTAGAGAGAGTTGAATTGAGAGAGAAATTATAGAGGTTTATTGACTGTTTGGCAGCAGACTTTCGAGAGGTCTGCCAGCTCTCCCAGGAGAAACATTCTCACACAATACTCCAAAACTGATCCCCCCTTTCTCTCTTCCTTCCTCCCTTTATATAATCTCTAACTAACTAGACAGTTATAACTAACTCCTCCAGTATCCCAAAAACAGCACAGCAATAACAGAAACAATTAACAACAAATTTACAATTCTGCCCTTTTCCCTCCACTGCCTTTGTAAAGTCTAGAATTAGTAAACTGGTGGAGGTCTATCATTACCCCCCGCCCAACTTTCACCTTGTCCTCAAGGTGAAGAGTAAGAAATTGATAGGATTAGTTTGCACTCTTAGCCTCTGTCTCTTTAGCCATAAGTGCAGTTTTCTGCCCTTCCTTCTCCTCCATAAGCTTCACTAAATCTTCTTCCTGCCCTTCTTTCCCCAATTCTCCTTTCATAAATTCTTGTAACTCTTCATCAATTTCAGTCCCATCATCATCCAGAATAATATCTACAATCTTAAGCATCTCATCCAATCTCCCAACTTCACTCAAAGCCTTCATCATAAACTTTCCATTGTTAAACAATGCATCAAGCACCGAATCATACGCCACTGCACTCAACTTCATACTGGAGTTTTCCCTCACAACCTCATTATAACACTCCCTACCTCCTTCTCCGTACCGTCGATGAAATAACCCTTCATGTCGTCTTGTGCCTCCTTCAAATTCTGTTTTAATTCATCCAGTATAGTCTCCCGTTCCTCCATCAACTTCTCCATAATAAGAACAGTTGTAAAGTTATTTCCAAAGGAGACCAATGGTGGTGGTGTAGGGACTTTATTAGCAACTGTCTTGGATAATTCCAGGTCAACCATTAACTCTTCGGCATAGTCTCCTAACACCTTAATCCCCTGTAAAATCAATACTATCCCTCTCCAAATGCCTTCACCCTGAATGGGGTTTCCAGTCCCTAATAACACCCCATACCCCTCAGTGTTATCCATAGGCAGCCCCATTTCCTGCACCAACTTCTTTGAGACAAAATTGTGGGTGGCTCCAGGATGAATCAGAACCACCACTTCTTCTTCTCCAATCATCCCTTTCAACTTAATTGTTTTAGGTGATGTAAGTCCAACTACAAAATTCATTGAGAGCTCTACAAATTCAGAATTAGAGCTGTTACCTTCATTAGCCTCTAGGACTTCGTTATCTTCCTCCAGTTGACATTCTGTCTCCTCTTGGACCACCATGACTTGGAACTCTTTGAATTTGCATCGATGTCCAGGTGCGAATTTTTCATCGCCGCGATAACAGAGAGCCTTTTTTCTCTTCCTCTGTACCTCTGCGTCTGATAAGCGTTTAAATTTAGGCTCCTGGTTTACATTTGAATGAAGTCTGGCAGTGGAGGCTTGGGAATTTGTTGGACTGTGGTTTCTGATGGAGTCAGTTGGAGGTATATTTGTTTCCCGTCCAAAATTAAATCCAGTCACAGACTTATGTGGTTTTAGGGCCAGATTTCTGTCTTCTACCCGTTGGGCCACCCCCATCACTCGGCCCAGCCCATTAGCCCTGAAAGCCTTCAATCCGGCCCGCATCTCTGGTTTCAAGCCGCCTTCAAGGATGTGCTTCGGTATGTCATTCATCGTCGACGCGATCCCCTCAAACCGCTGCCTATATTCCCTCGCCGTCCCCTCTTGTCGGAGCTCCAGAAATTGCTCCGAGATCCCTTCCTGGGTTTCGCGAAATCGTTCAAGCAGCAGCGATTTCAGTTCCTCCCACTGACGTATCGGCTTGCGTCGATCCTTCCACTGGAACAAGGCCAGAGCCTCACCGTCAAGACACACAGCTGCTGCCTCGATTTGTTCTACACCAGTAATGTGGTTAAGGGAGAAGTAGCGTTCAGCCTTAAAAACCCAGCCATCGAGATCGTTTCCATCAAATCGCGGCATCTCTGGTCGTTGCTGCAATCGATTACCTCCTCCGTAGGTTTCGCCGGCGTTGAAGCTGCCGTCAAACACCGACATCCCCTGCTGTCGACGCCAAACTCTGCCACGCCTCTCGGAGTCGCGAGAGATCTCGACTCCTTCATGGCCGCTTGGATCTCCACTGTCAGAGGTAGGCATCTCGCTAGCGTTGAATCTCCCAGACTCCAAAGGTGGAGCCGATGAACCCTTACCAGATCTTCCTAAAGCGATTTTCGAGTCTTTGATGTTCATTTCAGGATTTTTTTCTGTTTTACTCGTGAACTCCACCGCCATCGCCTCCAGCTTTTCCAGTATCGTCGCTAGATTCTGCTCAAGAAGCTGTACTATAGACACTCCTTCCTTGACAGCAACGATATCTTCCTGGAATTGGGTAAGTTTTTCTTCCATTATCTCTATTCTTACTTCCTCTTCCTTAGCCATTTAAGGATCGTCGCTCTGATACCAATTTGATAGGATCTGCCTCACACACACAGCACAATTATAAAACCAGAACAGGATCGTAGAAGAGAAGTAGAGTAGTGGCAGTAGAGAGAGTTGAATTGAGAGAGAAATTATAGAGGTTTATTGACTGTTTGGCAGCAGACTTTCGAGAGGTCTGCCAGCTCTCCCAGGAGAAACAATCTCACACAATACTCCAAAACTGATCCCCCCTTTCTCTCTTCCTTCCTCCCTTTATATAATCTCTAACTAACTAGACAGTTATAACTAACTCCTCCAGCATCCCAAAAACAGCACAGCAATAACAGAAACAATTAACAACAAATTTACAATTCTGCCCTTTTCCCTCCACTGCCTTTGTAAAGTCTAGAATTAGTAAACTGGTGGAGGTCTATCATAATCATATCCTATACAAAATAGTAATTACATCAACTGCCAATATCTCCTATTCTAGTGAAAGAATATTTACAGCACACACTCAGACAATTTCCTAAAATAAAGAATGTGTTTCCCATAATGCACAACAAAGATAATTTATTGTAATGAATGTTGTGGGGCTGGTGTGGCATTTGTTTTTTTTTCCCCAGTGGGCTTCAATCATTCCTTTCTACTTTGTTGTTTACAATATGATGGAGCTTCAACTGGAATATTTCAAGAAAGACTGCAGATGGTCAGCTTTCTTTTGTTGGAGATATTGGGAAATTAGTTTGTGAAGTAGATTACTGTATATTTGATAATTTACTTGTGCTTGCTTGCATATGAGGAAATATCATTGGCAGGTTGTTTATTTTTATCCTGACATTCAAAATATTGATTAGGAGAACACTTCTTTCTGTTTAGTAAACATGTAGATGGTTTTAGTGGTGAAATAACTCTTTGTGATATGTTTTTCTTTTCTCCGTACTATATTGTATCTCAATATTGATGCATGTATGAAGTGCCATGTTAAATCTCTATATAAGAATTTAGGATTGGGTTCCTATTAGATACATATTTGATTCTTTCTTTCCTATTCATATTTGATTCTCTCTTTCCTATTTTATTTCCCCTTATTGTACTATATATATGTATACCTCTTTACAATGGAATACATACAATTTTTTTCCTTAAATTCGTTTCTCCCTCTTTCTCTCACCATGGTATCAGAGCGAGGTTTTGATCCCCTCTTATACTATTTATTATTTAATTTTTGTTCGACCCATAAACCTTAAACCTCCCACCACCATCAACTTACTTTATCCCAATTTCATATTCCATCACCCCTTAAAAAAAAATAAAAAATTATAGTTACTGTTCATCAACTCACTGTTCACAAGTGTTACTGTTTATCGGCGCACTGTTTACCAGTGTTACTGGTCATCGGTGTACTGTTCACCAGTGTTATTCTTCACAACAAGTATTGTTCATAGACAGCACATAATTCGGTTTTTTTTCCCTTAAAAGTTTTTTCCGTCTGGTGGATCTGTTTGGAAGAAAAATTGTGTTTGGGGTTCCATGGCTTCTCAACCGTCTTCTAATCCTCCTGGAGTTGGTGGTTCCATCACAGCCGTAAAATTGAATGATTCCAATTACAAGTTATGGGTAAAAGCAGTAACCAAATACTTGATTGGCCAAGGGAAACATAATGATCTTATACAAGATCCTCTATCGTCTGATTCAAAGGAGTATGCTAAATGGATTCAAGAAGACAATTTGATTACTACATGGTTGTGGAATAGTATGGAGCCATCACTTGCGGCAACTGTGATGTGGGTTGATACTACCAAAGAGTTGTGGAATTCACTTCAAGATAGGTTTGGCGGATCTCAAAATGTCTCTCACATTTTTTATGTTTACTCTATTTTCTTGTCAACAAGGTGATAGAACTTTAAGTGAATATTTAGGAGAAATCGAAGGATTAATGGGTGAGTTTAACTCTTATCATCCTGTTACTACTGATGTTGAGACATTACGTAAACAACGCGAAGAATTATTTGTTGTCAAGTTCCTGTCTAGCTTAAATCTTGTCTATGAAAGTGCTAAGAATAGTATCTTGACTGAGAAAGATCTCTCAAGTCTTAAAACTGCATATGCTCGACTCCAACGGTTACTCACCTCTCAACATAATCAGGAAGCTTCTGCCTTAGTTGTGTCTGGTAGTCAAGACAGAGGATCCTTTTCTGGACGGAGTAGAGGACGTGTTAGAGGTCGAGGTGGAAGAGTTCCTTGTTCTCATTGTGGTAGACTTAATCATCCTTCAGAAAAGTATTGGGATAAGTTTGAAAAACCTGAATGGGCAAATCAAAGCTCTGAGGAGCGTCTTTCCGTTGGTTATTCATCTAACTCTCATGCTCCACCTTCTGCGCAGTTTGCTCATAAATCTGAAGGTCAACCAGCCAGTGAGCCTTCCGCTTCCTTAGTCCAAACAGGTAGGTCCACTACCTTATTTTCTTCTTCGTACCCACATCATTGGATTATCGACTCTGGAGCCTCTTTTCACATGAGTGGTAGTGATTCTCTTTTTAGTTCATTTATTCTTTCTAACAAATAGTCATCAGTCGTTCTTGCTGATGGTTCTAAAACCCAAATACAAAGGTCTGGAACCATTCGTACATCTAGTTTTCATTTATATTCAGTGTTACATCATATTTTTCATCTAGTGGTTCTAGACTTGATACTAGTCTAGTTGATCCTCCAATACCGGTGTCAGTTCTACCGTGTCCCTCTACTCCACCACTCCTAGTGTATTCTAGGCGAAAGCCACATCAATCCAGTGCTACACAAGATGATTTACCGCTTACTGATCTGCCCGTCACTCAAGCGTCTGCTTCTACTCCAGATCCGACTTCTCTTACAAATGAGTATTCCGATCTTGATCTCCCTATTGCTCTTCGTAAAGGTACTAGAAATTCTCAGAGGTATCCTATCTCTTAGTTTGTCTCCTTTAATACCTTAGCATTGTCTGCTCGTTCTTGTGCTTTGAGTTTATCTGTGGTTTCTATTCCTAAAAATTACCAGGAAACTTTGGCTCATCCTGGCTGGAGGAAAGCTATGGAAGATGAGATGTCAGCTCTCTGTGGTTATGGTATATGGGAGTTACAAAAATTACCAGACGGTAAAGAAGTGGTCGGTTGTCGTTGGGTCTTTGTTATCAAATATTATCCTGATGGTACTATTGAACGCTTAAAAGCCCGTCTTGTTGCTAAAGGAAGGGTACACTCAAACTTATGGTGTTGACTATGTTGAGACTTTTTCTCCCGTTGCCAGGCTCAATTCAGTCCGCATTCTCATTTCTCTTGCTGTGTTTTTTGGCTGGCCTCTCTTCCAGCTAGATGTCAAAAATGCCTTCTTGTATGGTGATTTACACGAGGAGGTTTATATGGAGCAACTACCTGGATTTGTTGCTCAGGGGGAGTTAACCACCTCTGTTTGTAAGTTAAAGAAGGCTATTTGTGGTCTGAAGCAGTCACCTAGGGCCTGGTTTGAAAAATTGAGTGGCGTTTTGGCTTCGATCAACTTCTCCCGTTGTCAATCTGATCACTTAGTGTTTATTAAACATACAAGATCAGTTATTGTTATACTTGTGATGTATGTAGATGATATTATTGTGACTGGAAGTGATTCTAATGGCATAGAAGAAGTGAAAAGACAGTTAAAGACACATTTTTAAACAAAAGACTTGGAGAAACTCAGATACTTTCTTGGTATTGAAGTTTTAAGGAGTAAAGAAGGTATCATTTTGTCTCAGAGAAAGTATGTGCTAGACTTACTTGATAAGACGGATATGTTAGGGTCTAAGTCAATAGAGACTCCTATGGATCCTAATGTAATATTGGATGGTGATAGCAGTCTAGATTTTGAAGATAAGAAAAGATATGGAAGTCTTGTGGGAAAGTTGATTTATCTTACTGTCACTAGACCTGATATTACTTTTGCAGTAGGAGCAGTTAGTCAATATATGCAAAATCCGAAGAAGATCCATTGGGAGGCAGTATGTAGAATTCTACGATATCTAAAACAGTCCGTTGGTAAATGAATTCTTTACAAGAAAGGTAAAGAGTTGGACATTGTTGGCTATTTTGATGCTGATTGGGCTAGATCCAAAACTGATAGGAAGTCCACAAGTGGATATTGTATTTTCTTGGGAGGCAATCTAGTGACTTGGAGAAGCAAGAAACAAAATGTAGTTGCAAGATCCAGTGCAGAGGCAGAGTATCGTGCTATGGCTCATACAACATGTGAGATTATGTGGGTCAAGAATTTTTTAACTGAGATTGGAATTGATTTCAAAAAGCCATCAAAAATGTTTTGTGATAATATGGCTGCAACATATATTGCTAGCAATCCAGTTTTTCATGAAAGAACTAAACACATTGAAGTAGATTGTCATTTTGTTCGTGAGGCTGTAATGAGTGGAGAGATTATCAATTCTTATGTTAAGTCTGAAGACCAAATTGGAGATCTTTTTACCAAGGCAGTTCATAAATGAGTTTTTCTTTATCTATGTTCCAAGTTGGGCATCGAGAATATCTATACTCTAACTTGAGGGGGAGTCTTAAATCTCTATATAGGAATTTAGGATTGTGTTCCTATTAGATACATATTTGATTCTCTCTTTCCTATTCATATTTGATTTTCTCTTTCCTATTTCATTTCCCCTTATTGTACTATATATATGTATACCTCTTTATAATGGAATACATACAATTTTTTCCCTTAAATTCGTTTCTCCCTCTCTCTCTCAACATGCCATATATTTATTTGTTGGGAAAGGATCCGTTGACACAAAACTAGACACAAATTTCTAACCATTGATCAATGTAATTCAATAGTGGAGATAATTGATGAGTTGGCAACATTAAATGCAACTTGTTGACTTTCAATCTCAATTATTGGATTTTGTGAAATCAATGGCTATAAATTTGTGTTAATAAATTGTGTCAAAAATTTGTATTAAAAGATCCCCTCCCCTATTTATTTTGCTTAATAGCTTAATATCTGTTGTGATATCATTCTGCGATGGTGATATGGGTTCCCTATGCTTAATCTCTTCCCTTGCCTGTTGAAATTCTGAAATCTAATAGGAAGTGGTACAACCTTAAGGCTGAAGCAGCTGGGAATGGAGTTCACCGTCTGGGTTTTCAAACATGTAAGGACACCTTATGTTTTGGTTTTCTGATTTATTTGTTTGCCAAGTGACTTCTACTGGAAGGGGATAGTGTGGCATATATATATATATATATATATATATATATGGTAGTTAGTCAATTGATGGTTGTTACCACATTATTGGACAAATTCATTGATGGTTTGCATGGCCAATTTTTGATTTTCTATGCGACTGAGCGCCTTATCACTTAAATATGTATGGCCTTTTTATTTGTGAACTGCGAATTTCAAGTGCTCTTCCAGTTGCAATTTCAGTTCCTTTCTCTTTTACTGTGGCTGTATGTTGTGGATTTCACTAGTCATTTTTTATTTTATTTTATTTTTTTAATTTTTTATACACTGCATAGAATTTTTGGTGGTCCTTTTGTTGGATTTCTTTGTGGAGATTTTGTTCACCTTTGTATCTTCTCTTTTCTTTCAATTTGAAAGCCTCTTTGATTCTTCTCCTAAAAAGCAAAAAAGTTTTTGAACATATTAATATTTGCATTTTTTCCCCATTTATTGTTCTATCTCCAGCCCTCCAACTTGAGTTCCCAAGAGGCATATCATCTTAAATTAAATGGGATTTCAAATTTCAGCTTCATGTCAATATTTTCAATGTCCAGAAATTTTTCAGTTGATATTTAATGTTTGAATATGGCAATTTTTTTTTGTACACTTTTATTTTTGTTGTATTCAGGCAAACCTTGATCAACTAAAGCTTATGGGTCCTGTTATACTAAATGGGATTTCAAAATTACTCGATGGTTTTTCATATTTGGAATCAGGTTTGCTATGCAAATGAAGTTCTTTGAGCTTCTTCAGTACATTTTTGGAATTCTTATTATTGTTGGGATAATATCACAACCTTTCCTAAGGTTAGGCTTAATGGTAAGCGGAAAGTGACTTTGGCATTTATATTATTGCGCTTCTTTAAGTTATTGTTTTTCTCTATCATCCAAGTCCCACTACTGGATTTCGTTTAATTCTAAATTAACGAAAGATTTAAAAAAACATTTTTACTGTTTTGTTTTCATCCCTTTCTTCCCTTCTTCCTCAGTGGAAAAACCCTAATATGAAATTAAACATATCCAAAGGTGCAAAACAATATTTCATAGTTTAACCAAGCTGCACAAACCCACTTGAAATCTGCCAAAATTCCACATTCAAAACAAACCCAAACTGTAACTTAAAGAGTGCAGTGCTATAAATGCCAAAGTTGCTTTCCACTTAATGTTTAAGCCTAATCTTAGGGGTAGTTTGTGATTTACCCTATTATTATTTTTAATTTTTAGATTGACCTAATTTTGGTATTCACTCAGATGCCATTGGTAGGGAGACCAAGAATTTCTCTTTTCAGGCGATTGGATTACTTGCACAGCGCCTACCTCAACTTTTCAGGTCTCTTAGCTTCTCTCTCTCTCTCTCTTATTTTTATTTATTTATTTTTAATACTGAGAAATCTCTCGACCCTTTCCTTGTTTATTGAGTTCTAACTGGGGTTATTCTCACCCTAAAAAGCTTGACAGCCAAGAAGCATATACGTAATGTGTGTGTGTGTGTGTGTGTGTGTATATATATATATATAAAGTAGGTGGCTTCAAAGGGATTTGAACCCTTGACCTCAATGATGGGATCAAGAGCTTTTTACTTTCTCCTCATTTTTGTGCTGGTTCCATCCTTTTTGCTCAAATGAATAATTTACTACTATTTTGTCAGAGACAAGATTGAAATGGCAGTACGCCTTTTTGATGCATTGAAAGTGGAGGCCCCATCTCTTCGTCTCATAATCCAAGAGGCAACCAATTCTCTTGCTGCTGCTTACAAGGTCACACTGCTTTACATCTGTTTTAGGTTTTCTTTCATTTTATGAAAACATTATTGTTAATTTTGTCCATACCCTGTATGGTGAAAGTAACACTTATTCTCCAATGGTTTCATAAAATGACGTGCACCTTTGTTTCTGTTAATTAAGTTTGGGGACTACAGACCTCTGACATGCAGAATTTTAAAATCACCAAATTGCCCTGAGTTTACACGAAATATCTTGCAATTAACATAATCCTATGTTCTCATAAATATTACTTGGTGTTATAAATACTTTTATCTTTTCATAATTTAACTTAAAAAGCTTTACAATTTCGGAACTACAAGAGAAAAAAAAAAGAGAGATAAAACTAATATGACTTTTATAGAGAAACAAAATTGTGTTCTCTCACTTATTTATATAAAGACGGTAACAACATTGTGTTCTCTCGCTTATTTATATTAAGACATTAACAAAATTGTGTTCTCTCACTTATTTACATAAAGACATTAGGATGTGTTGTTTTTTGCTTTTTCAAATTTGTTTTTGTCAAAGAATTTGTAATAGGATTTAATCTGCCAATATTTGAAAATATGTTAAATAACGTTTTTGTTAAAATAAAGAAAAATATGTAAATTACTGAATGTGTCGTAAAGTTGTTCCTATGAACTACTTTTTTTGAAAATTACTTGAATTCTGGAGGCACAAAAGACGAGGACTTAGTTTGTCTATGGAAAAAGAAACCTCATCCCCTGCATGATGATCAAAATTCTTTGAATGTTGGATATAGTTGGCATCTTAAGTCCATGTTTAAAAGATGCTTCCTCTATGCAGTGCCCGTAATTTACATCTTATTTTCAGTTATCATATTTTATCTTTTGTTTCTCAATATAAATTATTACTTAATTATTTCCTCTGGCTGTACTTATATGGTGACGTTACTGATACTGGCTTACTGATTGAGCGTCAGGGAGCACAGCCCGACGTGTTGATGAATTTGGAGAAACTTCTGCTGAAAAATTCTCAAATGGTATTGAACTTGTATCTGTGACTTTTAGTGTTGCTTAATCCATCCAGGTTCTACTTAAAAGTGTGAATAATTTGGTTTATCTGACTATTTGTTTTTGCATATAACTTGGGGTTCATAATGGCAACTTAGTTTTTTCTGCTGATCAGGAACAAAGTGAAGTACGTTTCTGTGCTGTTAGATGGGCAACTTCTTTATTTGATTTGGAACATTGCCCTAGTCGGTTTATTTGTATGCTTGGGGCAGCAGATGCTAGGCTGGATATAAGGTAATAATATAGGCTAGAAAAATTTATGATGCAGAACTACTATATGTTACATTATTATGTTAACTTCATTTCATGCTTTCTTAGAAATTTTTGCCTCTGATCCAAGTAGGGGTGGGAATTTTTGACACGACCCGCGAACACGACACGAACACGACACGAACACGCTACACGATTAATAAATGGGTCGGGTTAGTGTTGAAGATATTCAACACGCCAACCCGTTTAATGACACGAATAGTTAAATATATTTTGTATATCCTTAATATGTAAATTCATTTAATGATATAAATTATTACCTACTTATAATATATATATTATAAAACTGAAATTTTTATACTATAAAATAAATTAATTTGTAAAATAATAAATTATGATGATTTTAATAATATTTTATACTAACAATAGTTTATATTTTAAAAATAATTTTAATTGATCTAAATATAGAGAATATAATATATTATGTATAATTAAGTTAAACAATTAAGTAAATTATGTGAATTAAATATGACACGATTACGACACGTGGGTAACACGTTTAATAATCGGGTGGGTTTGGGTTTCATGTTTTGACACGAATAATTAAATGGGTCGACACGACACGACACGACACGAATCCCACCCCTAGATCCAAGTAAAATCCTGTAAGTTGTAACCACTTAGGGCCCAATTAGTGGTAAAATATCACTGGGACCTTTGCAGTGCAAAGACATGAAATCAGTTTTTGTTTTCAAACCCAAACATGACAAACATCTAGAATAACAAAGCCCATATAAACCTAATAACTTTTCCCAGATTTTTTTTTTTTTTTCATTCAGACGAAGTTTTTGGCGTATAAATTCCTGAAACCAAATAATCAACATCATTGTTACCCTTAATCAAAACTGAAACAGAGAGATCCTTATTGTAGAATGTAACACCTCAATTGTCCTCACATTCCAAACAACTAAAATACGTCCAGATCTACCCAGAGAAGGAAGAAAAATTCAATCTTTAAATCTGGAACCCTACAGACTTACCACAATAATTCTATGAACACTCTTCCTTGTAGTCCCCATAAGAATTACAGTATTAGGATTAGCTATATAAGTAACTTCTTTAATCACACTCCTCTTTCTACATTTCCCCAAGTCTCTCATGCTCCAACTCATAATCTTCATAAAGGAAGCTTTGCCTTCCTAAAAGCTTTAACAGCTTTTAAATAATAATGGATATCAGATTTGGGGTTTTTAATACTCTTATTCCTTTTCTCCATGTCTCCTCATTCTTCCCGTAAATCTTGGCAGTTTTTTTCACCATAAACAATAGGCTGCACATTCATCATCTCTAAAAGGTCTTCAAACTGTGGCTAAAATTTCTCCTTTTTTTATTGATTTAGTTTATACTGGATGATCTGTTTTCTTCCATCACCCTTAAACCGCAACTGTTTGTCCTGTTCTTTAAAAAGAGCATCGAAATGAAGACCCTGAAAATCATCATAGTCATTCACAGATTTCTCTGAATCAGCTCCTATGTTGTTGCAACAAAACTCATCTTCTCCATCACTGTCTGAACCACTAACTCTTTCTGAACAAGAGTACTGAACAAGTTGTCTCATGTATGCTTATCAAACTCTCTCTCATCCTTTCGGTTAGGAAGGTAAGCTTCAATCTCTTCTAAACAACACTCTTGATCAGCCAGGAGATTATTGACATTAAATTCGTTCCATCGCCAACATAATCTTCCGAGTCAACCTTAACTGTCTTCTCAGCACAATCTTCTTCAGATGTGTCGTCTTCAGATGCATACCTCTTTGCGTACAAATCTTGGGAAGCCTTTCTTGGCTTTCTCTTGTCTTTATATCTGCATCTGTAAAGGAGTTCAGCTTGTCTCATTCTTTTTTCATTTTAATGGAAAAGAAAAGAAATTGAAAGAGACTGAATATCGATGGAGGAGAACACTAGTAGTTTTTGATACAAATGCTTTTTCCTGATATGGCGACCATATTTTTATTACTTTCTTTTTAGTAATAGATTTCCACCAGTAAAATTATGAAAATGATAACATTACCATCCATCAATGCAATATTGAGTTCAGTCTGTATAAGAAAAACCCACCAGATTAAACAAAATAGAAGCTTCAAATATTACTGCTTTCCAGTTGCACTCTTAAAGCATCTCAATCACACAAAGAACATTCCAGAGTTCCAGATCTGGGATCTGCATAGATTTGTCAGCAATCTATCAGCAAATGTGATATATAGTCAAGTTTCTTCCTCACCACCATCGCTATTACTTTTCAAATAGAGCTCCATTGGGTATCGACTGGTTTAGTTCCAAACTGTCTAATTAAACTTTTGGATTGCCTCAGTGCTGTTCTTATCCTTTTCTTGTTATTATATTGCTATTAAGAATCATTGAACCCATTTCGGTTCAAAGTTTATGCTGTGGAATTTGTATATCGACTTTTTTACACTCTGATACTCAAAAACAGTTTGAAGTTTGTTAGCTTGTAAAATGTAGCAAGTCGATTGACTTAGAATAGACTAGATTCCTCATGTTGTATTTTTTTTTTAAAATTATTATTATTTCTTTTAACCTCTTTCCGTGTAAACACAACTTATCTCAGTTCTTCTAATCAGGGTTCCTTACTTTTCGTTTTCTCAGTAACAGTTAGAATTTAAAGCTCTGTTCTTTTTCCACTCCAGGGAAATGGCACTTGAAGGCCTCTTTCCTATGAAGGCTGAAAGAACAATCAGTCAAAATCTTTATCTTAGATACCCAAAGCTTCAAAGCATGTTGGAGTATATTCTTAAGCAGCAGCCCAAGTTGGTAGAATCAGCTGAAATGAGGGAACATATGCTGCTTTTTCCCTCAAAAACATATGTGGTCATGATTCAGTTTTTGTTAAAGTGCTTTGAGTTGGAGTTGGAGCAAGACAAAGCTTTAGGAAAATCATTCGAGTTTCTGTCTTCAGTAGAAACAATGTGTTTACTGATAGAGCATGCTATGGCAATTGAAGGGTCTATTGAGCTACATGCCACTGCTTCCAAGGCTTTGATTACAATTGGATCTCATCTTCCGGAGGTTTGTTAACATAGTTTTCTCAACCTGATTGCATTTTCTTTTGGTTTTCTTGTTGTATAGTTTCTTACTTGGCAGACTGTTGTTCACTGTAGATGATTGCATCACATTATGCTCTAAGAATTTCATGGCTAAAGCAATTACTAAGTCACGTGGATTGGGATACTCGTGAATCTATTGCACGTTTGCTTGGTATAGCTTCGTCTTCTATTCCTTCCTCTGCATCTATTGCTCTTACAGACGAACTTGTTTCCACGATTAGTGGAACACAGAAGCTAAGGTTTGTAGCATCTTTGTTAGAGGAATTTTGAATAAGCAATAGGAAGTTTTCAATTTGTTTAGTTTCTATTTTATACTTTTTTGATAGTTTATAGTGTATATTATAAACTAGAATTCTGATTCTAGGCTTGATTTAACATATGATTCAGGTTTGAGGCACAACATGGTGCATTATGTGCCATTGGATATGTGACTGCAGAATTTGTGGCTAGAACACCTCCTGTAAGTAGTATAATTTTGTACTTGCTGTGGTCTATATTTGTTCAAGTATTTCTGTGCATGTTCCTGTAACTATATGATTTGATGACTAATTAAATACATGTTGCTGGACGATATTCACTTGAAATGTTCCTTTATCATAACATAGAATCTGTATACTTTCTTGTGCTAGGTTGAACTCTTTAGCTTGTCGAATTTGTTTTCAGGTTATGAACTTTCTGAACATGTAATTCTTTTTGTGCATAAGTCTAGATTTACACTCTCTAAGAAGTTAGTTGACGATATTCTTAGCATCACTTTAACTTGAAATATTCCTTTATCATAACATAGAATCTGTATACTTTCCTGTGCTAGGTTGAACTCTTTAACTTGTCGAATTTGTTTTCAGGTTATGAACTTTCTAAACATGAAATTCTTTGTGCATAAATCTAGATTTACACCCTCTAAGAAGTTAGTTGACTTATGTTTTGCCACTTTCATTTGATAGATGACGTCTGTTCTAAAGTAGCTAGCTAAGTATTTTGATATAAGCCTTGTGACGGGGAATCAGTAACAAGAACTAACCAAAATCAAGAACAAACAATCCCTAATCAAACACTCACACTCACAAACAATCGACCAACAATCTGTTTGAATACTCCTTTAATATATATCAAATACTCAATGTCTAACAAAATAATAATGAAACCTTATATTTATACTAATCAAGGCATATTGGAATTTGAGTCAAATTAGGAAAGTCAAAATCCCTAAACTAACAATTTGAGTTTGAATCAAATTAGGAAAAGTCAAGATCCCTAAATCGTAAAATTTCTAATTTAATTAAACTTTAAACAACTAAATTATTGAAAAGACTTAATTATCTCTAACATAAAAATAAACAATGCTGCATCAATTCTTCGTTGCTTAGAAAACTTGACTCCTGGCGAGTTGCTCAGGGCGGATGTTGCCAAAACACGATAAAGCATCAAGTTTTGTCTTGCATAAACATAGGTATGTCGTCGATCCAAGTCTACACTTCACGATAATCTAAGAACATAGTACTAGTGGTTGAAAACTAGGCAATGTTGCTTTGATAGACGTCAATGTTGGTGAAGAAACAATCCACATCATAGGAGATTTCAAAATAGAGATAAGCATGCCTTGGTTTGAGCTTTGATTCAACATATTAGAGACTCTCAAGAAATCAACTTCAATTTTGGACTTGGAGATAACTTCTTGAAGTAATTTTGGAGACTCAAAAATTTTTTCTTCACGAGATAATTCAATTTCAATCTTTAGTTTGGAGACTTCAACTTCAATCTTCGGTGTGGAGTCTTTTTTTTTAGATGGATGAATGATTTCAATTGGCTTCTCATCAACTACTGGCACAACTTCAATAGGATGATCTTCAACCTTGAAATCTTCAACATGCGTAGGCTCAATTTCACCTATAAGCTCTTTCTCAATAAGACTTTTTTCAATCTTGACTTCAACATCATTATCTTGAATCTCAATCTCATAATCATCTTCACTTGGAACTTCATCATTCATAGCTACTTTCTCAACATCTTTCTCAACTTCTTCTCTTGCACATAGAACTTGATTTTCTATAAGTTCACACTTGGTAGGTTGGACTTTCTCACAAGGATATGGGATAAAAATAGATGAAGGATCACTTTGGGGAGGTGTTTGAGTGAAAATAGGTAAGTTCTTACAAAACTCATGGTATTAGGCAATTAATCTATCTAATCTATCCAAATTAACTTTCTTATCACAATACTCATGATTTTGAGATCGATAACGTACCACTTTTTGATGCTTGGGCATATATCTAGGCCTAAGATGTGAAGGTATAAAAGTATCAATTACTAAACGTTTCATTTCGTCCTATGTTGGAAGTTCTCCCGTTCTTTCTAGATATTAGCGCTTAACCATCCACATTTAAAAGCAAAATCTCTCAGTTGTTCGCACCACAATCAACCATCATATCTTCTAGAAGATCTACATCATAAAAATATCGCTCTAAGCTATCAAACCAGTGAAGAATTTCTTTAACATAATGACAACGGAAGTCAGGAAGAATAATTTTCACATAAGGACGACAAAGAATCCCATAAAAATCTAAACGTTTATTGAAAGTAATATCATATTTCTTACATTCATAGTTGCTTTCATAACCCCAATAAGCCATTGGGATTAAACTACAAAAGTGAAAGGTATGGAACGTTGTACAAAAACGGGTCAAACTACAAATTCTAAGATATTAGAGGACTCCAAGTGACTTTGTAAAGGTCCAGGGGCTGACTGGTATTATCCAAGCGAGTCTAAAATCTGATTTTTTGAGTTTTGAAGACTTTTTGGTAGGAATTAGTAGTCGGCAAAGAAGGGAAAGTTGACGGAGAGGGGCTGATCTATCACTCGGTGGTGGAGGTGAGACACCATTTGCCGGTCGGCGGCGATGAACAGTGACAATGACGAACGGTTTTTTTGCGTTTTGAGGGGTTTCCGGTGGGATTGTGGTGACAATGATGAAGGGAAGAATGATGGAGATGGCCTGATCTATGAGTTGATATATTCGATGATAGGTGATGCATCGGTGGCCGACGATGAAAAGTAACTCCGGCAATGAACAGTAAGGAACAGTGACTGTGTTTAGGGTTTATGGAATTTAGGATGAATTTTGTGGAACGATGTTAAGCTCTGATACCAAATTGACGGGGAATCCGTGACAAAAACAGACCAAAATCAAGAACAAACAATCTCTAATCAAACACTCGCACTCACAAACAATCAATCAACAATCTGTCTGAATACTCCTTTAATATATATTAAATAATCAATGTCTAACAAAATAATAATGAAACCCTATATTTATACTAATCAAGACATATTGGAATTTGAGTCAAATTAAGAAAGTCAAAATCCTTATTTGAATCAAAATCTCTAAGCTAACAATTTGGGTTTGAATCAAATTAGGAAAAGTCAAGATCCTTAATTGAGTTAAAATCCCTAAATCATAAAATTCCTAATTCAATTAAACTTTAAATAACTAAATTATTGAAAGGACTTAATTATCCCTAACTTAAAAATAAAGTAGGCTGCATCACCTTGCTTTCTATTAGGCAATTTGAATTGCTATTATGGTAGGATTATAAGCATCAATATCCATGTTATTTTGATATCTCACTATTTGATATACTAACCTTTTGATTAACCCAAGAAAGAGGGTGCAATAACTTACTATTGACTTAGTGATTATTTTAGCAATTCTTACAAATTAAACAAATTGATGCCATGGTGATCGGAATGGTCCAATGAATAACACCTTGCGATAAAAGGAGTAATGGTAGGAGAGAACAAGTAATTTGTCATGGCTCAATCTTAATCAAGCCTATTGCTAAGCCTTGTAGCTACATCGCCTTGAGGATTCCACAATCATCAATGTTTTTGTTTAAGACCAACTGATTGACCCATGGCTATGGGTGTCAGTTAAATCTATGGGTGTCAGTTAAATCTTTTCAATTATCAATTGTCAAGAGGCTATATGACATTGTTGAAGATGTTATATGAATCTAACTAGAATGAGGAATGAAAGTTGAGGGACATTCATTGATGAGAAACGGAGTTCCTCAAATTAAAAGAAAGGGAGGGAGATATAGATAGAGGAAAGGGGAGAAACAATAGAAGAAATTTAGGGAGAAATAAAGTGAAAATTGAGGGAGAAGACAATCTTTTTACCAAAAGATCAAAAATCCATATTCAACGACCTAAAAAATAAAATAACTAAAGACACTTATTTATAGTGCCGACAATCATAACTTCACTAGGAAATAGAATCTATTAGGAAAGAGAATCTAATTCCAACTAAACAAGAAAATATCAAAATTAAATCCTAGATAAAATAGTAAACTATAAACTAGAAAAATAACTCAAATTAGGATTACTTCCAAATTAAGAAGTTAAAATTCCTAATAATAGTCAAAATCCCTAAAATCAAAATTAAAATCCCTAATTTATTCCTAATATGTCCTACATCACTCATGCTACTGTTCTATCATATGTTTCTGGTGACATTTAATCATCGGCTCTAGAAATCAGTAGGTTTCTACAATTGTATAGATTGATCTCAACCATGTATAGGTCAATTTGTTTCCGAAAGTAGGTATACAGTTCTGCTATTTGTAGTTGTATTCTTATGCTGGAAAATGACAAAAAAGTTATATTTTCATTCATTTTCAAAATGCAATCAGAGTACAAAACTGATGTGTGGGGGTTGGGTAATTGCTTTTTGTATGAACTTTGTGTAACAATTTCCAACTTTAGATTTTGGGAAAGAAAAGTTGGAACACAGCTGTCACTAACAAACTATTCTTTTTTAACTAAGTAATTACTTCCTTTTTCTTATTTCCTGATCTTTGTTTAGTTAATGATATGGAAATTATGTAACATAATTTTTTTATCAGTCTGTCGTCTTTATGTTGTTAAGATCTTGGTCCACACAATCTTGCATCGTCTTTATTTACGAACATATCAAGCTGTATGTGTTCAACCTGTAGGTTGGTTTTGTTTCAATAAAATATTTATTTCAGTTGCTACCCTGAAGGCTTTGAATTTTATCTTATATTTATTCATCTAAACAAAATCAATTGTTTGCAGATCCCAGAGACATTGTTTCAGCGTATTCTTAAATGTCTGATTGATGTGGTTATTTCTGACACTGCAACATTAGCCTCCGTTGCTATGCAAGCGTTAGGTCATATTGGACTCTGTGTACCATTACCCTCCCTTGTTAATGATTCTGGTTCAGGTGAAGTTGTTATATGATAGTGTTATGGATTTCATGACTGTTCTTTCTAATATATATGCACATAGGATGGATGATTGATGTTAACACAGTTGAATGCAGTTGACATTCTGGAAAGTTTACATGAAAAGTTGTGCAAGCTACTCTCTGGTGATGATACTAGTGCCATTCAAAAAATTGTTATCTCACTTGGACACATTTGTGCAAAGGAAACATCACCGTCACACCTAAATATCACCCTTGATTTGATATTTAGTCTTTGTCGGTCAAAGGTGGGTCCAAGAAATTGTTATCTGTTTTATGATATCTATCAGTAGTTATTGTCTTCAGTTGCTTTCAACTAGTGAAGCGAATCAATAGCACAGTGTTCCTTTGGTTAAGTTGGCGCATATGTCTAATATCGGCAGTTCCTGAGTTGCACAGGTTGAGGATGTATTGTTCGCTGCTGGGGAGGCTCTATCATTTATGTGGGGTGGTGTTCCTGTGACTGCTGATGTAATTCTCAAAACTAACTTTACTTCGCTTTCAATGGCGTCGAACTTCCTTATGGGGAACATGACCTCCTCATGGTCAAAATATAGCTCTAGTGGGAAAAATGAAGCAAATGAAGACTATCATGTCACAGTGAGAGATGCAGTTACTAGAAAGCTTTTCAACGATCTTTTATACAGTAGCAGAAAAGAAGAGCGCTGTGCCAGATCTGTTTGGCTACTATCACTAACAATGTATTGCGGTCATCATCCAACCATCCAAAAAATGCTTCCAGAAATTCAGGTCTGTTGTGTAGTTCACAAACCTAACTTTATTTTTTTCTTTTATAATTTCTAAAATTCTTCTAAAATATATGTGATTGACTTATGTGTCATTATTCAGTTTTAGACAAACTGCTTCTTTTTAATATCTGCATTTTACTTTGCCAGTGCTAGATTTTATTTTTATTTTTTTTTAAGGTGTTTTAAGATTTTAAGACTAGAAAACTGTGGTTCTCCATTGGATCCTATGCTTCATTAGATAAGAAGTCTGAATTGGGGCTCTTGAAAATGCTGCCTGTAATAGTAGACTCCAGCGTTGGAGAATTCAATAATTAGAATCCTAGCTCATATTTCCTAAATGGAAGGGCTGAAGACAAGTTGTTACTAGTTAGTAGTCTGAAGCTGTTGGTCCATTGATGAATTCATTATAAGTTAGTGGAACAATGTATCTCAAGTTTATTCTCAATAATGGGCATATGCCCCTATCCGAACCGACCCGACTAAGTTTGGGTATTTTATTTGGCCACCTGACCACACCTGAAGATATAGGCATTCCTGACATTAACCGTGCATGGTTGGGTCGGCTCGGTCGGATGAAGTTGGGTTTGACCTCAATTTTTACCAAACTTTTAAATTGATTTTTAATATTTAAGATTTTGAGTTTGGACTTTTATTTAAGTTTGGGATCATCAGTTTCTCTCAGAACATTTTTTCTTTTTGCAATTATATGTTTACAAGTAAAATACAAAATATAAATTTTAGATTAATCTATTAGTTAATTTTTATGATTGGTTAGTAATAAAAATATAGAAAATATCTGATTGAAACAAAAAATTTACAGAACCTTCCCAATCAAATATTTTAACTAAAATTAACAAAATTAATACAAAATACTCATCAAATTCTAAAATATAGAAGACTAACATATTCTCTTTTTTTTCCTTTAATCATCTAGCACATAAAATAATTAACAAACTTTGCAGCATGTTCTAGAAGTGGCAATGCAATTACACTATGTGAATATATATAAAATAAATTTATAACTCTTGATCTCACCAAATCCAATGATTGAGTTTAAAAGTAAAAGAATTCCTTTCAATGCTGTTAACTTATCAATCATCTCAACCATTGAATTTTGTTGATCAATGACTAGAAATTTGTGTATAGTTTTGTGTCAAAAAATCCAACCCCATATGTATGAAGTAAACAACCAAAAAATGAGTGAAATGAGTAAGCAACGACAGCTTATTGCTACCAAGTTATCTTACCCAATTAAATAAACAAATATCGTGAAGCAATCAAGTCCCATGAAAATATAAAACCTCAAAAAAAAAAAAAAAAAGGTAATTCACAATCTTTCGCATTTCTTATAGCAACCAAATAGAGCATGAATGAAAATTATTTACAAGAAAAGCATAATCCACTCAAGCATTTTACCAAACAATGTAGAGCCCACACCCAAGGGAGAAGCTTAAGCTAAAAGGGAGAAGCTTGATTTAATCCTTTAAGGGTATTATAGAGCCCACACTCAAGGGTAGGTGGCATTAGAGGCTTCAGAATGCCTCAAATGTGGCACCAATGCTTGAAGGCAGTTAGTCCTTTAACACTTGCTCAATTTTTCCCAGGGGTTGTTGAGTTGTGGGGTGATGATAGGCCCTATAACCCAAGGGATGGAGATTTTACTAGGTCGGAAGGCTTGAATATTATTAGTCTAGCTGAGAAGTAAAGTTTCATATTTTTGCTACTGTTCTTTTTTTTGGGATTTTATTTTTAATAGTTGTTACTGCAAGATTTTATGAACACTCAAATCTTCTTCTTGCAACTCTTATAAGTTGCTAGTTCCTTTTATTGCAAATGGCTTTTATTTGTAGATAATACTCTTTTTAAGGACTCAGGCTATTAACATAAACAATTTTTAAAATATTGCAGGAGGCTTTTTCTTACTTGCTTGGTGAACAGAATGAGCTAACACAGGAGATGGCATCCCAAGGCATGAGTATTGTCTATGAACTTGGTGATGCATCCATGAAGAGGAACTTGGTAGATGCTCTTGTGACTACTTTGACTGGTTCAGGGAAGAGGAAAAGAGCTATCAAGGTAAAATGAGTTTTGATCAGTTACAACAATATTTTGTTTCTTTTAAAACAAAAAGACGATAAAAACTAGTTTTGATGTTTTATTATTTTTTCCTTTCTAATAATATTGTGAATTTTTATTATAGCTGGCTGAAGACTCTGAGGTGTTCCAAGAGGGGGCTATTGGTGAAAGTCTTAGTGGAGGGAAACTTAGCACTTACAAGGAGCTTTGCAGTTTGGCAAATGAGATGGGGCAACCAGACCTAATCTATAAATTTATGGACCTGGCTAACTATCAAGCTTCTCTAAATTCAAAGAGGGGTGCTGCTTTTGGGTTTTCTAAGATAGCCAAGCAAGCAGGGGATGCTCTTCAACCACATTTGCGGTCTTTGATTCCAAGGCTTGTTCGGTACCAATATGATCCTGAAAAAAATGTACAGGTAAGCATCCTTGAATGGTTCCTAGTAAGAAGTGCAATCATATAGCTCTTCACTATTGAAAGAGAGAAAAGAAAAAAGTTTTAGGATCATTCACTCATATATCCTATATAGAGAGATTATGGTAATCTAAACATTCCTTAAAAAGTTTCAACATTCAAGTTAGAGTATAGATCTCTCAATGCTCAACTTGTAACAAAAATTAAAAATAGATACTTGATGACTCCTTTACCACAACATAAACTTAGAGTCATTCAACTTCATCGTAGTAATAAAGCTTCTGGAGGATTGATTGACGAAGAGTTAGCCATCCCATTCAAACTTATAGATAGGAGATCTAACCGAGTAAGAGAACAAAACTATTGGAAATATGACACATAAAGATTTCTAGTGATAGGAGAGATTTGCCGACCACAATTCCTGGAGAGACTATAAGGGTAGTGGTGACTTTTATCATTGGCCAGAGGTGATGAGGTCGTTCAACACTAAAGTGCTTGGCTTTTGGGACAAATGAAGTTTGGACAAACTATGGAGAGTTAGCTAACGTAGGGTGAGAAGTTTCACTAATTGGAAGGTTTTTTTTTTCTTTTTCTTTTTTCTAAAGATACAACCTACAAATTTTTGTGGAAAAACTCAGAAGTTTTCCAATTTTCAAAACACCCCTTGAATGTAAGAAACACAAATTTTATAGACAACAGTGAAGATAGAGAGATTGAAAAGTATGGGATTTAAAGGAAAACAAAAAGTGAAATTGATTTTCTTTCATTTTTTTTGCAAAAAATCTTAGACTCAAAAGAAAAAAGTTTTCTTTTTTTCTTTTAAAAATTATTTGCGGAAAACATGAAAGACTTAAAGAAAAGAGAGACTTAACTTTCCTTTTTTTTCTTTTTTTTTCCCTTCTTTTTTTGCATAGGCAAAGATTTCTATAGTTTTGAAAAAGAATTCTATAGAGCTCTTAACTGTTCTGATACCATGTTGAAAGAGAGAGAAGAAAGAAATAGACAGAGAAGAGAAGAGAAGGTGAAGGTTGTATGTTATTGATCATTGAAACTATTACATATTTATAGTCCAAGTGATGAAATAGGTGTTGAGAGAGAGAGGGAGAAACGAATTTAGGAGAAATATTTCTGTATATTTGTCATTGTAACGAGGTGTATATATATATAGTACAATAATGAATCTAAAATAAGAAAGACAATCAAATATGTATCTCTACTAATCAGTTTAATGAGAACACAATCCTAACTTTTCATATAGAGATTTAACACTCCCCTTGAAGTTGGAATATAGATATTCTCGATGTCCAACTTGTTTATGAACTGCCTTGGTAAAAAGATCTCCAATTTGATCTTCAGACTTAATATAAGGAGTGATAATTTCTCCAGTCGTTATTGCCTTACGAACAAAGTGACAATCTACTTTAATGTGTTTAGTTCTCTTATGAAAAACTGGATTGCTAGCAATATATGTTGCAGTCATATTATTACAAAACATTATTGATGGCTTTTTGAAACCAATTCCAATCTCAGTTAAAAAATTCTTGACCCACATAATCTTACATGTTGTATGAGCCATAGCATGATACTCTGCCCCTTCATTGGATCTCGCAACTATATTTTGCTTCTTGCTTCTCCAAGTCACTAGATTGCCTCCCAAGAAAGTGCAATATCTACTCGTGGACTTCCTATCAATTTTGGAACCAGCCCAATCAACATCAGAATAGCTAACAATGTCCAACTCTTTACCTTTCTTATAAAGAATTTCTCTACCAATGGATTGTTTTAGATATCGTAGAATTCTACATACAGCCTCCCAATGGATCTTCTTTGGATTTTGCATATACTGACTAACTGCTCTCACTGCAATAGTGATATTAGGTCTAGTGACAGTAAAGTAAATAAACTTTCCTACAAGACTTTTATATCTTTTCTTATCTTCAAAATCTGGATTGCTGTCACCATGCAATATTACATTAGGATCCGTAGGGGTCTCTACTAGCTTAGACCCTAACATACCCGTCTCATCAAGTAAGTCTTGTATATACTTTCTCTGAGATAAAATGATGTCTTCTTTACTTCTTAAAACTTCAATACCAAGAAAGTATCTAAGTTGGCTGAAGTCTTTTGTTTGAAAATGTGTCTTTAGCTGTTTTTCCACTTCTTCTATGCTGTTAGAATCACTCTCACTCACAATTATATCATCACATAAACCACAAGTACAACAATATCTGATCTCGTATGTTTAACAAACACTGAGTGATCAAATTGATAACGGGAGAAGTCGATCGTAGCCAAAACTCCACTCAATTTTTCAAACCAGGTCCTAGGTGACTGCTTCAAACCATAAATAGCCTTCTTTAACTTACAAACAAAGTGTGTTAACCCCGCCTGAGCAACAAATCTAGGTGGTTGCTCTATATGAAGCTCCTCCTGTAAATCACCATACAAGAAAGCATTTTTGACATTAGCTGGAAGAGGGGCCAACCAAAGAACACTACTAGGGAAATTAGAATGTAGACTGAATTGAGCCTAGCAACTGAAGAAAAAGTCTCAACATAGTCAACATCATAAGTTTGAGTGTATCCTTTAGCAACAAGACGAGTTTTTATTGATAACAAAGACCCAACGACAATCAACCACTTCTTTACCATCTGGTAATTTTTGTAACTCCCATGTACCATGATCATAGAGAGCTGACATCTCATCTTCCATAGCTTTCCTCCAGCCAGGATGAGCCATAGCTTCTTGGTAATTTTTAGGAATAGAAACCACAGACAAACACGAAGCAAAAGAGCGAACAGACAAGGATTCATCAAATGAGACAAAATGAGAGAGAGGATACCTCTGAGAATTTTTAGTACCTTTGCGAAGAGCAATAGGAAGATCAAGATCGGAATATTCATTTATAAGAGGAGTAGGATCTTGAGGAGAGGCAGAGTCTTGAAGGAGGGGCAAATCAGTGAGTGGTAAACCATCTTGTTGAGCACCGGATTGATGTGGCTTTTGTCTCGAATAAACTAGGACTAGTGGAGTAGATGGATGCGGTAGAACTGAGACTGCTATTGGAGGATCAACAAGACTAGTATTAAGTCTAGAACCACTAGATGAAAAATATGGTTTAAACTAAAAAAAGGTGACATTTGCACTTAAAAAAGTTTTTTCCGAGCAAGGGTTAAGACATTTGTAACCTTTTTGAGTTCTAGAATACCCAATAAAAATGCATTTGGTGGACCGAGGAGACAGTTTATCAAAAACCCTATGAAGATGGATAAAATAAACACAACAAAAATTAAGGGGAGGAAGAGGAAAAGCAGGTTGATTAGGGAATAAGATAGAGTACGGAGACCGAAATTTAAGAACTGAAGAAGGAACCCGATTAATGAAGTAACATGCTGTAAGTAATGCTTCCCCCCAATATTTTGATGGGACTTTCATATGAAATAATAGAGTTCGAGTCATATCTAACAAATGTCTATTTTTTCGCTTAGCAACCCCATTTTGCTGAGGGATGTAAGCATATGATATTTGATGTAAGATCCCATGAGTGCTACAAAAGGTAGATAATGTGGAAGAGGTATATTATAAAGCATTATCAGAACGTAAAACTTTAATAGAAATATCAAATTGAGTCTTTTTTTCATTGTAAAACAATTGAAACATATAAGGTACATCTGATTGATCTTTTAACAGGTACAACCAAGTAACTCTAGAATGATTATCCACAAATGATACAAAATATTTAAACTCATGATTGTTGGCAACCCAATAAGGACCCCATACATCTGAGTGAACCAAATCAAACGGTTGGTCATTAATTTTATTGACTCGACTACGAAACGAAAAATGAGAATGTTTACCTAACTGACAAGAGTCACAGTCAATTTTAGTTGGACTAGAAAAACCCATATGTGGAAGCAATTTATTGGAAGGGTGACCTAAACGATAATGTCATTATTCTGGAGAGACAGAAGAAGCGAGAGCTATATGAGAGGACAGAAGTGCTTAAAACAAGTGATAGACGCCATTCTTTTCATGTCTGCCACCAATCATCTTCCTTATACCAAAATCCTGAAAATACAATAGGATGGAAAAAAGTGGCTGAGTAATTTAAATTCTTAGTTAACTGACTAACGGATAAAAGATTGACAGGAAATTTTGGAACATATAACACTGAAGACAAATGCAAACTAGAATTACGAATGATTCCGGACCCTTGTACTTGGGTTTTAGAACTATCAGCAAGAACAACTGATAACTGTTTGTTGGAAGGGATAAAGGAACTAAAAAGAGAATCATTACCAGTCATATGAGAAGAAGCTTCAGAGTCTATAATCCAATGATGTAGGTATGAAGAAGAAAATAAGGCAGTGGGGATACCTGTTTGGACTAAGGAAGCTGAAGGCTCACTTGCTGGTTGACTTTTAGATTTATGATCAGATTGCTCAGAAGATGGAGTATGAGAGTTAGACGAATTACCAAAGGAAAGATGCTCCTCAGAGCTTTGATTTGCCCATTCAGGTTTTCCAAACTTATCCCAACACTTTTCTGAAGGATGATTAAGCGGACCACAATGGGAACAAGAGACTCAACCACCTTGTCCTCTAACACGCCCTCTACTCTGACCAGAAAAAGATCCTCTGTCTTGACTACCAGACACAACTAAGGCAGAAGATTCCTGATTATGTTGAGATGTAGGTAACTGTTGGAGTCGAACATATTGTCATTTTAAGACTCGGGAGATCTTTCTCAGTCAAGATACTATTCTTAGCACTTTTATAGACAGGATTTAAGCTAGACAGGAACTTGATAATAAATAATTCTTCGCGTTGTTTCCATAATATCTCAACATTGGTAGTAACAGCATGGTAAGAGTTAAGTTCACCCATTAATCCTTTGATTACTCCTAAATATTTACTTAACGTTTTATCACCTTGCTGACAAAAAATAAAGTAAAGTAAACATAAAAAATGTGAGAGACATTTTGAAATCAGTCAAACCTGTCTTGAAGTGAAGGCCACAACTCTTTGGTGGTATCAACTCATATCACAGTTGCTGCAAGTGATGGCTTCTACTGTTTCACAACTATGTAGTAATCAAATTGTCTTCCTGAATCTATTTAGCATACTCCTTTGAATCAGACGATGGAGAATCTTGAGTAAGATAATTATGTTTCCCTTGGTCAATCAAATATTTGGTTATTACTTTCGCCAATAACTTGTAATTTAAGTTATTAAATTTTACTGCTGTGATGGAACCAGCAACTCTAGGAGGATTAGAGGACGGTTGAGAAGTCATGAAAATCCCAAACACAATTTATCTTCCAAACAGAGCCACCACGAGAAAAAATTTCAAGAAAAAAAAAATCTGAAAGTACTAAATAACACCACATGATTGGCTATGCATACTCAGACAGGGATGTTGTGGCCGTTAAAAACATAGTGGGGACATGAAACACTGGTTTTTGATTTGATTCAGACGAGACAACAGTTTTTCGGCAGAGTTTTTTTTTTTTTTTCCCAAAGCATCGATAGAGGGCTTTTGTTCACCAGCGACCGACGACCTTAATGGAGCAGTTTCCGGCCATATTTGAATGAGGCAGCAGGTTTTCCGGTGATCGAAAATTTTTCCTAGTAGATTTTTCTGGTGGAGGTAGAGGGGTTTTGTTTACCGACGACCTCAGAGGAGTAGGCGGTGACGGTCACCGCTGACCGGAGGTAGGTGATAGCTCTCTTAGACAGAAACAGTTAGGGTTTGTAATTTTTTAATTTTAATTTTTTTTAATAAAAGAGGAGAATGGAAGGAGGTTCTTGATCCTGTTCTGATATCATGTTGAGAGAGAGGGAGAAACGAATTTAGGAGAAATATTTCTGTATATTTTCCATTGTAAAGAGGTGTACATATATATAGTACCATGAGGAATCTAAAATAAGAAAGAAAATCAAATATGTATATCTACAAATCAATTTAATGAGAACACAATCCTAACTTTCTATATAGAGATTTAACAATAAGATAGAAAAGTAAGTCACTTACACACAACGCTAAAGGCCATCTAAAATCATATCAAGAATATTTTAGGATCGCATGTTCATATATCCTGAACAGAGAGATAATGACAATCTAAGGGTGTGTTTGTTTATCAGTATTGTGTTTTTGCTTTGAAAATTAAGGATATATGGTTTATTTTGATTTTTTTTTTAAATTTTGAAAATGATGTGGTTATATTGATTTGAAATGCATTGGTTAATGCGCATTTCCAAAACATGTTTTCTAGAAACAAAAACAAACAAAGCCTAAACATTCCTTATAAAGTTTTATAATTTACTACATTTTGCTTAATGCAGTTTCTCATCCAATTTCCCTTTTGCATTTATCTGCAACTATAATTTTCTTTTTCCTTATATTTTATCATCTTTCACAGTGCTACGCAAACTAGAAATTCTGTTTTGCCTGTTATTTTGCGCCTGTTTCTTTTAGTGTGATTCTATACTCAATTATCTCTAATCTCTAATCTCTTGATATTTGTAGGATGCAATGGCACACATATGGAAATCACTAGTGGCAGATCCGAAGAAAACTATAGATGAGCATCTAGACCTTATTTATGAAGATTTACTAGTACAAACTGGATCTAGGCTTTGGCGGTCGCGTGAGGCTTCGTGTCTAGCCCTGGCAGATATTATCCAAGGACGAAAATTTGACCAGGTATGAGATTTTCTTTTCCTTTCTTTCTTGTTATCACAAACTAAATTTTGAGAGCGTACTTTGTAAATTTCTCCATTAAGCTCTGAGATAGGAGGCAACCAAAGTATACTTCAAAATATTCCAACTGGTTAATGGCACACTTTTTATTGTGCATTTAACAACTAAAATTGAACATCTCCTGAGGATGATAATGGAGTAGATATTTAACCTATGGTTCTTGCAATTCTTGCTTCTTTTCGGACGAATTCAGACTAATGGTATAATTTCATCTTGTATATTTTAAATAAGAAGAATCAATTTTAATGTGCTATACCATAGAGTAAAAGATTTTCCATAACAATTAGGAACAACCAGCAAGGAGACAGGCTTACTAACAGTATGGTTGCTGTCAAGTATAACAGACGACAGTCACAGCCTAAAATTTGTTAAAATTTGGGTTGATGTTATGCACTGCAACATGCAAATGAAATTTGGCTGGCTCAGTCAAATGTGTGTAATTGGTCAAGCGTTCATTTTTGCTGGGGCAATCATAAATGTTCACGTTTTTCCTGATTGGGCAATGATTGATTTGCTGTTTTCCTGTATCTGAACTGTGTTTCTTTCTCTAACCTTCTCTGATTTAAACATGTTATCCTTTGCGGAATGGTATCTAAATAATGAATTCCCGTTGCCACATTGACTAGAAGCCTATTTAATTTGGTTTTCCTGCATAGACTGTCATTATGATCCAAAATTGCTGTTCCTTGGTATTTATTTATTGGTTTTTAGCATCCTTATGCTTCAATTACTAAACCATTTCAAGATACTTCTTTCTTCTTTATCTACTGTAACTGGGAAGGGGTTTTCATCTAATCTTGTTTTCTTTCTAAAATCAGGGAGATAATACACAATATATGTACAGAATTTTCTGACTTTAGTGAAGCTCTTGTTGAGTTTATGTTTCCCCTTCTGAGGGAGGATTCTTTCTTTTGTGGACATCTGATCTACCACTCTTGCACACTCATTTCTGTCTAATGTAGTGTGTTTCCTATAAAAAATTATTGGATTCTTGTCATATAGGTTGGGAAGCATCTGAGAAAATTATGGACGGCTTCATTTCGTGCCATGGATGACATAAAGGAGACTGTTCGAATTGCTGGTGATAAGTTATGCCGAGCTGTAACTTCACTAACAATAAGGCTTTGTGACATCACACTTACTGAAATATCAGATGCGAGCCAAGCAATGGATATTGTTCTTCCTTTTTTGCTTTCAGAAGGAATATTAAGTAAAGTTGACAGTATTCGTAAGGCTTCAATTGGAGTTGTCATGAAGCTTGTGAAGGTTAGCTGTGTCTCATTTACTTGTAGTTCAATGAAATTTTCGGTCCTTTATTTGGTCTTAACTTTAGATTGCCGTTTCCATAGAAGAGTATCAATCTTATTGGAAAGTTCATAATTGAGTGGTTACTTGGTGTCTTCTGGTGTACGAAATTTTGATCTTTAAAGATTCACCTTTTATGTATACAGTTATGTTTTTGATAGTGGGAGTTGGCTTCCATAGAGTAAATCCTTTCTGTTTCCATGTCATTCAGTTGAAACTGGAAAAACTTAGATGATATGTTAGGTAGGAAATAGCTTCATTTTCTCTTCTAAAAGTTGCATAATAGTGGCCAGTTGATCAGATGACAATCAAGAAGATGTCTGATATTTATTTTCATTCACCAACAGAGCCTTGTCTTGACCTTTCAGTTCAGTACTATGCAGCTTCCTCTTTCTGTCATTTAATATCTTTTATGTAAGCCAAATACATTTGATTCTTTTTTTATCTCATTTACCATACAATTGGCCAAACTTTCTTATTGGCTTTTGAACATTACAAGACATAAAGGGTTCATTCTGTTAAGACTGTCATGTACTTTATAATTCTTTACTCCATTTTCGCATCGTAGGGAATGTTAGATTACTGTTATTTATCTGTAGCTTTTAAAGGATAGTTTTGTTATTTTATTCAGTTTATCACTTAGAAATTTTGTGTTTGCTTTGCAGGGTGCTGGGATATCAATTCGTCCACACCTATCCAATTTAGTTTGTTGCATGCTGGAAAGTTTGTCTAGCCTTGAAGATCAGGGGCTCAATTACGTTGAGGTTTGATAGATATTTTTGTGCTGTTTTAGGAATTTACAATTGATTGTGTACTTCTTTTGTCCATTTATCTGTGAATTTACTTTATTTCTTCTAGTTGCATGCAGCGAATGTTGGAATACAAACAGAGAAGCTTGAAAATTTGAGAATTTCAATTGCAAAAGGCTCTCCAATGTGGGATACTCTTGATCTCTGCATAAATGTTGTAGATACTGAGTCATTAGATTTGTTGGTTCCTCGTCTTGCTCAATTGGTTCGCTCTGGTGTCGGTCTCAACACAAGGTGGGTAAAATACATCAACTTCGTTGTAATTTCTGAATTTAAGGTAAAGCAAGAGATCTATAACAGTATTAAAAGAGAAAATGTATATAGTTATAGTTTAAGGTCTTCCTATTGTTGCAATCTTTCATTGAATGCAATTTGATAGTTGATATATTTGGTTAAATGTCCTTGTCAAAATTTAGATGTTTTTGTGTCCACTGTAGAGAAAAAGTCCTGGCTCCATCCTTGATGTTATCTCTCCTGATTCAAAGGTCATTTCAACTTAAACACTCTTCAAAGAACAAATTTTTTTCATCAAATATTGATAGCCTTGACCAATTTCAATTTTAAGGATTCAACATGAAATTTCTTTTCCCTTTCTGAAATGCAAAAGAGGTCCAATTACCCCTTATATATCAAGATTTCTGAAAAATATTAAATACAATTAAGCTGTTAATATTTTTCTTCGTGCCATACTCTCAATCTCTTATTACAATATTCTTCTTGAGTTATGAATCCAAAATATTATGACTTGATCTGCAAATATAAAGTTGTATAGCTATGGTGTACTAGCATCCAAAAGAGTCAGAATATTGAAGTGTCCTTGTTATATAAACAAGTGCAATTGTGGCCAACTATTCTTGAGCATCTGTAAGTTTGATTTTTACTGTTTCAGGGTCGGTGTTGCCAATTTTATTACTTTATTAGTTCAAAAGGTTGGCTTGGATATGAAGCCATTTACGAACAAGTTATTGAGGCTGCTGTTTCCAGTTGTGAGAGAGGAGAAAAGTGCTGTTGCAAAACGTGCTTTTGGAAGTGCCTGTGCTGCAGTTCTGAAGTATGCAACTCCCTTGCAGGCCCAGACGTTGATTGAGGATACTGCTGCTTTACATACTGAAGACAAGAATGCCCAGATTTCTTGTGCAATTCTTCTGAAAGCCTATTCATCCATGGCTTTAGATATTTTGAGCGGATATCATGCAGTGATTGTACCAGTTATATTCATTTCCAGGTCTGGATCAGATCTCCCTTTGGGTTAATTTAAGACATAATATATCATGTGACCATTATGTTCCCTGTCGTCTTGTCATCAATTTTTTCTCTAATGCTGACTTGATAATTGTTGAATGGTTTTTAGAGAAACATGTTAAGGAACATTATGTGATGTTTACACAAATCCAAAATATAAAAACGTTAAATCACCTTGATAGCACTTTTTATTTCCCCCAAATTCTTCCTAAAATATCTTCATCAATAAGAAACACAGGAAACACTTTTTTTGGCGTGTATGTATGTTTTCTTTTCTTCTTTTCTTGTATAAATATGATTAGATGGCCAATAAAAACGTATGTTCCTGCACAGATTTGATGATGATGGTTATGTTGCTGGCCTCTTTGAGGAGTTGTGGGAAGAAAATACTAGTGGCGACCGTGTCGCCCTTCAGTTGTATTTGGGAGAAATTGTTTGTGTCATTTGTGAGAGCATTACATCATCATCGTGGACAAATAAACGGAAGGTAAGGATTTCACTTCTGTTTTCCTTTCTTCTTTTAAAAAAAGAAAAAAGAAAAAAAATCTATGGTTCAAAAATTTGGTCTTTCTGTGAAATATACGGTTTTGTAAGAATTTTTTTTGTTTGTTTGGTTGCTACTCACACTCTCAGTCAGCTAAGGCAATTTGCAAACTTGGGGAAGTTTTGGGTGAATCTCTGTCTTCTTATCAGCATATTCTCCTTGAATCTATCATGAAGGAAGTTCCTGGTCGTTTATGGGAGGTAGTAAGATGTTTTCACTTGTTCTGATAAGAAAATGTTGAATTCTTAAGTTCCCAGATTATTTACCTTATGATCTTATCAAATGTGTGCTCATATTTATTTTCAACATATGATGCGGCACAAAATATTATGAGCCTTTTTTTTTTTTAAACTCATATTGTTCTTGATCACATGGTTACAGTAGGAGTTTTGTTGTTTTGTTTTAAGACTTTTTGTTTCCAGTATTAATACATTAAAACGTAACAGGGAAAGGATGCCCTATTGTTCGCAATAGGCGCTCTTTCTACTTCTTGCCACAAAGCAATCTCCACTGAAGATCCTACCACTCCGACAGCCATTTTGAAGATGTTATCTTCTGCATGCACAAAGAAAGTCAAGAAATATCGTGAAGCAGCTTTCTCCTGTCTTGATCAGGCTAGTATTCAGCGATTATTGTTGCCAAGTATTCATCAAGAGCTGTCTTAACTCCTAAAATATTAAGCTGTGAAACTCATGAGCAGTTTTGGCTTCTTAGAGCATGTTTATCAGCATTACTTATTAGGCTTTTACCAACTCTAAAGCAATTCCATAGAAGTTCAAAATTTGCTCATACAGTGCTTAGAGGCCTAGTGGGCCCTCATCCACAATTAAACTATGTTCTAATGTCTCACTAGTTGAAGGTAGCTAGTTGCACTCTGGTATTATGTTGATAAACTGGTAACTCAGCTTCCTGATAAGAGAACTATTAGACAAATTATGTCTGACCTTTACAAGCTAATGAAAGGAAACTTTTATCCTCATTCTGATAACTAAGAGTGGCATACCATCTATTTCATCCTTTTTCCATATTATTTGTCCTCTATCAATGGTTAAACTAACAAACTTGTTTTTCAAATATGACTTTCAAGTATACAAACTACTGAAGATCAGTTTGATGTTAGTTTATTTGATTTGCAAGCAGAAAGTAATAAAGGGAAAATAACTAGAACTTTTAGTGGGCACCTTTCAGTGCAAGAGCGGGTGGGGGGTGGGACATTAGTTGAGAAACATTTTGGAAGCAAACAATATTTGCTGAAACAGACATAAACATGACAACAAATTAGGGTCTGCAGTTTTCATTGTTTGACCACTTAAAGATAGGGCTTCTGAGTTTTTCTGTGTCTCCATTCTCAACCCTGAACTTCAATTTTGAAGGCATTTAATATGCATAAAACTATAACTGAATCATTTTTCCGTTGTTATATGAGATAGTTCTTATTTATGATATTCAACCTTCCTGATTTCTTCCTTCTTATTGAAGATATTTTTTATTTAATGTCCTCAGGTAATAAAAGCCTTTGGTGATCCAGAATTCTTCAATATCATTTTTCCATTGTTACATGAGATGTGCAATTCAGCAGCTCCTAGTAGATCTGGGCAAGCAGCTTTAGCAAGTGATGCTTCTAAACAAGGTTGTCACTTAACCCTAATTTTGTGATCAGATGCCAGAAATTCATTCTTAATAAGAGTTATAAATTAACCAGGTTAAGGTTGGATATAATAAAATTTCAGTAAATGCTAAATAAATTTTGAACTTGACAGTTATATAAGTGGAACAGAATCTTCATTTTTTTAGCACGAGAAATTGCTCTCTTCTAATTTCAAGATTAGCAATTCCTTTTGTCATTTCCCTACATATGTTTATAAAGAGAGAGAGAGAGAGAGAGAGAGAGAGTAAACATGATTATACACCTTTATGTAGTATACTGTGGCATCTGTGCAGTGGTGGGGCTATGTTTTAATTTTGGAGGGCCAAGATATAATATAATTTTTATGTGCAAGTGAGAACATATATTGATCAATGAGTTGAGCTAACTTTAATATTTAATGTTTACACAAGTATTAAAAATAATTTTTATACAAATTTTAAAAAAAATTATTTATCAAATAATTAAATAATTGAAATAAAAAAGAAATGAATGAATCAATATTTTAACTAAATAGTACACGTAAAAAGTGTAACTTTTAAAGGTAATTAAATGGATTCAAATATGAAATTTTTGTTAACCTAAAATGTAGTTCTTGAGAATCGTCCTCATGGATCTATTATGTAAAAATTAGATCATAGTGTTATATATATATATATATTTATATATATATATATATAAAATAAAGAAATTTATTTTCTTGGAAATGTTTCATTTTATTTTTTAATTAATTTTATTATGTAAGCTCAAGAAGTTGTTACTTGAGTATAGAACATTGAAGAAAAATAATTTAAAAAGTATAATTGAGTTATAAATTGAGCTATCCCAAAAAAGAAACTGGGACTATCATACAAAAATGTAAAATTTAAAAGTTGAAAGCAATACAACAAAAATGGAAAAGGAAAGAGATAGAAAATAATCACAAAATAAAAGAAAAAGCATGACAGTAGACAACCCACTAGTCAATTGGTAAATGTGATGAACACGAGGGCAATATGCAGAATATTAAAATATCTTGGAGGTAACTGATGATATTTTATTATATAATACTTTAGGCTTGGCGGGGGGTGGGGTTGGGAATATGCAAAATATATTGTGATTACATGATATGTTTTTATAGTCTGTCGGGGCCTAAATGTGGCTCGCCACTAGATCTATGGTGTTGAAATGGAGACTATATGTTTCTGGTAGAGTAGAATTACCATTTTTCCAATATTGGTATGGGTTTGAAAGTTATATTAGCAGTCTGACCATGCATTTGCTTGTACATAGAATCAGATGATGGAAACATTTCCGTTCCACTTGAGAAAGTTTTGGCCTGCTTGACTTCCTGCATTCATGTGGCACACGTAAACGATATGCTTGAACAGAAAGGGAACTTGATGCATGTGCTTCTGACTTCCTTGTCACCTGGATTTCCATGGATGGGTATCTCTTTGTCCTTTTTCTTTGGATTGTTTGTGATATCAGCAAGTGTCTTAATTCAATTGTTATGGCAGTCAAAATGTCAGCATTTTCATCTGTTAGAGAACTTTGCTCAAGACTTGAGGACATTTTCAATGAGACTGAGGAAATCGCTTCACGTGCTAGTGCAAGTTCTCTAGTTCAAGAGGTAACTGGATCCTGTATCATTCATTTTGATATCAATTGACATACATGTCTAGCTCTGACTAGTGGTTTTTTTTCAGCTATTGTACTCTCTTTCACCTAAAGCAGTAGAATGTATGTGCACTGTAAAGATAGCCCAGGTATGCCATTCCTTCTCTTTGTGATGTAGAAGCAAGTCTTAATTATTTTCTGGGAAATATTTTACCGGGACATTACTTGTTTTAACCTGATTTTGTAGCTTTAGTCGGATTGGTAATAATTTAAGAAATTTTGTCATCCTAAATTAGCATTCTTATTTCAGGAGGATATGAATGACTTGTTATGAACAAATTTCTAGCTTTCTGTTTTATGTAGAAATTGGCCTTGTAAATGAGGCTTGAATTATACCTTGTAAATGAGGCTTGAATTATATTTTTGAGATAGACGGTAAAGAAACATTATGATGAATGAATATTTTCTTTTCCCTTCTCTTCAAATATAGCTCTTTGGCTTTGTTCTTTCTACTATTTCTATTCTCTTTCTAATCTCTGATCCATTCTCTTATTTCTTTCCCTTTCTCTTTAATCTCTGCTTTCTTTTCCTATCCTTGCTCTGTGTTGGCTTCCCTTTGTTTCTTTTATATTTATTGTCCTGCATCAGTTGGATTAGTTAATTATTCTACTCTCAATTTCTTCTGGTAAATTATTGTTGGACAAGTGGGAAATCTTGTTTCTGATGTGTCCTGCTTATTCCATACTCATTTGTAATCAATTTCACTTTTTGTAGATGTTTAAAGCATGTGAATTTTTCTTTATGTGTCCTACTTATTCCATTCTCATTCAGATTCTACTACCATTGTGTTTGAGACTTAAAAGTGAACTACAAAAAATCCATTATGTTCTGGAATTCCTTGCTGAACTATTTCTTAGCAAGCTTTGTCTTAGTATTCAGCCTCATCTCATTTAGTTTTGTGCGATTACTTTGTCAAAATCAGGTTCATGTAGCTGCTTCAGAGTGTCTTCTTGAAGTCTTGAAGCTATGCAAACAAATTTCACTTGCCTGTTCTGTAGATACCGCATTTAAGAGTGAGTTGCTGCATCAGTGTGAAGTCGAGAAAAATGAGGAGGCCAAATCATTGCTAAAAAGATGTATTCATTTCATTGATAACCTGGAACGAGAAAAAGTCGAAGCAACCTGAATTTATGTCAGGGAAGTTACTGGTTTAAGCTGTAATCTGAAATTTACTGGATGTGGTATATTATATGCTTAGCAAAACAGCTTAAAACGGTAGAGGAAAGAGGCAAAACAATTGCTGTATTGTAGTTTAGGGAACTTATAATTACTGCCGTTATTTGATATAATATCCGGGGACTTTTTTTAATATGGAACAGGTTTACTGGTTGTGAAAGCTTTATAATGTTGAGTTTATATTAAAAAGGAGCTGAACCCAATCTTTTATTTGCTTGGAAAGTGGAGACATCGAATGATCTCTGATGTTAGAAGCTCCCTACTTAACGTTATGTACAATAATTTGTGTAGGGAAAAAAAAAACAATATAAAGAAATTAGCATATGAATCGAATCAAACAAGAAGCAAGTTGGTAGACTAATGGTAGTGGTTCAATGATGAAAAGACAACTCTTTACGAAAAAAGGGAGATCTAATAAAATTAGTGTTACAAATTTAAGTATAATAATTAAGGTTTTTGCTGATAATTGAAAATGATAATCGGTGAGATGTGCTCTCGGTGATACAAGGTTAGCGAAGTATAGTGGATTAGGAGGGAGGTGCAAGACATTGGTGGTGCCACGTGAAATAAAAAAAAGAGAGAATAATAATCGAAAGAGGAAAAATATGCACAAGAGAGAGAATAGAGAGGAAGTGGAAAGTCATCTTTATTAACTGGATACGAATCCAGGTGCATGGGGGCTATTTATAGAAAGAATGCCACCCGCTCAACCCAATGAGAGTTTGCCGTCTTGAGAGAAAGTTTGCCAAATTTGAACCAATTAGAGTGGGCTCTGCTGCATCATATGCGCAATTTAATGGGCTAACATATCATCCAAGTGCCACTATCTACCATATATGATATATTATTAACAATTTCAATTTTATAGGACCGTTTTGCTATTGGAAAAGATGCCGCTCCAAGTTGACTCAAGCATTCTTTGTCGATGGTGTACTCTTTGCGATATTATAACAATTGAAATTGCATTACGAACCCAAATCATTCAAGTACAATGACCTTATAGCAGAAAACAATCATTTAAAGTACAAAACAGTTTTCTATGCTCCTAGTACCCAAATCTTTAGTTGTGGTGACTTAATGTACTGAACCTGTTATCACCTTATAGTGAAATGTGCTCCATTCAAATGAACTACTTGAATTAATCAAAAAACCAAGGCCGCGTCAATTTATGTTTCATGAATAACATTTTCCGTTTTCAAATTCTCATATTTGGGAAATAATTATATCTGTTATGGTCATAATAATATTGGGCCTAATTGTCTCTAACACAGTAAGCCCATTACTGTGGTCCATTATCTGGGTCCATTATCTGGGCCCATTATCTGGGTCCCACAATGACCCAGCCCAGCTCAATTAGTTATAATACGGTAAGCCCATTACCGTATCCCATTACATGGGCCCATTACAGTAAGCCCATTACTGTATCCCATTATCTGGGCCCATTACAGTAAGCCCATTACTGTATTCCATTAGCTGGGCCTATTACAGTAAGCCCATTACTGTATCCTACTATCCGGGCCCATACGGTAAGCCCATTACCGTATCCCATTACATGGGCCCATTACAGTAGCCCATCTTCTGGGCCTATTATCTGGGTTCCACAATAGCCCATCCCGACTCCTATATATACCCTCCGGAACGTTGCTCAAGGGAAGTTTTTCACAAGTTGACAAATGCACATTTTTCTGAACTTATTATCTCTCTACAATTCCTCTATTTTTGAGAGCTTCTCTCTCTAGGAATTTCTCTCAGAAAATTCCGGAGTGCCGGATACTGACTTGAGCGTCAGAGGGTCACTGCCGGCACCACCGCCGGAACCCCTGACCGTTTTTCTGTGCTCGCAGGACCGGACCCGTCGCACGACCCGAGCTCCGACCCGCTCCCCCGGCCGTCCGGAAACCGTGCATCAACAGTTGGCGCCGTCTGTGGGAAACGACAATCTAAGCCTCTTTAGTTGTTGCTCCCATCCAAACTTATTCAAACACATCATGAATCACGAATCCCAACACTCAGCCTCCCTAGAGGTTGACAAAGAAATCGAGGCCATAAGCTACAACATGGCTTTCAAAGAGAAGGCGCATAAGCTCTGGATGACTCGTGGAGAGCCTTCCGAGGGGATGGAAAGTTTGGATCCACGAGATCAAGAGAAAAGGGAAGCTGTAGCTCCAATAGAAGGGATGGATGACGTCCCTATTTGCTTGCATGATCCGGAGAAGACGGTAAAGGTAGGTGAAAACCTTCCTCCACCAATCAAGGATAGGTTGATTGGCTTCCTGCGGGAGTACAGCGACGTTTTTGCATGGTCTCACGAAGACATGCCTGGTATAGACCCAAATATAGCTGTCCACCGTCTTAATGTCAATCCTGGAGCTCAACCCGTCCGACAAAAGAGGAGGCACCAAGCCCCAGAGCGTTCAGAGGCGATTGCCTTGGAAGTGAGCAAACTCTTGACAAGTGGAATCATTCGGGAGGTAAACTACCCCGAATGGCTCTCTAATGTTGTGTTGGTGAAAAAAGCCAATGGAAAGTGGCGTGTCTGCATCGACTTCAAGGACTTGAACAAGCACTGTCCAAAAGACAGCTTTCCGCTGCCCAGGATAGATCAATTAGTTGATGCCACTGCTGGCCACCAGCTGTTAAGCTTCATGGATGCTTATTCTGGTTATAACCAGATTCCCATGTATTCGAAGGATGAAGAAAAAACAGCCTTCATCACTGACAGAGGGTTATACTGCTACCGGATGATGCCGTTCGGATTAAAAAATGCTGGAGCAACTTATCAACGGTTGGTGAACTCCATGTTTGCTCCTCTCCTAGGAAAGACAATGGAAGTTTATGTGGATGATATGCTCACCAAGAGCATGGACGCCAGATCCCACGTAGACGACCTCCGAACAACTTTTGACATCCTCCGGAAGCATGATATGAAGCTGAACCCCACCAAATGTGCTTTCGGAGTATCCTCTGGGAAGTTCTTGGGATTCATTGTCACCCAAAGAAGGATAAAGGCCTCCTGAAAGAACCTGCTCCCTTACGGACAAATCCAAAAGCAAGGGATAAGAGAAAGTATTGTCACTTTCACCAGGCCCATGGTCATAATACTGCCGACTGCTTCGAATTGAGGAGACAGATCGAGAGTCTCATCAAGGATGGCCAGCTGCAGGAATATATTTATCGGCCCCCTGAGTCATCCAACAAAAATGACAAAGGGAAGGAGCCGTTGGAAGAAGTAGCCACAATCTTTGGAGGAGTAGTGGCCGGTTCGAGCTCCCAAGCCCGAAGGCATCTGGTCAGGCAAGCTAGAAACGACCTCACTCACCACGAGGTCAACCTGACAGCCTCTTCCACCAATGTAGGAAGTCATGACGTTATCTCCTTCTCATCGCAAGATGCGCAGGGCATCCATCACCCACATTGTGATGCCTTGGTCCTCACAGTGATAGTGGCCAACAAAAGGCTACGAAGAGTGTTGATTGACAACGGGAGCTCGGCTGACATACTGACACTGGATGCATTTGATCGGTTGGGTCTTAACCGCAAAGATATGAGAGGCATCCAGACTTCCCTGATAGGATTCACTGGAGGAAAAGTCATTCCTGAAGGAATGATTCCATTACCAGTGACCTTGGGAGAAGGTTCCCTGCAAACAACCAGGATGGTAAACTTTCTCGTGGTAGACCATCCGGGAGTGTATAATGCCATCCTTGGTCGGCCGTCACTCTATGACTTCAAGGCCGTGATGGGTGTTTATCATCATGTCCTAAAATTTCCAACACCGACTGGCGTAGGAGAAGTTAGGGGTGAACAGCGAGCCTCCCGAGAGTGCTACAATATGGCCTTTAAAGAGAAGGCACATAAGTTGTTAACAATCCGAGGAGAACCTCCCGTGGTCATAAACTAGGCGGTCAAGTGCCACAAAATACTCGAGAACCCATTGACGAAGCATTATGGCTTAACTAAGAGGGTTGTCATCGAGTCAAAGCAGTCGCCCGACCAGGCACATACGGACTGGTCACCTCGGATGGAGGTTGCTCCCTCGTCCATGGAATCTCGAGCACTCAAAGAAATACTACTTGTAACCTCTCTCTATATGTATTAACTCCGCCCAGGAGTTATGCGCACGCCTCTCTATATGCAGTAACTCCGCCCAGGAGCTTATGCATGTGTAACAACTCCCATAGGGAGACCAATAAGGAGATTATCAATAAAGTGCTCAGGTTATTCAGAATTCTTGTGACTGCACCTCCTTAAAGCACAGTATAACCAAATTGCAATGAGATGGAACAAGTAAAAGAATACAACGCCAGAGAGGAAAAAAATTTTTTAGTGTTCTCATTATTTGAAAATTGGTTGAGGGATGCCACACATCCTCAACTAGTACATTGAATCGAAAGTAAAGACAGTAAAAGGTAAAATCAAGGCCTGGAGAGCAGCCGTGATATGGTTATTCCTATGAATAAGCATCTACCTACTTGGAAGAATTCCAATTATCCCTAAGAAGTGGCCTCATCACCTCCTTCTTCGTCTGAAGACGGTGAGGTAGAGTCGCCTTGCTTGGCCTCCCAAGCTGCTGTGTCCAATGTCGACTCATAATCCTCATCTTTAAGGATGAGGCGGCGGAATTGCTCGGGATCGGGGTTCGCTGTAGGGATAGGCTCTTCCACCAAGTTTAACTCCTCAGCTATGGGTGACTGATCAATCTCTGGATGGCGGTCATGGAACCATCTACGCACCCCATTGACTCCCTCAATGTAGGAGCGTTCCATAGCTTGTTGGTAGATGCGACCCCTACGGAAGCGAGCCACTGCTTTGCCTATCCTACCCTGCTCAGTAGTAGCTCTCTCTCGAAGTTCTTGGCTAAAATCATTGGCCCTTTTACGCTGGATAGCTGCCTCCTTCTTGGCCTCGGACAAGTCAGCCTTCAGCCTAACAATCTGTTCCTTCATCTCTGCCATTCTACTTTCCGTCTCGGTTAAGTTGTCAAGGCAGACTAGATGCTTCGCCTTCCAGTCGTCAACCTCGGAAGTGAGAAGGTTTACTTCCTTGAGGAGGTTGGTATTGGTAGACTCCCCTTGAGCCAAGGGTCCTGTCGCCTACAGAAAGGAAGGCAAGGAGAGGGAAGGAGTTAAGGCATGACTGTCAAAGTATAAAGAAAAAAGGAAGAGAGGGTTTCAATGAAGCCTAACCTGAAGGATGATGCCCATCCCGACGGCGATCGCATCAAAGTATGAGAGTCTTACGTCTCCTGGAAAGACATTGGTAGGCATGAGGCGTGCAGCATTTTGAGACAACTCCTGAAGGTAGTCTCCACATGTTGAGCCGCCCTGAAAACCCGTACTGTCAAAAGTAAAGCGCTTGGGTAGCTGAGTGGCTGAAGGTAAACGGCTCCCAGTAGGCTGGGAGGTTGCCACTTCACCCGCAGGCTGAACGGAGGCAGACCTTTCAGGAACTGGCTTCCGTACAGGAGCCTCCTTGTGACTACTAGCTCTCCTCTTCGGAGGTCTGAGAATTGGAGGACTGCCACTCCGCTTCTTCTGGGATGAACTAGGTTTGTCATGAGTGAAAGGCTTAAGTGGCATCTTGGCTACGAGTTGAGCAAACCGCTTCTTGGTAGGATGTAATGGGAATAGTCCTGCACGAAAATAAAATTCGTAAGACTGCAAGTACATGTTTGATGAAATAAGATCGAAAAGTAATGACCCAGCTTACCTTCCGGAGGAATGGGAGGTGATAAGCCAAGACGGGCCAACTACTCCCGATCAGTGAGGTTATTCACGTTCTTCGCATCCACGGGTAGCTTGAGCACCACTTGCAAGTCGTCCCTCTCTTTTTGAGACAACAGCGGACGCTTGGTCCAAGAAGCTGCAACAAAAACAGAAAATAATGTCAGTCGATCAAGAGTGGTCATAACAAAGTCAGATAAGGAGCCATTATAATATGGTACCACAAACACCAAAATGCCTCCTAATCTTCAACTTCTCCCCCTTTGGACGAGCACCTTCCTGATACTTCCAACCGCCACCACACCAGAATTGCTTAAACTTCCATTCTTTCACATGGGAAGGAATGCCAAAAAGGCGGTTGGGGTCATCCGTCTTCCCTCGCTGGGATATATAATAGTAACCCGTCTTCTCTCCATTCGGCGGATGAATGGCAAATATGTGCTTAACATGATTGGTGGTAGGGTCGCCAAGGCCGGCACTTCTGAATAAACTTTGAAAAGCTATCAGAAGCCTCCACCCATTGGCCGACAGTTGGGAAGGAGCGATGCCCATAGCATCGAGTATACGGCGAACGTAGTTATCAAAAGGCACCCGGAGACCAGCTCTCAATAGCTCTAAGCTTAGACCAATGACACCGCGGGGTGGCTTACTCCACCGATCACCCTTCCTTGGAAGAAACAGGATGACTGAAGCAGGGATAAGGAAATGGGCTCTATATGTCTTTAATCGGTCTTCTGGAAGCTGGTTATCAATATGGTCTACCTCCCACCACTTTTCGGCCTCCGGTTCGCTATCCAAGGTAGCAGAGGACAACCAGTCGCTGACCCCTTCAGTGTCTACCACCTCATGGTTGACAGAATTTTGTCCCAACTCCCGATCCGGACCCAAGAAGTTTTGATAAAATTCGTTAACTTCTTTACGGTTGGTCGCCGGATCCTTGCCCCTGGAAGACTGGGTTTGATGACTCGGTTCCCCCCGTATCAACCTTACAGTGGTTTTGACTCTAGCCATCTGCACAGTCAAAGAGGGGTCGTTAGTCATCAAACCAAGTCTACTGAGGGAAGGAAGAGGTGAGTAAAAAAAAAAAAAAAAACTGCTGGGGGACTGTATCGAGAGTCCGCGGGAGCACACCCGCGGAGGATAAAGTATTCAAAGTTAGAATGTCCGCGGAAGCACACCCGCGGAAGAAGGAAAAAAAATATATTGAAACTTAAAAATCCGCGGAAGCACGCCCGCGGAGGAAAGTTTATTCAAGTTTGAAAGCCCGCGGAAGCACACCCGCGGAGGAAAAATTATTAAAGCTTGAAAGTCCGCGGAAGAACACCCGCGGACCCGCGGAAGTACGCCCGCGGAAGAAAAAAAATATTGAAACTTGAAAATCCGCGGAAGCACGCCCGCGGAGGAAAGTTTATTCAAGTTTGAAAGCCCGCGGAAGCACACCCGCGGAGGAAAAATTATTAAAGCTTGAAAGTCCGCGGAAGAACACCCGCGGACCCGCGGAAGTACGCCCGCGGAAGAAAAAAATATTGAAACTTGAAAATCCGCGGAAGCACGCCCGCGGAGGAAAGTTTATTCAAGTTTGAAAGTCCGCGGAAACACCCCCGCGGAGGAAAAATTATTTAAGTTTAAAAATTCGCGGAAACACCCCCGCGGAGAAAAAATTATTTAAGTTTAAAAATTCGCGGAAACACCCCCGCGGAGGAAAAATTATTTAAGTTTGAAAATTCGCAGAAAACCCCCCACGGGAAAAAATTATTTAAGTTTGAAAAATTTTCAGAAACACCCCCGCGGAGAAATAATTTTTGAAGTTTGAAAATTCGCAGGAACACCCCCGCGAAATAAAATGAAGTTTCGAAATTTTCACAAACACCCCCGCGATTTTAAGTAAAAGTTTTAAAATTTTACACCAGCACCCCCGAAGTTATATAATGAAAATTTCGAAATTTGCTAATATGCCCCCGTACTTATTCAAATTTCCTGCATGAAGTCCTTGCAAACTCACGTAAACCTGCATGACGCAGGCAGCAAGGCCAGCGCCCAGCGCGCGCGCAATCGCCCAGCGCGCCCAGGCAGCACGCCTAGGCAGCGCGCCCAGGCAGTGCGCCCAGGCAGCGCGCCCATGCTGCGCGCCCGGGCAGCAGCCCATGGGGCCTCGCCTGCTCGCCCAGCGCGCACAGGCCCTCGCCCGCTCGCCCCGCGCGCACAGGCTCTCGCCTGCTCGCCCAGCGCGCACAGGCCCTCGCCCGCTCGCCCCGCGCGCACAGGCTCTCGCCTGCTCGCCCCGCGCGCACAGGCTCTCGCCCGCTCGCCCAGCGCGCCCATGCAGCGCGCCCAGGCAGTGCGCCCAGGCAGCGCGCCCATGCTGCGCGCCCAGGCAGCACGCCTAGGCAGCGCGCCCATGCTGCGCGCCCGGGCAGCACGCCTAGCGTGCCCATGCTGCGCGCCCAGGGACTCCACCACGTCCAAAAACTCATTCATATTTGTTTTTCTTTCACACACAATCGCATAAACATACGTAGGGCATAATCCGTACAGAATTTTTGCATTAAAGAAAAAATTTTTCCATGCACTCTAAAGTGTATACACAAGAGAAAAGTACTTACTTGTGGCGGTTGGAAAATTCGGGCTCAGGTTGGAGAGTCCTGTTTGCTGGGTTCACTTGTACTGCTTGCCCCCCGGGTGCTCTCTCCTATTTTTGAGTAAACCCTACTCCCCAATACTTGTGTCATATATAGAGCACCAACTTAGGGTTTAATAAATAACATATTTGGGCTGGCCCCTTGACACATTTAATTTTTAGCCCAGAAACAACTAAATAGTCCCTACGTCGACCCATTGGTCAACTTGGGCCTGGGGGGACTACTGTTAAGGCCATAATAATATTGGGCCTAATTGTCTCTAACACAGTAAGCCCATTACTGTGGTCCATTATCTGGGTCCATTATCTGGCCCCATTATCTGGGTCCCACAATGACCCAGCCCAGCTCAATTATTTATAATACGGTAAGCCCATTACCGTAACCCATTACATGGGCCCATTACAGTAAGCCCATTACTGTATCCCATTATCTGGGCCCATTACAGTAAGTCCATTACTGTATCCCATTAGCTGGGCCTATTACAGTAAGCCCATTACTGTATCCTACTATTCGGGCCCATACGGTAAGCCCATTACCGTATCCCATTACATGGGCCCATTACAGTAAGCCCATTACTGTATCTCATTATTTGGGCCCATTACAGTAAGCCCATTACTGTAGCCCATCTTCTGGGCCTATTATCTGGGTTCCACAATAGCCCATCCCGACTCCTATATATACCCTCCGGAACGTTGCTCAAGGTAAGTTTTTCACAAGTTGACAAATGCACATTTTTCTGAACTTATTATCTCTCTACAATTCCTCTATTTTTGAGAGCTTCTCTCTCTAGAAATTTCTCTCAGAAAATTCCGGAGTGCCGGATACTGACTTGAGCGTCGGAGGGTCACCGCCGGCACCACCGCCGGAACCCCTGACCGTTTTTCTGTGCTCGCAGGACCGGACCCGTCGCACGACCCGAGCTCCGACCCGCTCCCCCGGCCGTCCGGAAACCGTGCATCAACATATAGTAATAACAGCAATAAGATCCAAGAAGGGAAAATTACATGAAGTTAATAAAAGACAAGAAAAAGGATCTACAAAAATCCTTCATTACTTATGAAGACTAAAGTAGCAAGAAGTATTTATCACTTTTGTTTATATTTGTTTTATTGTTTCTATTATCTATTAACTATATTTTCATATTAATCTTATGCTAGTGCCCCGACTTAAATTTTTTATTTCATTAGTCTTACTCATTGACCACCTAGCAAAGTGGCAAATTGAGAATTTAGATTCCATAGTCTTTCAAAGTTGATAACCCTCGAGTTATATCTATTATCTCCCTATTAAGATAATTCATGGTAGAGACTTATCTCATAGTCAAGACTTATCCTAGGGGAGACTTGTTTTCAAGTCCAGACTACTCCTGGTGGAGACTTATCTCCCAGTCGAAACTACTCCTAGTGAAGACATCTTTGCCAATTAAGATTACTCCTGATGGAGAAAAAAAAAAGATTAAAGCTCTTGAGAATGTTAATATCATTGATTGAGATATAAAAACGAGAGATAATCCATTGTCAATAACATAACTTAAGTGTGTGTGTGTGTGTGTGTGTGTGATTTTTCATTGATGTTTTCCGATTAATATTATTATTTTTTAAAAATATTAATTAACTTTTTTTTTTAAGAAAATACATATAAGATTGTGCGTGATTTTTTGTCATTGATGTTGATTTACTAACATAATTTGCTCCCCCATTCAACAGATTTTACAAGTAATTCCTTTTTATTATAATCTTGTAAAATCTTAATTAAATTTTTGTTGGAAATTGCCATTTATTTATTTATATACCTAAGAAAACCTAACAAAGAGCAAACTTTTGGTGCCTCTTTTAAGAAATACTCTAATCTTTTTATTAATATTCGTTATTATTGTTTAAGCAAGTATGAATTATAGAGTTGATTTTGTAGAGAAGACCTCAAGAGACTGAGCTATCAAAATAATTTACTAGAATATTCAACACATTTGTCAAAAGATGGTATATATAGTAGAACACTGTATAAAAAGGTATCAAGCTGTTAAAATTTAAATAATATGTCAAGTTATTAAATATTAGGTTTGCATTTCAGAAACTAAGGATATACTTAATGCTAGAATTTAAATTTAATTAAAGTATCTAAAATTTGTAAAAGTTACTTAAAAAAAAACCTAAAAAATTAGACTATTTTTTTTTCATTTTCCTGATCATATAGAAAGATTCTCAACAGTTTGATGGGTCACACTCGCCAGATATTAGCCCACAGCCCACAGGTCATACAAGAGTGGCCCAAACTGGTTTATATCTCAAGGCGGAAGCTCAAAGAAAAGCTTTATTGCGAGGAAGCCCAAATGTTCAGCCCAACGAGAGGGACGATTTTACTTGGGCGTACAATGAACCAGCTGAGCTTTTCTTAAATGTGAAAAGAAACAAAAAGCTCATAAAGCTCGGTAACGAAAAAAGATGCAAGGATTTCCCAAAGTAATTTTTATTAAATGATTTTACAAGTTTAAAGTAAAGTTTTTCATCACTTTATCAGATGAGTGGTTCATTTGTTTAGTTCTAAATTGTATTGATATAGACTTTTCAAGGTATCATGACGCACGCTTTGGAGTCTAGATGTTAGATTATATGATAACTCTATGCTCCTGTCTATATATTTTATATTTGTTGTTCATGTCAATTCTAATTATTTAATATAAAATTTACTTTATTTGTTTAGTGGGAGATGGATATAATAGCCAGATTAAGGCTCTGTTTGTTTCAACTTCGTTTGGTCTAGTTCATGGGGTAGGATCTGATGGGAGTCAAGTTTTAAAAATAGAGTTTTTTTTTAATTTATTAATTATTTGATTAAATAAATGAATAATAATTTTATAATGCTAAATTGTTAAAGAAGGTTTTTTTATTAAAATATATAAAATATAGATTGTAAAATTAAATAAGAGTATTTTTAACATTTTAAAACATTAAATAAGTTGAAAAATAAAATTTTGAAAATTTTTTTCGAAAAATTTATTTCAAAACTCAGTCCAAAATGATCTGGTATCTCTTATTATATCATTAATCATTACTTTAACAAACTTCATATCAGTTGAACATAAATTTTGAGTTTATCCCAGTAAACTAAAAAAGAGTTTATTTCGTTACTTCTAAACTCCTCTTGAGTGGCAACTAATTAACACGTAAAAATCTGCACTCTAAATCTAGCAGATAAATCCAAACAAGGGCACTCCAAATCAAGTTAAATGGATTATTTGTAAGCTACTTTAACTCATTAACTCATTTAGAAATTAATCATGGAAGAGTTTGACATGATTTACCGAACATAAATAGGTTGAAAAAATTAAAATAATTAGTAGAGTCTAAAGTAGTAATTATGAGTTTAATATCACGAATTTAGAGGTTTATGCAGCACGCTATTGAACGGACCGAGCCGTAACATTAAGCTTGTTTTGGGGTGAGTTGGGGCATCCGAAAATTGAACAAACATAGGATGCCTTTCATCTTCATCAATCATCAATTATGATAATGTCTTATCTCGTCCTCCAAACGCGTGCAATGAATTGATGATGGGTGGACATTGGAAGGGGGTTCATTAATGCACCGCGTGACAAGCAGGAAGCAGAAGCAGTAAGCAGCTTCCTCTCATTGTCTTATATGATTATGAATATGATATGATTAAGCTGTTCAAGGGTAGACAACAAGCAGCAAAAGTCAAGATACTTTTTGTAACAGTTCAATTGCACAGAAAGGCCCAAGCTCACAAGAGCTCTTATGCCTACTAAGCCAAGATTTGGGGGTCCTGCCTTGGCTTCCATGGATCATCTTGTCCATGACCAAACAACCAATTGACCATGCATGCATGCCAGACATGCCTTAAAGACTTTGACTTGAAACAAAAATTTAATTTATTTTTGTACCCATCTATCAATGTGAAAGGGATGGTCATTGTCATAGCCATGGTGGTGGTGGTGGTGGTGGTGGAAGTGGGCTAGTGGGAGATGTCGATTGTATCATAACAAATGATATCCTAGAAGGTAATCATATGGAGTGGAACCCATTCTTGGACCCATCTTTAATTACCCACTTTGACCCACCATAGCTGGTGCATAATCATACAAGATTATATCAAAAGTGGCCCCATTCGCATTGCTTGTTTGCACCACTTCCTTTCCCGGATTTGAGTGTTGTTTCTATTTTTTGACACGAGGAAAGTGTTAGATTTTCCCAGTAATAAAGCCTAAAAGCCACAAAAGCTTGTTCTATATGTCGTTTGTGAAGTTTAGCTTATTCAATTATATTTACTTAAATGTGTGTTTCACTTTAAGTTTTCTTCATCGTGTTAGTTACCCTCAAAACCAATAAAGCTTCGTTAACAGTTAAGAGTAGGAAATGGTTCGGACGTGTTGGTATACTACACATGCACTTATTTACAATATGAGTCGATAAAATTTTATCAAGAGATTTAATTAGTATGTTATGAATTGTAACTTCTATTATTTATTTTTGTTTTTTTCTCATTGAGTAAATTTTTGCTAATTCAAATTATAAGAAGTTGATTGTAAAATTTGATAATAGATATAACATTACTCTATTTTTATATAAAAACTACTTTTATTAGAGATTCATCACTTGCTTGAGCTTGGTTATTAAGAATAAAACAATGGCAGCCGGTTTTTTAATTGAATTAGTCAAAGAAGAGAAGGGCCATGGGTATAATTAGCTAGAAATTAAGATCACTTTTGGTGGAGATTTCAAGATTCTTTATACAAATCTTGGCATATTTCAAAGATCCCATTGCACAAATGGTCAAGATTGTGTTTTTTGGGTACCTAATTTTTAGGCTTTCTCTAGCGGATAAGCATCAATAAGTGGTAGGTAAATTATTGATTAGGGTACTTCAGAAACTATTATGCTAATTAGGAATAACTATGAACCAAAAGCTTCTTTAATTTCTGCTTGGGGGTAACTCCTATTGTAAAGCTAAAGCACATCTAGTCAATCAGTGAATTTGGAACTGACTCTCCTGCTTTTACATCCTTATAAACATAAAAATCATTGCAACAGCTGAACCAAGAAGATTAGGTTAACATAATTGCAAAAGGAAGATTGAGTTGGGTTTACCACATACTTAAAAAAAAAAAAAAAAAAGAGTTGAGTTTAGCACTAGTTAAAAAAAAAGAAGTTATTTTGACCAAAAAGAAAAGCGAGATAAAAAATTTAACCCATAACTTTTTATTAGTCTATTTGGCAAATTAGTTACTATTATTATTATTATTATTATTATTATTATTATTATTATTATTATTATTATTATTGAGTCTCAATGGTTAAGAGGGGGATCTTGGAGTATATAAGGAGATTAGTCATTCCACCTATTAAGTTAGCCTTTAGATTGAACACCTCGAGCTCTTACAAGTAGTATCAGAGTTAGATCTGAATGCTTAATGTAATGAGTCCCTGATTCCGAATGAAAAAGGTCGGTGTCACTACCTCTACTAAGAGAGTCTCATTTGAGAGAGGGTCTTGAGTTATATAAAGAGGTTAATTACTTAGCCTATCAGTTTAACCATGGATAGCTGGAGCCTTTACAATTATTATTATTATTATTATTATGCTGTCCTCCTCTAATTGAACCAACTCTTAGCTCCATGCCAGCATATAAATTTGAACAGTCAATAAGATGTGTTTAAAAGAAACAAATGGTGGTTTGAATTCAATACAATTGTGATTTCTTATATTAAACGAGCAGAGAACTTTTGATGGACAACAGGACAAGAATTAACTACTGTTTGAGGCCTCACAAAGCAGAAATCAAGGAGAAAAAAATGTATACAAAGCTCCAGAGATATCCAATGCGTATAAACAATAGGGTTTCCTTTTCCCTTCGATTGCGATTTGCCGAGTGCCCCATCATTCATCAAAGTATATGCAAGCAACAAGAAGTGAGCAGCAAGACCACTTTAGATTAAACAAATCAAAATTTTCCATCTTTACATGAGCAAAACCAAGTCAAAGTACCCATCAATTTTGTTTCTGATACAAGGTTCATTAGCTAATTAAATAATAGTTTATAAATGTTTTCCACCACAGAAAGCAATCATATATATGTAGATGTGCCAAGAGCTCTCAAATGCAACCTATATTCTTTAGTATTATAAAAATTACAGTAGGGAATTGCCTGTGAACTGTGCACATATCTTGGAAATGGGACCCTAACTGC